>CM041551.1:5031258-5378758 GCA_023238725.1 Scortum barcoo
CAGCATTGATGGAGATATCGGGGCTCATTTTCCGCCCTTCAGAGAAAGCCATTCGTTGCCATTCATTCCTGTACTGAAAAACAACCTCCACAGTGCAAGACAATCCATCACAACAACTATCTAGCCTGCCTTTGGTCTGTTTTGTCGTTATCTCAGTGTGCTGAATTGAGTATTTTCATATCATTGTGCACATTACATTAGAGTCTGCTTGCTGTCAATCACTCAACACAGACAAGAGGAGACGGACTGTTGTCTCACACACTTATAATATTCACTCTTTCATTTCTGCAGTAAACATGCTTAACCAGAGCACCAGTCAATTTTTCAACATTTGACACTGACTGAAACATCACATGTATTGCTTTGGGTTACCAGATGCAGAAAAAATAAAAGATATATCCCTGCATACATTGGGTTAAAGGCAGGGAAACATCCTAAAAACATCCTTACTTCAGCTCATCTGCGGTGTATATATGTTTGTAATACAGTAAAAGAGAAGTAGTGATTGTCTCAGGGCCAAATGATTGCAGATTTGAGTTCAACTACCAAGGCCACAGAGTCGTGCTCAGCTCCATCAGTGGTTGTGACCTTGTCAAGATGTCCCAAACAAAACAAAAGGATGTATCACCCACACATTATAAAAATCTCTTCTCACTTGTGCTTTAAGCGGCAATAACATGAAAGCAATATCACAGAAACTATCAAACATGGAGTGATGTGTAAAGTCAGCTGCATGACCAAAGAGCCAAACTTTACCCAGCTCCTACAGGGCCCATCAGGGGAAATCAGCCTCCCTTAGCTAATAAACAGTAATGACCTGCTTCCCGACACGTCTCGGAGCCTCCCTTCGTGTCGGCGTAGTGATGAGGACAAAACAGCGGAGCCAGCAGAAAGAAGCTGCGCCTGGGGTGGCCCGGTAATTACTGTTAATTGGTTTAACATGGGGATGGATGGAAAGAAGGATGAGAGAGAGAAAGAGAGAGAAGAGTGGAAGGAAGGATGGAGTTCTCGCTCCAAGCCCCCTCTGCAGCTCGTTTGATGTGATAGGGTGTGTTATCGCTGCTCTCTATCAGTAGCATGAGCTAATGTAGAAGAGCTGGGAGGGGAGGTTAGATATGCAGGGCGGCGAGTGCATAAGCAGTCTGGTAAACAGGCATCGGCACGTCCGTGCACAAACATACATGCATAAAAAAACACCTGGATCAATCAGAGAAAAGAACAAAGCAACACTGACACTGGTGCACAGGTGTGATGAAGATATTAAGAATGTGTATGCAAAGAAAATTGAGGTATGTAAAGTACAGACAGGTGGATATACATTGAACACATACAGACATTAACACACATGAGTGTAAAACACACTCTGATTACGCCGAGCCTGAAGGGAGCTGCTCACTCAGATAAGACAGGCAGTCTGAGGGCCATTTACGGCCATTTGATGCATAGTGAGCCTCCTATCAGTGGCTGTGTGGGCAGAGAGATGAGGTGCGTAGTATTCCCCATTCAGCTCGGTGCTAATATCCCGACCTCATCGACAACCTCTGGACATCCACACAGCGCTGCTCTGTAATCTCCCTGAGAGACGCAGAGGAGAGACAAAGAACAACAGATTTTAGGGGAAGATCAAAGAGACACTTTGTACCAAAGGCTCCAGTGTGGGTGTGTGTGTAAAAAAAAAGAGTGAATGAATAAATGAGGGAGGACTGTGACCCAGAAGTAACCCACAGGACTTTCTTCTTACTTGTCTTGTATAATTTACACAATTCATACTAAAACTGAGGTGATATGCACTGAAATAATAACAAAAATGAACAATGTGGCCAATTATAGGTTGTTATTCACTCTGAACTGCAGCTGTGCAGTGTGTGCATTCACAACGTCTACTTCCTTATACAGTAAAATCTCTCCTTTTCAAGACCACCAGTTTGCTGTTACACAAAGACGTGAAGAAGTGAAACACACACGTACACAGCAGAGGAATGAAAAACTTTTTCCCTGATATGATTCATGTGAACATACGACCTTGTGATACAGAGTCAGAGACACCACTGTTGTGCCACAAGGTCCTCGCAGACAAACAGCTTGTGAGAACGCCAACAGGTGCTATCAACTGTGGCTAAGCAACACCTTCCCACTTCATGCTTTCTTTTCTCTCTTTCTTTCAGGCTGCACTCTTCAGTGTGAGTCCAGAAGGAGTGAGGAAACTTTAAGATACCCTGTAGAGTTTTTCTAGTAAACAAACACAGTTATGTTCAGTGTTTCTCACCAAAACGATGTGTGTGCATGTCTCCTTGAGGCTTAGCAAATGGGTTGCATACACTTCCTGCCGCATGAAGCCAGCATTGTTTACGTGGTCTAGTCTTCTTCTTTTCCGCCTGTGGTCGCCTTTGTCAATCAGTGAAATAGCATGAAATCCATACTGAAATCCCCCCCCCCCAGTTTCTTTTTTCACAATGGTCGATGTGACGTGCAGGCCAAACTAGCAGCTGATGACATGTTTGAAGCCGAGGTGAGAAGTCCAGAAAAGTTTGCTCACTTTGACATACCAACCTAACACATGAACAGCACATCTACAGCCCTCCGTCTGCCCACCTGTTAGCTTGAGATACAAAGCAGACACCTGCTCATCACCTGCACCATAGTGACACTAGAGTATCGTAATGGTTACAATGTTTTTTTAATTACTCAACACATAATTCCAGTTAGGCACAATTCAGTCTCACAAATCTAAAAGAAAAGTAGAAAATAGAGCACGTTCGTATTTAGTGAGTGACTAATATTCACCTTCTGCCACCTATTTCATCCATTTATCTGGGCATGGAGACAAAGAAATGCACATGGCAACGTTCTCATTCATAAACTAATGTCTAGTGTGGGCTCTTACACACAAGCGACAGCAGTTATGGTGTTTGTGGTTGCGGTGACAGACGATTAGCAGACCCAAAGCCACTGTGCAATGAGACTGACACGAAGCCACACCGCACACAAGTGCTGTTATCATGCGCAGCAGAAGATGTTTTACACAGTCGGAAGCCTTTTTGCGAAGCGTACTATGTCGCCACACTGAGAAGAGAAAACAAATTGAGACGGGACCTGAGCTTCCATTTCACACCAGGTCAAAGAGAGTTTTGATTGCTCATGCCCATCAGTGCTGCTCGCTCTCTCTCTCTCTCACACACACACTCTCACACACACACACACACACACACACACGCCAAAGTCCTATTTCTGTGTAACACCGGTTGTAAGCTTGGCCACCCCTGACACCACGAAGACAGGTCTCCTCTACTTAGTCTTACGACTACTGCGACACACGCAATCAGCCATAAAATTCACCCTCACACAAAAGAGCCCTCCAATAAGCTTCTTGTGCGGGGGGCAATAAAACCCGGCCACCCCAGGGCAGAAAACAACTGCTTCTCCTCAAGTCGATTTATATCCCCGCCTCTCTTGTTGGGTGACGAGGGAAAAAAAAGCAATGTGTCTTTTTTTGGGACGATGAAGCCATCTAGAGAATTGAGGGCCATCGCGAGATCAGCTGCTGTAAAACATGATGGCAGGCTGATCGGTAAATAGCCCTGCCTTTCGAAAGGATGGCCATAAAGCAGTGGCAGGTGCAGAGACTTTGCCGGATGCTGTCACAGGGACAAAGTACCTAAAAATATACATCCCACATATACATATCATATCATGTCAAGACACATGATTCAGCACAATTGGTTTTCACAGGCTGTTGTTCATCTTTGAGAGAAAGCAGCATATTTTACAGCACCTCATTTCTTTACTGGAAGGCAAAAAAAACACAACACATACAGTAGACGCAGAGCTAACTACAGGCCATCTATAACTGCATGAGCTGCTCCACACTGAGGTATGGCACCATATACGGCGGAGGCCAGAGGTTAACAAACTGAGAGCTGAGGCCATTACATCACCAACATCACACTAAGCCCCGTTGGCTTTAACGGTCCTTTGTAATTCAGGGAACATGTCCCCATCTGGTTCCTCGTCAACTTTATAGTTTAACAGCTTTCACGCTTGATATCGGTGTAAAGTAGATGTCTGTCTGGTACGACTAGAGATCATGGAGCTGTATTTTCTGTCAAGTTGGATTTGTACTGCCTTTATTAGGGACAGCTTCGAGAAGTCAACAGAGAAGAGATCTCCAAATGTTCTATGTCTTAATGCCACTCAGTCTCAGTCAGGGGTGTATGCAGTGCTAAGGTACAGCACAACTTAGTGTCAGTCGGGGTTACGTGACTGCACACTGACACTGCGTGAGGTGGTATACATGCTAAATCCTGCTCTGAGGATTTTTTTTGCGTCTCTCCTCTCAAAGTTCATTATTCCACGTTTTTTTTAGCTCCGGCTTAGACGCCTATTCACAGGTTTCTCCCAAGCCCTCCACCCAGCTTCCCTCTCTCTCCCTCCTATCTATTGACAATCCTCACTCTCCTCATCTCTAAACCTCGCCAGCACAATGCAGGTTTTAGCGGGGATGAGAGACGAGTGTTGATGCCTGCTTGAGTTCATCAACAGGGGTATAAGCCTGAAAGTTAACCAGTGCTGGGCCATTAGGCTTTCGATGCATAAGCTCTCGGAGCTGTGTAGTATCGCCAATGAGCGATGCTTCAAAGATGTGCACGGTGGGAGTGGGGAGGCAGAAGGCTTAGGGCTTTAAAGTACTGTAGCTGTGGGGAAGTTTTCTAAAGTATGCCGGGTGGAGATTTCCAAGCAGAGGGAGGGAGAGACGGTCTTACAGTACAAGGGATGAGTTGAAGGACTAATATATAAACCATCTGTGAGGCTGATGAAAGTGATTTGTGCTCCTATCCATCCGTTCATAGACTCTTATAAAAGTCTATGAACAGCGCTCATTTGTAAAGGAAGAGCAGTCCACTGAGGCCCTTTTGATCAGCTGGGGAGAAACTGAGTGAAACAAAGGGGGTCCAAAAACGGTGCGATTCTTCCAATAAATGTGCAGTTGTTAGACCATAGAACACATATATATTCAGGATTCCTGGCTGAGAAATCTGATTTATGTGCATGCTCACAAAAACAGTTTAGGTGAGTTCTGTGAGTGTGCATTGTGTGTCCCTGCTGTCAGATATTTTACAGTGTGGCTGCTACAAAGAATACTGTACAGCCTGTGTGTGCCCAAAGAGGCCAGGCTTAATGTAAAGCATAACAGCAGCACTGCCAATAGAGAAAGGGATTCCATTTGGAGCCATTTCACGCATGGTGTAAGGCAACTAGCGGAGAAGAGGAGGAGGAGGACAGTTGATAATAAATGGGACATTCTCCCTCGATGCCTCTGAAGAAAGACAGTCTTCCCACTCTTTCCACATCAAGGTGACGACAGGAGAGAGAGGGAGCATGGGCTGGTTTCTGCTTCATGCCTGTTATGCTATTTGTGATGAAAGCATGCCTAAGAGCTCAGCACTTTAGTAGCTCTCTGAGCAAATTTAGCTCTTTACAGCCCCAACAAGTTTGTTCAAGTTTGCAGCTTTACAGCTGTGTCATTTTTAACTTTGCAAATTCAAGGATGGAGTAGAGGAGTTTTCAATCACTGCTGCTGTGATGAGAAGTCCCTCAACTTGGCTTCCAAAGGAATTTATGAGAGAAAAAAAAAAGAAGTTCTCATGATATAAACTGGTGCTGCTGAATACCCCATGCTGTCAGTGCTTCTGAATACATAGGCATGCTTCAGTCCAGGGGTAATGTGATATTCTTGATATGTGGAGAAGCACAGGACATGGTTTTGATCCCTGCAACCAACAAACTTGAGAGTCCTTGAGTAAAACCTCACTTTTAGAATAACAGCTAAATGTTTAATAGAAAAGAGTTATCTACACAGGATCTAAAGATGTCCCCAGCCAATTGGTTACAACCCATTACATACTCACAACGTTCCCTTTTAATGTGGATTTTTTTAAAAGTTAATTCTGTGAGTGACTTGGCAATGTGTAGTACAAGGTTTCCTGCTTACAGAGGAATTTGACCCTGTTCACTCGTCAGACTACACCAGCTCGAAGAGTGACGCCACAGTGCCCCCTGCTGCAGCTGGATGAAAGTACAATCTGAGGGGAGCCGTAAGTCTTGACTGCACCACAAGCTCCCATTTCAGCCAGTGCATCATTCTGACACCCTGGAGAGGCCATTATACCTTTTTTGAGGTATACCATCATTGACATGTGCTTGCCACAGTTGAGTGAGTCAGTGTGGGGAGAGGAGATGTTTGGTTTAGATCAAGAATTTGCTTTTTTCCCTTCAGTGTAATGTGCTTTTGTAAAGTGTACTCAGTGGGCTCAACGCAGCACAGACAAGTTGTCAACTTTGACTCACATTTGGACCATTTGTATTTGAAAGTGAGCTGTTCAAGAAATAAAAATATATTTTTTTTATATTTTCAGCTTGTTGCATTGTGATCTAGACTGTCTAGACTGAATTGACTAAAAAATCATGACAGTCAATACATTCAATTATGTGCCAAATATTTATTGGCTGTAGCCTCTCAGATATGATTTGCTTGGTTTTCTTGGTTTTATACCATTTTGACTGAACAACTCTTTTTTGAACTGACGAGCAATGTAAAGCAAAGCTTGGAAATAGTGCTTGTCTGTCTAATACATGTAATGATTTACTGACTCACTGAACCCACAGCCACTCTGATGATGACAATAATCTTCAGTTTCAGCAATACTTTCCATTCCTGCCTATTTGTGTTTCTGTTTGCTACCTTAAAATCACAAAAAGTTAGACTTGTCAGGAATTTGGTGGGCGCTGTGTATAGCCTTTAACCCAAGGATGATTTAGTTGGATTTTACCATTATTCGTTCTTACCTGCTTGTAGGAAAAACATTAACCATTATACCGGCTGTAGTTCATTTTACTTTCTATATTTTATTATCCATCTGTATTGTTTCCAGGGACCTTTAGAGGCTGTGTAAATAACATCAACAACAGTTTGAAAGAAAGCTACAGAGACAATAATGAAGACAGTGAACCCTCTGGCTTATCATCTCCTCTACACAATGATTTAATACAGAAACACTTGACAACAGAACATTCATACAAAAACCTGTTAGGGAACGCATAGGTGGGAGATTTTGATATTCCATCTCGGCTTTATGCTCTACCGCACCAGCCGTGAAATACAGCAAGTGTGTTGTTCCAGTCGACATAAACACAACACCCCCCTACAGAGCCCAGCCTGGTTCAAAAGGATGACACTTCACAGTCACACATGTTAAATAACAGAGGCACACTGCCACTTTCTGATATGGAAGAGTTCATCTGCATGTAACCCATGTTCATTTGACACATACAGAAGACGCACACAGGTGAGTGCTTCTCAGAAAGTTTAAGAGAGAAAAATGAGAAGTTTCCACAAAGATGTTTTCCTTGAGCTTCTCTCCTTTCAGAGAGCTGAGGGTTGTTTTGATGTTGCTGTATCTGCTTTTTGGATTCAGATGGATGGGTAGGAACGTAGTCATTGTTTTCTGAATGTATTTTCTGTTCTCAGAAATCATTTGAGTAGTAACAGCACAGGGTACATTTTGTTTTATCTCTTATGTAGTAACAAGGCAGATTTCTGACATTTTGGTAGAAAAATTGTTCCACTGTGGCTAGAGATTTCATAGAAAATAGCAACGGTTCTGGGTGTGAGACGTGAATCATTTAAAATTCATGTGGGATTGTACAAAATTTTTTTTTTATTGCCGACTTTGTGCTGTGTATTAAATATTTCAATTAAGACACTAATACGGATAAAAGAGTGAGAGATATACAGTTATAGTTCCCTGCAAACAGACCAAAACACACAAAGAAACGCATAGACCCATACACTCAGACACACCCAAACCTATAGTGAACGAAAGGCACGCAATCACACCGACTGAAACACACTGTCACACATACACACACACACACCAGAAGAGACCACCTGTCAGCGTGTGTTGAGCGCCACAGGCAACATCACATGCTCTCTGAAAAAAAAAAAAATCCTTTTGATATTCATATCAACCTCCAGCTCCATACACTCCAAATACGTCTCGCTTTCCTTTTTCTATCTCGCTCTATCTCTCTCTCACAGACATAATAATGACACAACATAAAAGTGGAGTGTAAAAAATCTAGCAGTGCAGGTGAAGTGTTTGATCTGAGCACAGCGCCATTTCTGGAGCTGAGCGAGCTGCAAATCATGGAGGGGGAGGGGGTGAAAAACAAAGAGCGAGTAGGACAAATAGACATATTGCAAAGAAGTTGTGGAAAGTTTTGAGGCAGAGCGCATGGAATAGAGAAACAGACACAGTAGTGTGGTATTAACACGCAAACACACTTGTGAGTGGCAACAGAAAGGGCACTCGGCCAAGTTATGGAAGGGCACTGGGCCAGTGTGAGCGTCCTGCCAAACTGCCCCCCCCAGGCAGCCGAAAACAATCCACCATCATGACCGCTATCGGAAATAGAAAGCAGGACTCAGCTGGTGGACGGGTGGGATAGAGAAATGAAAAACAAAAACTAAATAAGCAGACAGAGTGTGGAATGAGCGGATATGCATGTATCAATATTCATTTTTAATTACAACTTCCTACAGCTCTATCATCAGATTAAAGCACCAGTTGAGAGTAATCAGTAATCTTCCGGCACTGGCCAGTAAAATTAGGAGAAAGTGCTCTTCTTTTGAATATATATATATATATATATATATATATATAAGCAAGTATAAGTTCCAGTGTCCTTCTCCTCACCAGTTCACATCCAAAGCCCCTCCCCTTAGCGTCACTCTGATTATTTCTTTATAACTTGTTTTTTTTTTCATTGTTCTGCTTCTATTTACTTGTCTTTGTGAAAGTGTAAACTGTTGATTTATTGTTGCTTGGTCATTCTGTTGTTGTTTATCCATTACTACTTCCACTCTGAGTTAGCACATGCACTCTGGAGCAGAGCCTGAACAGCAGCAGTGAATGAAGTTCTGTTGTGATTGGTTGTTTTGATCCAGGCATGGTGGATTCCTGTCAACTGTCCATAGGGGCAATAAATAAGTTACCTACATGTACTTTATGGTAACTACCTGTTTTCTTTTGCAAATACACTTTGAAGAACCTCCTGTTAATGTGGCACAACATCCCCAGCAATGTTTTACATTAAAAGTGAAATCACCTCACCAAAAATCGAAAAGAAAACAGTGTTCAAAAAGGCATAGGCTACTAGTGGTGACAAAGAAGATCATAACGAGGAGCGATGAGTACGACCATATCTAGATGTGTCTTAACCAGACACTATCTTTTCTGTTTAGTCTCAGCCTTGTTTAACAAAGATTGAGCTTTCAGAGTGCTAACTGATAGGACTGTATTTTATTGTCCCTCGTGCTGAAAAGGTGTCTTTGAGACTTATATGAAACGCTACTGCCAAGGTAAATGTTTTGGCAATCACTCTGCCATTTATTCTGCCTCCCAAGTAATGTGTGGCTGAAATGTTACTCTGTATTCCCTCCCTGCGGCAAAACTCATTTTCAAAGCCACATGACAAAATATTAACATGGGCCTCAGAATGAAATGTCACAGTGATTTCTTTGTTAAACTGAAGCAGAGGCTGGCTCTCCTAATGCTGTGTTAAGAGGTGCTGCAGCGAGGGGGAACTCCCGGCGAGGCTACTCTGGTCTCAGGTGCCACACCTGTGCTAATAGGACTGCTAATTGGAGCGGCGTACCATGGAGGCACACACACACACAGCGCACACATGCAGACTAAACCCGGACACACAAGGGAGTTGTGTGCTTCACTCAAAGTGTGTGTGGAAGAAGGGTTTACACATAAAGATATTTTTTTAATATCTTGGTTTTCAAATATTAAACATGGACTGATTGATCTTGAGGTAGGTAGAGATGAAATCTGAATAGAGGACTTTGGACTTGACAGAAGTGCAAAGGCTTGTTGGCATTCTTCCAATTTTTCTTTTTATCTCTGCCTCTCTCTGTCCTCTTTATTCTATCCATTCTCTTCCCCGTAGTCAGTGTGGAGGAATCATGCTGAATAAAATATTAGCATGTGTTGTTGAAGGAGCATCCTGGTTTCCACGCGCACATATTGAACAATCTGTCACCCAGCAGTGTGTCACAGTGTCATACACATAGTCAGGATCAGAAACACACACAAAATGCTTTGAAAACTGTCTCCCTCATTCAATATCGTACATATGTCCTAAGCAACCTGATCGCATACACACACACTTCCCACTGCCATTCTGCTCCATATACAGTTGTGTTGTTGCTTAAAACAGGCATCATGTGTGCACACAGAAGAAAGGAGCGAGGTGCACTAAAATACAACAGAAAAAAAGATTTCATGTGGATGTTTGTGACGGGGACGTCTTCCACAGTGGTTGTTCAAAGAGCCATATTTGAATACAAGTAGGTGGAACATCTGTCGGGTTTTTTTTTCCTGACATGAATTATTAACATCCTGTCATTGCTGGCAGCAACAATGATCATTATTTCACTTATGAATAGAAATAATGCCAAAACTGTGTCTCATATCTATCACTTGTGCCCACACAAGGTTTTTTATAACAAAGGAGGAAATAGAATCGTCAACAAAAGCTATGTAGTGTTTTTAAGTATGTATAGTTTAGTGGAATGCTACTACAAATAGCTACATATAACAGGTCATACATGAGATATTTATCCTCATTAGGTAAGGGTTAGTTGAGTTTTCTGTTCCCTTATATTCAAACACAGAGAGCTCGGAGGTTACATACATAACAGCACCTGTAAAGTTGGTGAGGATTTTTTTTACTCTATTATGGATTCTTGGCAACACTGATGCCTGAGACAGGTCCTCTGCTTAAAGAACAATCAGTCAAAACATTACACAAAACAACAGAAGGCTGAATAAAAAATGGTTACTGCATTTACATTGAAATAACAGTCATGATTGAAAGAATAAATCTCCGACTCGCAATTATGTAACAAAAACAACTTTGACTGTGTCTACATGTGGATTTGGTTTAATGTTAAGTGGTTTGGAAAACCACGTTCAATTTTCATCTGGTTGAACCGCAGAAAATTAATTTGCCTAATGTGGTGCTTGAACTCACTCACTTTTGACTTTGGCAGAGTTTCATACCATCTCACCACTTCATGCTTAATATAACAGTCACTTTTCACATGGTGAGAGGCTGTAGTTGGGCAGAAGCGTTTTCTTTAATATGACTTCGGGTAAATGAGGTAAATGGGTGTGTGTGTGTGTGTGTGTGTGTGTGTTGCTGTGATCAATAGAGTCCATTGCTGAGTCCATGTGCAGTTCATTCACCGTCTGATGATCAATATGAGATTAGAGAGGAAAGAAAGGACAGTCTCCTGCCTTCTCTCTCACCTCATGGACTGTTAAGGACTCTTGAAGACGGGGGGGGGGGGGTTAAACGACAGAATGAGGACCGTAAAGAGGGATGCATAGAAAGAAGAGCTTCTTTGTAGTTTTAATGGGGAATATCAAGATTAGGTCATCACAAGACACTCTGAGAACACTTACATGCAGATGGAAAAATGTATGACAAGAGATGAGTGCACACACAGCATGACTAAAAGAAAAGATGTTCCTATGCGTTCTGTGGTCAATATAGTCTGTAAAGCTGCAGTCATTCTCTAAACCCATAACCATATAGCTATATTTGCATACATTTGTGTTCCCAGATGGTAGCGTCAGGGTTGACTTTAAATCTGAGATACGTAACATCATGTCAGTAAATTGCACACCGCCTACCCAGTTTATGGCTGCTTCAAAACCACGAGATAAAGAACATAGATGGAAATGACTGTTTAAGGTAGCTTTTTATTGTCCTTCTCAAGTATTCATTTTTCACGTAATGTCTTTTGTTACACTGTTGAACTCCACCAGCGGTTGTTCCTGACCACATTAACTCAGGAGGGAAAAATTTGCCTCATTGATGAGTGACTTGTGTCTTGTTCAGGTCGAGCCTATTATTGAGGCTAAAGTTAGACAGTTAAGATGTAACGCAGCAGATCTTTAAATCTCACCCTGACTACCTCTCTTAATTCCACTTGTCAACAACACATCCATGCAAGAAATGGTCATTTTTACGGGCTACGCAGGACAGAGACACGGTACATTGTATACACACAAAATAAAAGACACTGCTTTCTAATGTCTGTGGAGAGGGCTGGTTGTGTGTCCTGTGGGAGTGTCATCAGTAGGTGAAGCCACACACAGTGTCATTGAGTGAATCGGAGCTTTTTCAGTGTAATGGCCTTTAAACAAGAAAGCCGGGGAGAGTTACTGACACGGGACAATGCAGCATGTCACACGACTCTTCTGTTTTCTGTGTAAAGACAGACATTTACACTAATGCATGTATACAGGACAGTGCTTCTGGCATAACAGAGCAATAATATCACAAACCATCAGATGTGTGTGTGTGTGTGTGTGTGTGTGTGTGTGTGCGTGCGTGTGTGTGTATGCTGATGATGGATGAGTGTCTTCAGAGATAAATGGGTGCCTATTATTTGTGCCTTTTATAGGCAAACTCCCTGCTGACTTCCGAATGGGAATAGCATGCCGTCTTCCCGAACACGCGTACACACACAACCACACACACATGCACATAACGAGCTACAACTGAGGGGCCCTAGGCTGTGGCACATCTGTTGTAGAGGAGATATAAGGCATTCATGCAGGGACTCTCAAGATTCTCCATGTTATGCCACACAAAGGAAGAAGGAAGCCATAGTGGTGGATGGAGTCTAATGACAATCTTACCTAAAAATCCCTTCTGGATAAAGCCGTGGCTGCCCACAAAGACACACGTTCACTCAAATTGGCCCACTGACCTTCACATGCCCTCTATAATACATACATAATACATACAGCTTTCAGTATTCTTGACTTCTAGTGCAGTGAAATGGAGGACAAAAAGATGGAGACAGTAACTTTGCATATTTAAAGAAACCCTTCATATACACAGCAGTGAGTCACTATGGTAGATTAACAAGATGAAATATGTACTGTATACTGTTTGTCCATGATAAAGTCTTAAATCTTATTTAATTATAATATTGTTAGGCTCCAGTGCAGTAGATGACGAATTGGTTAATCAGTTTGTCTACAAAATGTCTACAGAAAAAAGTAAATATTTGCTTAAAAAACGACTCTAAAAATTACTATTCTCTCCGATACGTTATTGTACTTGCAGATATTGTAGTAGCAGCAGTACAAGCATGTGTAATCTGTAGTAATAGTGAGTAAGACTTGTAAAAGTAGTTTCATGGTATAAATTGTATTTCAGAGCTGGGGTAGGGTTGGATGTTTTCCATCTTACCAGGACTAGAGGTAGTAGACCTCATGCTTTACATTAAATAATATCACAAATATTTAAAAAAAAATGATATTTCCTTCGTTCATTTGACAATAAGAACACTCCAGGTGACAAATCTCAGTGACCAACAGTCACAAACCACACGAGGAAAGAACAGAGCGCTTCAGCATGTCTGTAAGCCTCCAGTATTTTAGCAGAGCAGGACATAATCTGAAGAGGTCTTTAGCCTTTTCTCATGAGAAGAGAGGCAATGAGAGCACACAGCCGCGGTGTTAGAGGGGATTCAGCTCTCTGTCTGCTACAATATGCCTGTCTAAAGCTCTCCAAACCAGGCTTAGCTTCCCGGCCCTGGCACCGCCTCCCTCTCTCCCTGTGCCAGTGTCAACTTCAGCTTGGTGCGGCGCCAGTCGCCAACGCCAGACTCAGCTTAGCTCGTGGCAGCGCCCGCTCGCCACTCGAACTGGGTTTCTTCTTTCCTTCCTACATTGCTTCTTTCCTTTCTTTACTTGGATGTCTTTCATTATTTTCTCTTCCCCTTGTTACTTTACTTTTTTATTTTTCTTTGCTTCTTTCTTGTTTGATTTATCACCATTGTTCCCTTTTACCATTTTTAACCATTTTTTTCTCTGCTCATGTGTATGCAGAGGTGCTTCACCAAATCCTTCTATTAGCTGCTGTACCGTACTCACAGCTATACTAATTACAACAATATTTAAACCCACACACCGCTCAAAATCCCAACTAGCCTGGTGTATATCATATCCCCTGTAATAAATGAGCCCGGTCTAAAACACAGCTTTGCTTTCCAGAGTCTATTTGAGAGCCAATTTTCAGACACAACCTTGGAGTGACTTTGGATATGTGAGGGTAATTATATATGGTTCTGAGAGAAGTAGTCAAGTGTTGAAAACAGCCGCTCATGGTCTGGAGACTCTTGAGACAAAAGCTACAGAGGGATACTTGTCATGCAGAAGAGACACTCGCTTGGTTTAACAAGGAGCTGAGAGGCAGCCGGGTGAAAGAGAAATAGATCTATATTCAAAAGAATAAGCAATTGATGGTAGATTGAACTTTTCTGTTTAAGATTGCAGTTTCTGTTGAACTGGCTGTGACTTTGTATAAGTAATTTCCTAGCGGGCAATCGACCGTAGAACTACATGGAGAATGCACTGTTGCCCCCATGAGGCGAGCTGAAAAATATTCCAATGTGGAGAAGATGTCATCCTCTGAAATGGGCCAAACTCACTGCAGCCACATAATGAGACAATAAGGATAAATAGCAAATATAATGTATCCAGTATCAAAGTGGAAACCAGGGCAATGTCTCTCTGTCTGTCTGATGCCAGTGGGCCTTGTGGGTGCAGCACCCACCACATATGGATAATGGAGGAAAACAAGTCCTTTGTTATCTTAGTGCTCCTAGATACACCCCTCCGGGGGTATTTGGGAGGGCAGCAGTATCTCAGTAGGGGGCCTGTATCTGTCATCTTAGTTTAAGGCCGTTCTCATGGCGGCTGACCCAAATCAGCCCCCTGGGGCAATGCCGGGCCCCTCCACAGGACTCCACCGCTGCAGATAATAGGCTCGTTTGGCAAAGTATCCAGACACTGGAACCAAAGCAGCCCTGACAGCTGTCAACCACGACAAACATCCTCCTTCGTGACACACGCGCACTAGGAGGATAGTAGTGTGTGTGGTTACGATAGTATGTCTGTGTGCGTGGGTGGGCACTTGCGTGACTGTTTTTGTACAAAGGTGTGTAAATGCGTACATGTTCTTGTCTGTGTGGGGCCCTCCGTTTTTTGTTTTTTTTTTCTTCTTGTTTTGGCGCTGCCTATCCACAGCTCTGGTTAAACGGCCCCAGCATTTCCAGACAGTATTCAGGCGAGCTGACGCCATGTCAGGAGCAATTTGGCGCATCGGCAGAAATCTCTTCCTGTAGGCGAGCTGTCATGGAGGAGAAATCAAAGACACCTACGTGACTGGCTGGGTTGCCTCCGAGCTGAAAGAGAGGCTTGGTGACATGACCTGATTTCACCCATTTTACAAAAAAACTGCAGCAAAAGATGGAGGATTGCCTGCTGCTGTGCAATATGGAGTAATATCATTCTTACCTCAGGCACAGGGAAGTGTATGTCATACTGCATATGCTATACAGCTGAAGCTTTGTCAACAAGGATGGACTACTGCTATATATGCTGGTGGCTCAGCAGGTCTATATCAGCCGCTTGGGCAAACTGTCATGCACTAGTGATGCTCCAGGTTCAAGACTGCTGGGTGACCTTTGTTCCACATCACCACCTCTCAGACAGTCTACACACACACAGCATTCTGATTCACACACACAGACACACACACAAACACACACACACACACTTACGTTTAATGTATATCATATACAAAACCATTTTCAATTTTGGCCATGACTGAAAGACATAAAAAACTTATTAAAAAGACAAAAAATGTTTCATCTGTGTTATTGCTGTTTGTCATTTGGATATCGGCTGTGTATATTGCTGCGTGTCTTTTTACAAATGATCACACTGTCTTTCATCATACTGTCTATAAAACTAAAAAGCACCTCATATTGCAGCGAATGAAGACAACAGATTTATTCCTGCTTTTTAAAAAGAGGTATTTGAGGTATATTTACAAATATGACTTCATGGGATATTGTAGATTATTTTCTGCAATGTATCACTTTCAAAGGACAACCCATATGACTACAGTCAGCACAGGCTGGTTAATTTAAAACAAGCTGCACTTAATGTATTACAGCACACAATACATTTACAAAAATAAATGTACTAACTTAAACCACCCTAAAAGACTGCAGAGTTTCTAACAGTAAAGGCCTGTAGATCCAATGGAAAAAAGCACAAAGGCATCTCTCCACTGTGAGGGATTATAACTGCATAAGTGGGAAAGAGGGAGTTGCTGAAAAAGAACAACAGTGCTCAACAAATCATCCTCGGGTAAGTGAAGTTCAAAAACTAGGAACCTAATAAACAAGCAACAACCAACAATAAATCCAAAGCCTCAGAGGGAAATGGAATGAAAAACTGCTTGCTGCCGCCCACGAGCCTCTGAGCAGAGCGGCGGAGGTGAGGATAAATTCTGCTACCACACTGAGTCTTTCAGGACGCAGAGCTGACTCTGGTCCTTACAGGCTAATTACAGCTGACTGCAGCAGGGTGTGTGTCTGTCAAGATGTACATGTGGGCATGTGTGATTCTGACGCAGTGTGTGACTGCTTCTGTAAGCATGTTCTCGAGCTAACACCAAAGTGTGATGTCTCATTTGGTCTTCTGAGTATTCGTTCATTGTCTCCATGCTGGGTGATGATACTTTACACTTTCTGGGCAAGAGAAGTTCAAGTGTGTGAGTGTGTGCTTGGTGTGTGTATCTAATTTCATCAGCAGAAACACCTTTCAAAGTTCAAGTATATAATGATCTGTTTGCCTGAATCTGGGCATCATATTGAGGATAAGTGTCAGGATTTCTTTCTGAGCAGAAACAGGTGCTGGCAGCTGACAGGGAATTAGACAAACTGTCATACCTTCAATCTTTCCTGCATGTATTTCTGCCCTACTTCCTGCACCTTTAAGTCAGCTATACCACATCTGGAACTTTCATTGGAGAATTAACAATCAGAAGGTGCTGGCTGTAGTTTAAATGAATATTAGAAACAAAACTGATTTCCAAAACAAAATATCAGTTTAGGTGAATGTGTTGTCAAATGATTTTAGTCCCATTAACCAGGTCTGTTGACAACCATGTTTACAGAAAAAGGAGCAAGATCTCCAAGCTCTTAAATGCCACCAGAGAGAACATTAAATTATCTGACAACAATCAATTTTGTTGTAAAGATGGAGCTCAGGCTCCATCAGAGTACTCAAACTCAGTCAGGGTCCCTTTGATTAGATGACAAAACATATCAAGATGATGCGCAGTCACTAGACCACTGAGCACACTGTGAGGCCACCAGGGGGCAGCAGCTGTTATAACACATTTATGGCACAATGAAGCTTGTAGAAAGAGACTGGCTTAATAATCATAGTATATTTTTTGGTGTTGCTTGAGTTAACATTAAATAGACCTGCAGGGAATCAAGTCTGTCAGCTTTGTATCAAATTGAGGCACTTACAAAATGAATTACAGTACAATTTCTACAAGTGTTTACATGAACAGAAGACATGAATGGTTTTACTCTCTCTGGCTTGCTCCCAGTCCACCTAAAAAAAAATAGCACTTACTTACCTACTAGCTTACGATACTGCAAAAATCAAATGGGGCTCAATGTATCAGTTCAAATGTTCAGCAACCACTGCACTAGACAGTGAGTCATACTGGTTGGAACGATGCTCAGCAGCATATGGAATAAATACTCTACGATGTGCGAGGTAAATGCATTACACTCTCTGAGAGATGGTGGTGTGAGACAGCTAACCAGACACAATAGTCTTCCATCTATGCCAAAAGAGGCTCCATGCACTCACAAACACACACATTCACAGACACACACTTCCCCACACACACAGCACAGACAAACAGAGTAATTAGTCTTTGATTTCCCCCGGCAGTGTTCTGGTACCAGGGGGCAGCTGCTGGGCTCCTGCTTTAGCCTTGGCTAATTTCACTCACGGCTTGATCTCGACCCAGCACAGGTGCCCACTTGGCGCCCAACTGCCGTTGCCATGGCAATGCCAACTTGAGGGGCCAAGAAAATGCCAATTGTCCAAGGAGCTCAACCACAGGAGCAATGGATGTGGCACTCATTATAATGGGCCGCATTAGCACAAATAGAGGATTCAGGCTGATACGGACAGTTCATTTACGTTCAATCAAGCTTTCTCTTTCCTTTCTTTGTATTTCCTGTATTTTTGGGCATATTTCTTTTTCTTTCATAAAATGACATGTGTCTGTTATTCTGAGGTTGGTATCCAGGCCAAAGAACAAAAGATTTATACTCTGATTCTGTGCAGCCGACGGTGTATAGGCAACACAGTCGACTGCTATATAACTTGTGCATGAGTGCCTCTTTGTGGTTCACAAGTGTCACTGCAGTTATCCACACCTACACACACACACACACACACCTGCTGAACCTACACGCGAAACCGCGTATTCAGGTAATTCTGCTGTAATGAGCTACTTCTGTTAATCACTGCTGAGGATTCACCCTTCGCCCCTGCACACATTAAACCCAGGGGACAGGCCTGCTTAGACTCACCTCTGTTAATAAGGAGGATACAGACCACAAAAACCAAGGGACCCGCTCCTGGAATCACCTTCACTTATTTGTTATCCCTTTAGATGAAAGGTCTAGATGACAATTCGCACACTCAGCAAGCTGACATATTAGATGATGCTCAGTCAACACTTACAGTGTGTTGAGTGAACAAAACAACAGTGCAGTTTATGTACAGGAGTGAGTGGGCAGTCACAAGCATACAGTAAGACATCAGACAGGAGAGATGGTTTACATTCAGCTCTGTGCATAAATGTCACATTTATGACACTATGTAATATGAGCATCTGACCTGGAAGAAATACACCTCATTCCTCATTACTTAGCTAGATATGCTCATTCTGTATGTGTGAGTAACTTGACTTGACTTTAGTCTGTGTGATTGACTAACCCAGGTCGACTATTTCACTCACCATCAACTTACAGATTTCATGGCTCACTACTTTAATTTGAAAGGTTATGAACCCTCAGGTGTGCTTAAATAAATAAATAACTTCAACTTGTTAACAGTTTGCTCTGAAACTTGCGATATCACATCGCACTCAAAGAACTTAATTACAAGAATGAGAACAATGAGTTTGTCTTCCACAACAACAACAGTTGTGAAGTTTTATATACTATTTTAATTGCTAATGCAATAGCCCAATTTCCCTGCAATGACCATTAAAGTTTAATCTAATTTCATCTAATTGGCTATATCACACCCATTCTATTCCTTTATAAACTCATTTCCACAAACCCATATTGTGAATTTCTTACCTAAGGCCATCCTCTAACCAGGAGTCATTTTAATTGCCACATTGCCATCTGGTGTATGGATGAAGTGTCTGTCTCACAGCTATTTCTAGCCATTTCATAGCTATCAGAAGTATTTTATTCACGCTGAATGGTTTCTCAAAGGTCTGTCCTAAGGCCCTTGTGCTGGATGAAAGTTTATACCTCCTTCCAACACACTCTTGACTGACTGTATGAGATCATGTCATTTAGCTCGGAGCTCATTCATTCCTGCTGAAGACTTAACAGGCTAAAAAAACTCACATTTGGAATTATGCATCAGCATGACAAGTCTTAAACTGTCCATATGAAAACAGTCACAGTCTCTACCATCTTCTGAATAAAATAAAATGTTTTCTGGTATTTGATTCATGTATTTGTGCTAAGAAATAAACACTGAGGTTCAAATATGTAACCTTTATTCAAAGCACCATTGTGTTGCTATTGGAAGTATACTATCCTCATTGTATTTGGGCATATGACTACTATTTGTCTGTATGTAGTTTTATTGTTATCTCTAACGCTAAATATTATTGCGACTGAATTAGAGCTATGGCTCTTTTTAATATCAAAGACACTGAAGAGTTGTTGCTGTAGGAGCTGTTTAAATCTGATGCTCATTCTGCATCTGAAAAGGTGTGACCCTGACATCATTTGAAAACCCGACCTTCAGATCTGCATCAGAGAAACATCCTGACTTTGTACAGCACAGAGAGCATATCATGTAAAGACATTTTGAAGCACAGTGGCACTGAAAACTCATTTAGGAGCACACAAACAGATCTAGATTGAAAGAGGAATGGAAAAAAATTATATTTCTCTGCCAGACTACTACTTCACTCTTCAATCCAATTGGTGGCAGTAGTGCACCAAAAAGGTGGGGTGACAATTGCCAATAAACATCAATAAAAATCTATCAACTATTACTCACACACTACAATTCAGGCATCATTAACAGATATAATACTAGGTAGTGTCAGGTAGTGAAACTAAAGGGTGTGATTCTTCTCTCTGTCTAAATTCAACTTTTCAGCCTGCTCAGAAAAACAGCTGCATCTCTAGCAAATCAGTGAGCAGAGCACATACTGTACATCACTAACAAACCATCAGAATTATGTTCATAAGAAAAGAAATGTAGACACGGAGCTCAACTTCCCCACCTTAGCCAAATTTGGAACAACAAGAGGTACATTTGTGCAACATAATACCAAAGCTACAACTAACCCTAACTATACAAACACACTCTGATGTTCTCATGTTTCTCGTGCACATTAAATGGAAGTGAGCTCACTAATGTGAAGATCCTCGCAGCAGAGACAGACATGCTGCAGCATGCAGCTCTATGACTGCAGATGAATCACAGCATGATAATCTGCTGAACCGGAGCCAGATAACACACAGAACCTTCGCATAACACACACACACACACACACACACACACACACACACACACACACACACACACACACACACAAACAAAAAAGGCCTGGGTGCTCCCAACGGTAGAGGCACCTAGAGGCACCGAAACCTGCAAAGTGACAACAGCAGTTTCTATATGAACTCCCCTCTGCTCCATTCTCTCTCCATGTTGCTGCAGTGACGTTCATTTACACATAAATGTAGAAGGTGTTGTGTGTTCTGCTTGAAAAATTCAGAAATACAGTGATTTTTTTCTCTTGAAAGAAAACAGAGGCAGGGTGGCACTAAGAGATGAGTACAATCTTTCTCTCTATCTATCTATCTATCTATCATATATATATATAAAAAAAAAAAAAGCTAAAATTACTCATACACACATACATACATATATATCTGTGATATTATCGTACTAATAATACTGGCAAACCTAACTGTTACAAAGTTTACTAGGAAGTAAAATGAAGAAAATGTAAGCAAGTTGTATCTAGCAAGGTTCTTTCCTATTAGCTGTAAAAACAAAAAAAAAAAGTACATATCTGCAGCTGCACAGGATGACATTGACACAATATAACAGTGTCTGTTAAGTCTGTAGATTTTGTATTTGTCAAGTATGTGGCCATGTTGTGTCAAGTTAGGTTAGAGATTACAATGAGATACAGGACCTCGTGGCGCAACGGTAGCGCGTCTGACTCCAGATCAGAAGGTTGCGTGTTCAAATCACGTCGGGGTCAATGGTTTTGAGGTTGAAATAGGACTCCAGTCACACATCCCACTACCTGCAACATCAACTGTACGTAGTAATCTACACAAGGACCTCATAGTGCACATGAACTCAGTTTATCCACAGCTTATTACGACCCATTTTTAAGTCCATATATGACATATGACTGATGATGTTCTCTGTAACATGTGGCATCTATTGCACGTCTGTCCATCCCAGGGAGAGGGATCCCTCATCTGTGGCTCTTCCTCAGGTTTCTTCTTTTTCCCATAAAGGGCTTTTTTGAAGTTTTTCCTGACTCGGTTCAAGGGTCTAAGGACAGAGGGTGTCACAACTGTACAGATTGTAAAGCCCTCCGAGGCAAACGATGTTTGTGATTTTGGGCTCTAAATAAATAAATTTGAATTTGAATTTGACAAAACAGATTACATCTGGCTCATTGGATATACAGCCAACAGTTACCAGATGATTAACAGCGTAAATTTAAAACTTGCTACATAGTTGATGATATACAACTGACAACTATTCACTTTCTAGTGAACTGTTATTGCTTCAGCTTGCTATGGCTAAATGGATTATTTCTTTTAAGTAAAGTTTAATACTGTGATTCAGAATGTGGCTCAAGGCTCGAGGCCGCAAACACAATAATAACACAGAAAGTGTATATGAAGAAAATCAACTGCACATTTATGACATTTTCAAGAGCACAGTTAGGGATGCCTGTGGAAATAATACAGCACTGTCATTAATGGGTTAAAAATAACTGGTTGGCAGTTCCTGCCTGTTAGGAGAGCAAACACAGACCAAGGTAGTAGCTGATAGAAAGAACTGGACAGACTGGATTTACCACTAACAACCACACACACGTGAAGAGGCAAACACTCACAATGAGATAATATCATGTGTGTACACACACACAGGCTGCTCCACTGGTGTGGATGAAGTTGTCCTGGGCGACATCCAGCTGAGCTATGCACACTTTGTCATTTACAGCACCTATTAACAGAGTTTTACTACAGTCTGCCGGTTTTGTGACCATGTGAATGCTTACTTTTTAGGCTGACTTATATTGTGAAGGGGTTGACAATCTATTACAGGTGTAGAGTGCAGTCCTCAAACATTTAAAATACCTATAGAACTATACTGATGATTCTGATATGAAGGTAATCTTGTTAATTGGTTAATTGGTTAAGCTAAAATTTTAATGTTAATGAAATTCAATATTCTGTCATCAGATGGATGTAATGACCCTGTTACAACCACCAGGGGGAGCAGCAGACAGGTGTAATCATGACTTCAGAATAAATCATGACATCAGAACAAATCAAACGTAATGAAAAGGAGAAAATATACAACATGTGCGGCAAGTAGTCCTCAGTTAGTTTAATGTGCTTTGATTCTTTGCGTACTGTCTGAGAGGAGAGGAGAGGAGATGGAGAGGAGAGGAGAGGAGAGGAGAGGAGAGGAGAGAAAAGGACTGCTTCAGATAGCAGGTGCAAAACAGCTGCTCTCACTGCTGATCCCACCTGATGCGTAACCATGGTACCTACCACAGTCATTGTAAGGCGTGTAGATGCACATGCACTCATACTCGTCCTTTCTCTCATGCACACAGCTTCTCATTCATGTACAAATGCACACACAAAACTAAAAGGCATCTGTGCATCAAACAGGCCAGCTCAATGAACTTCTTCAAACCTTGCGATATCAAAAGTGGCCAAATGTACTTTTCAATATGAAACAGCAGTACTAAACGAATTCTGTGCTCTTGTGAGGGGTGCATTTTCAAGTCATCAGTGGCTCTGTGATATCAGACATCCTGAGAAAAACTGCCACCAGACAGGAATGAAAGATTAGTATGACCCTGTAGGCTTTGAGCTTTGATGTCTCTGTAGTGATGACAACACAACACTGAGTAATAGTAGATTACTATCATTGCTGTCATACAAAAGTAGGATGCAGTGGGATTGTGGGTAATCACTGACAGTTGGTCTAGTGGGTGAGGTAAGGTACTATGATATCATGCTGACTCCCGCATAGATTTTGCCAACACACTCGTACTCGTGGCAAATGTGGTAATACCCAGACCCTCACTCACACACACACATCAAAGTGGAGGCTTGACTGTAACACAGATGACTACACTGCATCATTCAACCTTCAACATGTATTAAAGTAATGGAGGACTGCCAGTGGGTTAAAATGATTAAACAGAGGATGTGGTGGTGTGTGGTACTCTAATGTTTTACTAATGATGAGACCGTAAAATCAGACAGGTGTAATCATGAGCACATGTTGGTGGAACTCTGTGTAGTACTGCCAGAGACTTCTGTCCAAAGTTTCACACTGCAGACACAGCCAAAGCTATTTTTGCACAAAGGAAAGCTGAATGGAAATGAGAAGAAGTGGCAGAACAGGAAACGACAGTTTGGAAAAATAAACAACTGAATACAATATGCAAACACGTTGGCCCCTTTTCTCTGAGTTTCGTTCAAACATTGTGACTCACCCTGTCTTTGTCATCCACCACGTCGCACAGCATGTCATCCAGGTCTAATATGCCTCCGTCTCCATGTTCCAACCTGTGAACCTGAACCCAGTAGCTGGGGTCCTGGAAGCAAAAAAAAGAGAGGGCGCATTAGCACTGCAGTGAGATCAGCTTTATTTTCACCTTATAGATTTGGGATTTGAAGCTTTATGCAAGTAAAGCCATACAACATGTCAGCGTTGCCAGGCCAATGGAATTAGCAGCTTGCGTCGCCTTAGGAATCAGCTGATCTAATCACCATGTGGTTCATATAATGATCCAGTCAGCAAGCACACGGGGGGCTCTGACATGGTTATGGATTGACATCATGATAGCAGTTATGAAATGTTTTAATCCCCCGCTGAAAGGCCCGCAAAATAAGCATTTGGCTCAAACCTTTCTCTGTGTGATAGCAGAAAAGAGAATAAATGTGATACGTTCATCAGTTCTTATGGTTACATTTAAATACATGAAACGTGACAACACTCCCCCATCTTCCTCCTCTCAGTTCAACAACTGTCAGTGCCTTTTTTTGCATAAGCATGTGAATATGATTAATCCTCACATAATGTATCCCGGTACATGATAAAAGCTTTTCCTAAATTTCTGTATGATGAAATGCTGTATCTTTATGATAGTTGGGTTTTTAATGCTTGGATTCGGTCAACTCTTCTTATAATGCCACATCAAATCAGACATCATCTACGTGGACTTAAGTGCAGTTCATATAAATAGTTTTCGATGTATAGATGTGTGATTGCATGTACATATGTCCTATAAAGACATAATTACATATGCAGTATAGAATACTGCTTTTCACAACATTGCAGCAACATATTCATAGGACAAGGCATTCAAGTCTTAGATAATTTTTGACCAAATGTGTCGTTACTGCGTTGTCTTTACAAGGCAATAAAGACTGTAGAGGAAATCACTGGATGTGTAAAACAGCGTCATATGGAGTGACTGTTGGACATTTTATAAATACTATAGATGACCCAATAGTGTCGAGGTTTCCATGTGTGGTTTGGATGTTTGGCGTTCAATAATAAGGTTGAGAATAAATAAAAGCTTCTCTTCTCCATCTATCTTCTTCCTTCCTCCGTGCTGTCCCTCAGTTCAGCTTTGTCCAGCTCATAGCCTACAAGCACTGGGGCATGATGGTCCAGTCAGACAGGAGGCTTAAGAGAAACCACTGAGCTCGGTGATTGTCCTTCCTCCTTCACCATGTTAGGAAAGAGTCTCCTCACTTTTTTGTCGGCGTTTTG
Source organism: Scortum barcoo (assembly GCA_023238725.1). Taxonomy (NCBI): domain Eukaryota; kingdom Metazoa; phylum Chordata; class Actinopteri; order Centrarchiformes; family Terapontidae; genus Scortum; species Scortum barcoo. The sequence continues at coordinate 5,056,554 of CM041551.1, forward strand.
TTCTCACTCTATTTCCCTCCCTCTGTCTTTTTTTTCTTTTCCTCCATGCTTTCCCCTCTGAAACTGAGCTGTCTTTTCAGGCCTGTGGTTAAATGCCTTCATGCACAGCTCTCTTGTACTGAACTCCAATGTGGTTCACCAGGCAAAATGGGCAGACCAGGCCAAATCATGAGGGGAATAACTGTGTGGTATTTTCCTTCCTTCTAGGAGGGAAAAGATGTCAAGTTTATGGGGGATGTTCCCAAAAGACAAGACAGGAAATCAGAAGCAAAGAGAGAAGTATGTAGTTCTGGTTTTGTGAAGGAATAATATAATATTGTATCCATTGCAGAATGATATAAAGTTACTCCATGTACAGTAAAATTGAATGGAGGGCTGTTGACAGCCTAGTCCAACCTGGACAAAAATGAAAGATTGTTAAAAAATACAATACATGGAGCACTATAAAACACACTGAAAACGCAGAGGAAGAAAGGCACAGCTCTGGAAGTCATTATAAACCACAAACTGACCCTCAGTATTTAAAAGAAAAAGAAATCTTTAAATGTTCAAATGTTGACACGCTCCATGTCTGTCTGGCATGGTCCTCATCCAGACTTGTTCCTCCGATGGATTATGAGGAACAAGTATGATTCTGGGAGAAGCTCAGCCACATAACTTAATCCAAGAAATACACTCAGGGTGGAGGGAAAGCTTTTGACATTGACAAATGCTGTTTAAAGTCGACTAGAGCAGAGCATTGCCTCCCGCAAGCCAAAAGTAGTACTTAAAAATTCTGAGTTCAAGGTTTCTTCCTTAACTAAGTATTAGTAGAGAATTCCTCACTAACAGGGACTGGTTTGGATTTGATGTTTTGGGGTAATCTCTGAATGCTTTGGCGAAAATATGAAGATCTTAACTGATACACACACAGGTAACTAAGGGTTTCTCTGGTGAATACTGTAAGACCTCCCAAAGAGAAACAGCTGGTCACGTTAGCCATTCAGCTCATAAAAAGCAAAAGGTTAAATCCTGATTAGCATACTTCTTACTATCATTCATCCTTTCTCTGTGATCCTTAAGACCTGTGCTACAGTTGAGAATACTGTCTTCAATACTTAAAACATGGTTTTCCTTGCTAGTGATTAGTGATCTCATTTGTTCTCTTGAACCATAATATCTAATGCATACATACATTTCTTTTGTTGTTTGGTTAAATGTAGTGTTCTGTTTTTTATGTGAAACGTGTCCATCCTAAGAAGCAAAAGAACATCAGAGAAATATAAACAGAGAATAAGCATATCCTTCCTACACAGAGTGGCTTGTGAAAGAGTCATTTGTATTACTGTGTACAGTAACAATGGGTAGGGAGGACAGCTGTGGAGTTGATAAAGTGTTAGCACACTCACCAATCAGCCTCTGCTCACTTTGTTACCATCATCTCTGCTGCTAAATCAACATGTTACGCAAGATGGACTCTTGCACAGTTATGCAGCTTTCTGAACTTTTCAACACTGTTTAAGAGTTTCCCTAAAACTCTAAACATTTTCATGCCAAGTTTCATGCACTTAGATTAAACCTAAACTCTGTAAAGAGAGGACCCAAAGTCATCTGCCCTGTTAATAGGTCTTAATAGGAGCAAAACATTTTTCTGGGTTGCCTTCAGCCAGCAAGTGGAAAGACAATTTCCCAAATGGGATCAGAGTCATATTATCTTCAAGCATGCTGAAAGACACTGCTACTCTCATCATGTAAAGTCATTTCAGACACAGATTGAAAATTCATTTTTGACTAGGGGCCAATAACGTTTTTAACACTGAGGTCATCTTTACCACGGAAACATCTTGTGCACGAGAAGAACGAGATCAAATCCACACACCATGTGCACTGCTGTTGTTCTCAAGTGCAACCAAGTGTTGCTGTCTGAAAAAAAGGCCTTACCAGACCACACTGACGCCTCATCATATTCAAGTCCGAAGAGTCATTTGGACGAGACACAACAGGGACAATAGGCCAGCACCTCATTATTTCATTAACAAAAGGACCAAAACCAGAGGAACAAAGCAGATCTAATGAGTACAGTTATTAAGTACAGCTTTCAGAGACAATCTGAGCCATGCGTGTGTGACACTGAAAACCTTAATGAAATGTAAGAACAGTACGTATCTGCCCACTGAGCTGCAAACAAGAAGAAGGATTACTGACGTGTAGAAACTACTGCGACCTGTCGTACATTAATGTCTTGTGAAGGATGGCATTTTATCCCTGTGATGAACTTCTGGCAACACTCTCAGGTCAGGTACGAAGTGTTTGAAAGATTAGCCATGCAACTCAATGCACAAACCAGTGCCAGAGCATCATGGAACAAGGACTACAATGCATACCTTTGTATTTTCTTTCATACACCATCGACAGGATTTCCATGTCACGATGAAATCATGAGATACCAGCTAGGGCATTAAAAGCTAAAATATGACACTTGGCAGGTATGGCAACATTCTGCAAGATCTTGAGAACTTTATAACTGAGCATGACTATAATTAAAAACCACCTCATATGACAGTAATGTCACCACATGACAATCTTTCAGTCAATTACTGACTCTCTCTGAGTCAAAAACTCACAAAAAAGCTACAGTGCCTATAATAAGTAAAAACGTAAGGGGAGTAGCTTGAAATGTCTTCATGTCACCACTGCCAAATGCAACAGTCCAGGAATCAGCATACTTGGTTCCACTTTAATGAGACAAGCGTGTAGAGAAGTATCGTGGGGAGTATGTAAATGGAAGATCTGTTTACATGTGGAGGAAAAATGTGGCCAATGCAACAGAGGAAGATTTAATATAATGAAAAGGGGCATGAAAATGAGACCCGGTGGTTTAACACGCAGTTGCAGAATAATCTAGACGATGCTGACACTGAAGATATGAGCAGATATGAGCAGATATGCAGGGTGTCCCCGTGTGTATTGTCTGCCGGTCATTTAGCTCCTGCCCCAGTGATCTGTTTAATCACTGGTGAGCTTTTACTCTTTCATTCATACACTGAGAGGGTGACATACCGCCACCCTGGTCTGATCAGGTATCCGCTTATCTGATCTGCTATATAAGGTGAGGGGAAACAGAGAGGTAGTTGTTCTCTGTGTTACACACACAGACACACTTGCGACATAAGCCCAGACAATAGCTCTCTTCACCCCATTATCTGTGTCTTTGTAGCAGAGCAGGTTGCCTGTTCCTGTCAAAGACCACACAAAGACTGGAGCCCCAGAGGAAACTGGAGGAGGGAGGAGTGTGTGAGAAAGTGTGTGTGAGAAAAAAGAGAACATGCGCCTGTGTGTTTTATGATTGCTGCCTTAGCTCCTGCAAGTGTTTCTATTCCCACGGGGGGAGGTGGGGGGAGGGGGGGTGACAGAATAGATGGACTGGCTCAAATGTCCTCACCTATAACAGGACCTTGTGGCGCAATGGTAGTGCGTCTGACTCCAGATCAGAAGATTGCGTGTTCAAATCACGTCGGGGTCATAGGCTTTTAAAGCCTCGCCTCACCTTACATTAGTTCTGGTTTGTCGCATAAATAAGCTTGCAAAGTGCAATACCTTTGTATGACACACACATTTGTGAACGTAAGAGGGAGATGCCAGTCACACTTTGGGGTGGGGGTTGTAAAGAATAACACACAGACTCATAAGGATGCTTTGGCCAATGTTTTGGATGTGATCCCATAAAGACAGAAAACAAGCAGGATGATGCACCATCATAAACCACAAGCTGTAGTTTATCAGACAGATGAAATGTGACCGTGTCTGTGATCTTCTAAAGATAGCATCAACAAGCTCTGCTCTGTACACCAAGAAAGAGGGAGAGATGTGATAAGTACACAAGCTGCTGACAAAAGAAGAGTCACACAGAAGAACAATACTCTGTTCATTATCTTATCAATGCTTTAAATGTGTCACTGAAGTGAACTGAATCAGTGTAGCAAGTTATGCAGCTACAAAAGGAACCTACCCTCACACCCACATGTCTGATTCAAGAGAGAGAGTTTTCTTCTAGAAAACTAAAACCCAAATGTATTTCACAAAAGAAATAATTTATTGTGAGAAGAACTTGCTGCATGCAAAGGCCCCTCGCTAAGTGTCCTTAACACAAGTTTTTAACATTTAAAGGCCACTGGCTCCCACAGGTAACAACATATTTATGGAAGATCTGCCAAACAAAGGCCTAAGAATTCTTTTTTAAATAAATTAACAAACCCAAAACTGATCATCACGTTAGGAGAAAGATGTTTCAGTGCAAATCAGAGAGCTGACAAGTCTCAAATCAGCTGACTTCATAATGACATCTAGCCTTTACATTGAAAAATAAAAACGGTAAAGCATGAATCCACCGTAGCACTGTTGTGTAGTTTCAATAAACCCACAACAGCTGGGCCAGCCACACTGAAGTGTTGATTGTGTATTAGGAAGACTATGCAGCAGCTGGATGGGGGGGTGTATAAGGACTGTGTGATCAGGGATAAAATCTTGGTTTGGGCAGAAAGTTGAGTTGACAAAGTTAGACCATGTGTAAACATGGTTTTGTCTGAAGCTCAGGAGAGGCCAGGAAGGTGATGTTGTGACTCAGTAAGTCCCAACCACCTGCACCAATCTGGGTCAACACAGCTCCGGCCACAAACTGAGAAATGTGTTCACAGTTCTGCCCATGGACACCCAACAGCACCACATCTTGCTGTAGGCGCATGGCTGGCCATCAGTGAAGCTGACTGTTTTACTTTCCACTTTTTTGACCCACAAAGTTGATCTAATTTGACACTGAAATATGACATACAAAGGTGATCTAATTTGACATATTATTATGTTAAGCTACTAGTGTTGCCACTAAAATCTAAGAGCTGCAAGTTATTAATTATTGTTTGAATGAGGGCTTAAAACTTAAATACCCTAGAAGACTTTAAAAAGATTAAAGTCTCACCTCACTCACATTAGTCAGACTATAAGATTTTGCAAAGACTGGGGATCCTACAGGGTCATTACTTGCAAGAGAACTCAATTCTTTTTGACATTATTTCATTTACTTGCTCCTGGTGGAAATTCACAAGAAGAAAAATTATGAATACTGGCATAGAAACAGAAGCAGTTTTTGGCCACAGTTGCCCTTGTGTGTGCAGTGGTTTGTCCTAAAAAAGCAGCCAAAAAGAAAAAGAGAGCACACCGCAGACTGTGGACATGATCCTGGCTGAGAGAACGGGGACAGCGTAGACTTGTCCACGTTCTTGCACCTCTCCAGAGTTCCCTCCATGTCTTCTATCTATCCAGTTTGCTGCTTCCAGTTTGGTGCTGGAGAGAATAAACTTCACTATTTGCATGAGTCAAGAATCCGATAATATTCAACATGTTTGATTTCATTGGAAAATCAAAACGAGAAAAAAGACTGCTTTAAGACTGATCACTGATTTGTTTTGTTGTATGAGTGTGAAGGTTCCTGTTTTAAATTGTTACTAAGACCAGCAATGGCCTCACAAGCAGTGATGTCAGATATGACATATAATTCACGTTGGTTGAATCCGCTGAATCAACTTTCTGCTTTAACAAGACTTTTCAGCTCACATGGACGTTTGGCAGTAATAAGACTTCAGGAAAATGTAGGCTTGTGCAAAGTCGGTTTTCTGGCAGGTGCTGTAGCTCAGCTGTTAGAACAGCTGTGTCCCAACTAAAAAGGTCTGAGGTTAAAACTCCCGCCAACAGGCCTGTGGGTTGATGAACATACTACTTGTCTTACAGTCTGAGATTGCTGATTAGGAAATCTAAAGCTCAGTGATTTGAACAGAGGCACTGTCTTTTAACTAAAGTGAGAACATGTTGTGCTTCAGTTTTCCAAAAATGTGTTAACAATGCTGAAATGAGTCAACGTAAGCTGTTAGCTGTTCCTTTAAGATGTGTGTCCAGTATTTTAGGGTTGATACTCATCTGTATTGGGTCCGTCATAAAAACTGTAGTAATGTAAACTTGCTCAAGTACAGTTAAGTTTGTCAAGCCAAGGCTGTTCTGTATTATTGTTATCTTGACACCAAACTGATCTCGCGAAAAGGTCAGTGCAGAAATGCCCTTGTAAAGGACTAATTGCCAAAAAGGTACAAACAAACAAAAACAAAAATATACAGATGATGATGCAAAATACTGGCAAGATAAAAGTTTTAGTACTATGAGAGAGGAATGTCTGTTTGTAGCAAACTTAATCTCACATCAAACAGAAATTAATATTTATGAAGACTTGCAATGGTAACTATTCAGAGGACCTCAGGGGTTGCAGTGTTGATTCACACATCATTATACCTAGTAGAAGATGTTATTGTGGTTTAATTTTATTAACTTTTACTGGGTTGATTGGTGGAAACAGACTGAACAGTGTGAAAATGAACATTTAACTGCCAGAATCTCAAAAAGTCATTTAGAGAGGACTGTAAAATCTCCAGCCTTTCACTGCATGAGCAAAGAGCTTAGACTCCACCATTAGGCTGTGACCTCTGACCTGAGGGAGTACAGACCACCCTGTGAATCACCAGTTCAAACCAGTAGTTCAACCTCTCAACCTCCCACTGTTTGAGTTTGCACTCTGCAGCACAATAACAGCTTTGATTTATGGAGTGTATGTTCTCCCCTGTGAGTCATAAACACTACTGTCACAAACGCTTTCACCCTCTCTTGTGCACACGCTCACACACACACACAGACACACACAACTCCCTATCTCCTTATCTTTGCCAAAACGTTCACTGTTGCCATCAGCAGTAAGTCAAACAAATGCAAAAGAGAAGATATAGAAGAGTAGCAGGCTACTATGACAACTACTACAAGGTCAGATGGAGTGAGGATTACACTTACTATGCATGTGTGTGAAACTCAAAAAAAAGTTTTTCAGAGGCTAAATTCTTACAGCTTAGTGTCAGTGCATCATAAAGTTTTTTTTTTCCACAGGCAAATAAAAATGAGTTACTGATGAAAGTAAACAAACAGCCTTACATAATGCTCATCATCATTAAACAGCTCCTGAGAGGATGACTGCATTTTAATGTTTTTAAAGGGCTGTATAAATTTCCTCTTATGCAAACAACTACTGACTGAGGAATTTAGTGACAGCAGCCGTCTAGTCAAAATTCCCCTGTGAAGCTGACACTGCTAATTCATAAAGAGCTAATTGCTAGTTGTTTATAAAAAGCCTTCCTTTGCCCTAATCGACCCAACAGACGAGTTGACTGGTTGACATCACCAGTTGGGGGTGAGGCAAACTCTGTGGGAGGCAATAGTTGACTTTCCAGTTTAGTTTAGTTGACCAGGTTTGTTTAGCTCACTGACATAAACTGAGCCTCCCTCTGGGGCATAACAAGTGGAAATTACAGTCCCAAACTTTGGGCTAAGTGCAGCCTGTGTGAGTGTAGGAAGATAGTAATGTGCTAAGGAAGTAGTATACTGAGGGAAGCCTTTTACACTGGTATTCCTCTGAGACAAAGTCACCTCCAGGGTCTCTGCATTATTGATGCAGCCTGCAGAGTACAAAGCTGAGAGAAATATGACACCTCGCTATACACATGCAGCACTGCATACACTGGAGACCTACTGCATGTTACTGACGAAACAGTGCTGGTTAATCAAAAGCTTCATTTAATAGCCGTGAAGAAGTTTCAAGTTCTAGCTGGTAATTATGTTTAAGATTTTCACACATTGTACATTGTAAGGAGCTGCAGACAGAGTAATTGGGCAGCACCAAAACATGAATAAAACGTAATAACTTGAGAGAGACACAGGGGACCCAAACACACGGACTAAGATGAGAGATGGCTCCACGTTTTAGTGACACTTTAGGAGGATAGTCCATTTCTTAAACTCAGCTGTCAGTGTACAAAAAAGATTGTTTGTTCCATAACTACTCAATTTATCTCAATTTTCAAATCACAATCCTACATTAACCCAAATCTACATATTTAATATCAATACAGAAATACAGTACATATTTTGGTGCTTGACTTAATTGCATATAGTCCTTTAAAAGGATAGGTGCCTCCACAATTACTATTAAGGGATGACCCCTGCTTTTCTTAAACTTGTTTGTTCTTTTATATTAGAGACAGATTATTCCAGAAAGCGAAAACTCTTACATACCATCATTTATTTGAATAACAAAGCACAGTGAAACTGAAACCTCATATCAGTTCAGTGTCACCTGCTGGACTGCAGTTAGGACAGTTTTCGACACATGTAAATACAAAGTGAGCGTTCAGCACAGTTGTTTTCAGCCTACCTTGGCAATGACTACAATGCTGGCTGCTCTCAAAATGGGACGACTACAAATTCACAAAGTCTTAAACTTCCTGGCTTGTTCACTCATTGTCATTGTTCCAACTTACTTAAAACATACTTACTGATAAATCATTCAGCCAATTCAACAATTCGGTTGCATGTACAGTTTGTGGGTTAGAGGCTCAGTTGCACTGATCAACATCTTGCATTTAAACTGAACAAAGTGCTCAGAAATCCCAAAAGAACCAAGTTCGTTAATGAATCTTTTTCCCCAACTACTCCTTCAAAATGGAAACCAGCTCAAGTTTCCCACACAACTGGCGGGTATTTTCACTGAGAAACATCATTTCAGAAGAGTCAATAACAAGGGAAGGCTTTGTCAGATGGATATGTATGTAGTGCAGGCACATATGAAAGGCTAAAAGAGATATATGTATATTTCTTTTAGCCAATAGTTAACAATTCCCACCTCTGTGCTCTAAACGAGTGGCAGTATTAGTGCCAGAGAGGTTGGCAAGGGATCAAGCTGCTAATACAGGCCAGCCTGTCAAACGCTGAGCCAAATCCTGCAGCCTCTTAACATAGAGACCCTCCAAATATCTGCCACACCTACACACACTGACCCAGAGGAGAGACTACTGTCAATTCCCAGGACTCTCATTCTGTAGCTGTGGAGGGGAGAGAAGCAAAGCGCCAAAGAAAATATCCTTCTGTTACTATAAGTCAAAGGCAGAGTCATTCTTAAGACAAACACCTGATTTTACAAGCTCTCTGATTTTGGATGAGTTGTCGGCTTGAATAAACCTCTGCAGTCATCCCTCCTGCTGTGCGAGCTGCTTGTGAGCTCCCTGGGTCGACAACGGCACATATCACCCCTCATGATAAGTACAACGTGGAAAGCTAAGCATCTGGTCTGGATAAAAAATCAGGTTGGATTGCATGTGTGTGTGTGTGTGTGTCCGCACAGGCCTCATAGCTCAGCATGAGCTGGGACCGCTGCTGCGATGAAGGTTTCACTAACAATTTAAAACAGACATTATCACATGAGGATCTCATTGAGCAGTTTCATAATGATACATCATTAAGCCAATTAAAGAGAAAACCTTCAGACAGGACGTGCCTGTGATCAAGAGGTGGGACCAGCCCAAAAACAGCAGCTTGAAAATCTGAGAATTTACAGTAATTAATGGATGTTTTCAGGTATGTTCTTGAAACATGATATCTTCCTTATGGTCCTAAAATAACTGTCTTAGAATGTGCAGATACTATTTACAAGTATTACTGATTAAATGGCCAAAATGCAGGTTACTGTAATCGTGCATAATTGACACAAAGATTAATCATTCAATTAGTCTGTGAAATCAAAACTGTGGATAGCTCACAGCTCTTTGCTTAAGCTTAGTTAGCAGCTAGCGTGTTGGCTTCTATCCCAAAGTCATGTTTTTATGAACATGTTTATTAGGAATCTGTCTGGAGCGCCAGGATAGGTAGCTTGTTTGGGCAGCTATCCAGTTTCATCCCATCTGAGACAAGTGGTCATTAGCAACAGCAGGAGGGTATTACACACACATGCACACACACTTTACGCACATTTACTGTTTTGGGCATCAAACACTTCTGGGAATACGGGACATGCAAAGTAACATGCATGATGTGGCAACTGGGGTGCATGAAAGTTGTAAATTGTACATGCAATTATAAGCATGAACATATCTGCTACCATAACGCTACAGTAAAAAAGTCAGTGACATATATTATACCCCTGGCTAGAAGACTACCTTATGGTATCCAAATCTTTCTAACATGGATATAGTCAAATGACTTAATAATGCCTAGAATCTAACAAACCCTGATGAACCAGATCACAAAGGGCAGTGAAAAGTGCTGTTATTCTGTCTCAGTAGTCCACTTAAGTGACCTTCGCAAAACACAGAATTCTTATGCTAGCCGGACAGAGTTATCTAGTTGATCCTGACCTCTGACCTCCCAGTAGATGAAGAAAGCAAAAGGACAATTTCCTTAAGGGGGTTTGATAAAGAGTCTAACTGTCAGTCTCAACCAACACACACAGAGGGTGAGGTGTCACATTACCGAAAGGACAATTTAGTCTTCAGACCCTGAGGGAGACGTCACATCCAGACCATCTGCTCAGCCTTGGACTGATAAGAGCAACAATCACATTTGGGACAGATGTGAAATAACAGAAGATGTAGATTTTTGTAATGTAAAGACCCTGTGGCAGGAAGAAGGTTGTTAATTATCTCTAATTCACTGCTGGTGTGTCATGTTCTTTACATACAAAGAGTTTAGTCTTAATTAATGGAAAACATTGAGAGCACGTAACATAAAACATGAAATGTGAACATGAAACCAAACAGCAACAGCATGGATGTAATGACAAGTACATGAATATAGGAAGAAGAGAACAATGAATTCATGTTCTCATTTGGATTTTTACGAAGATATAGCTACAATGAGCTTTCCATATGCAAAAAAGCTGCACCAAACTTCACAACATAAAGTCAGCGATGGATAAATCCCTGTAATTTCCAACCAACAAAGCAAAGACAATTCAGGTTGCCAGTTTCTGCTCAAACAGTGTCTTAATATTGGCCACAAAATGCTGCAAATGGCACTAGAAGTCTCTGTAGTCCCTACATGTGAAAGGCCTGCTGGTACAGTAAAACTGGTTTAGCACTGCGAAACTCTCTTGTCTACTTATAGAGGCAGCAGTCAGCACAATTTCAGCACACTTTTGTTTATTATTTCATAAGCAGAGGTTATGGCTGCCAGATGGGACCTCTGAACGAGCCAAGAGAAACACAGAGCGCAGGGTGAATCACCAAGAACAGACGACCCGCAGTGGAGATGTCACGACACACACACACAGCTCTTTCACTGACTGCAGATGTGGAACACAGAGAGGTCAAAGTGTTTTCTAGGATTTGTGTTTGTGTGTGTGGAGGAGGAGGTGCCTGGGATCTAAATGTTGATTGTGTACTTATTGTGTACAGTTAAAATAGAAACATAATGTCAATGCTCACGCAGGTCAGACTGCAACTTCAGTCTGCATACAGCAGCCATGGAAACAAGAGTAAACTTCAGTCAATCAGGAAATGAGGCGGCTCCATCTGTCACTGTATCTGGAGATGGTGAGCAGGATGGGGTGTCGAGTGTCAAGTTTTGGAATGTAAAATATGAGAGGACTGCAATCTGATATCATTGTTTAGACACACAGTTAAGCGTCGATAAGGATATATGCCATGGGTGCTCAGTGTACTCAATTATGCACCTAAATATGGCCAAATATCTGCAAAGTGGCTAGGTCATATTCAGGTTGGCGACTGTGTAATGTGGCTACAGGTAATGTCCAGAGTAGAAACCCTGACACACAGAACCCATTTGTGCTGAGGAGTGTGCTGGTCATGGTTTGTGAAGAAGCAATGGACCATGACCACCAAATCCTCTTACACACTTTACACAAGAGAACACGCCTCACATTTAACACTGGAGAGAGGAGGGAGGATCAGTTCATTTAGGGAGAAGTCTGAATGTGTGTGTGTGTGTGTGTGTGCAAATCCCAGCAGGTTCAAGAACAACATATGTAGAGCAGACACTGGGATCCCCGGAGTCTTAGGCCAACAAGAGGGAGTGGCAGCTCTTTGGTTTCACATGTTGAGACAGTGCACCATGCTCACCACATCTGTACTACAAATGCTGAGCAAAACATCAGCTCATGTGCCCAATAAAGAAAACAAAGTTCTCTTAACACGATATAATACTGCAAATGCCATATTATAGTAAGTATTACTATTGCAAATATATCTAGAGTATGTCAAATAAAAATAGATACTTGTGTTGCATACATTACAAAATATGAACATACTGGGGGGATATACCTAGACCACATGGAAGCTGCATAAAATCTACACTCCCTGCTGTGTATTTACCCACTGTATTTATTGTTTAACCACTCTCACCTTATAATTCTGGTTATTCAGGTTGTTTTTAACAGGCATCTGAAGGCACTGCATGCCTGTCATGGTTGAAAGAACTTTAAAAGGACACAAAGACACAGATATACAGTAGAGGAGCCAGTCGAGATGACATGAATGACCATCAAGCAATCCACTTCCAACTCCAGTATACCATACTTATCTCATTCCCTGAAGTGAGACCTTGCATTTTTTGTGTTTAAAAGTCCTAGCATTTTATTTAAGCACTTCCCAACTGCAAACACTTGAGGCCTTGAAAATCAATGACCCTGTCTAGGGCACAACTTCCAGTTCCAACCTGTACTGAAGTCACTCCCATGAAATTGAAAACTGAAGCCTGTTCTTATCTTCATCTTTGTTGTGACAAACAGGAAATTCTAGGATATAACGGTGTGTAATGATAACCTGACTAAAGGCAGTGCTGTGAAAAATATGTTGTGCAGTGTTGGAGGTCATATCTTTGTCATATATATATATATATATATATATATATATATATATATATATATATATATATATATATATATATATATATATATATAACTGTTTGGTGGTGTAGAATATAGAGACTAAAAAGTGAATATATATACAGTATATATCAGACACACTTTGCATTGTACTTATTATAAGTAATACAGTCAGGATAGCAAACAGAATATCATACATTTCTAAGATTTATTTAATGATGTCGTTGTGTTGTCAAATGAGTGTTTGACCATCTAAATAATATTCAACTGAGATCATGTAGACTAGGTCATAGAGATATCATACCGCATCCCATAAATTTGTCATGTTTCGTTCGATGTCCTGTTTGTTTTCTGGTTTTGTCTCGTTTTTCACGTCGGGTTATGTCTTGTTATGTCAAGTTTTCATGTCTCTCATGTTTCATTCCATATCAGGTTTTCAGGTCTGTCAGGTTTCGGTTTCTGTTTCTGGTCTGTCTAGTGTTTCATGTTTCATGTGGTCTTGTGTTCAGTGTATTTAATTGGTTTTCTTGTTGTACTGTCATGTCCTGATTATCGTTTTTTCATGTTCATGTGATTTTTGATTAGTCTTGTTTTTTCGAGCCACAGATCAAGCCTTGTTTTGGATCTTTGATTTTTGAAATACCTTTTTGTTAATTATTAAAACCTTTGCCAAACCTTGCTCCGGAGTCGTGTCCTACTTTTGGGTCCACCTGCCTTGTGTTTTGAGTCTATCGTTACAAAATTAAATGGATTATATGATACATGATTTTAGCAATGCAAAGTTTTGAGTCATGTATTGGAAACACTGTTCATTTGGAGGTATTTTAACAAAATAAACTCCATTTCTCAAAGAGTTTCCAGTGTGTCAGGAACCCCTGAACCTTTGAATCTTTGTCACGAAAAGGGTGCACAGTCAGACAAAGGGAAGAGGCAGGGAGAGAGGGAGCTGATGAAAGCTACTGTCCAAAAGATCACTGGGGCAAACATCCAAAATCCACAAATACTGACGCCTGAAACTCTGAGCCACAGAGAGTAAGAGTGAAGTGATGGACTCAAAAATACACAAGATGTAAACAGTGGGGAAGAAAACTGTCTAAAGAAAAGGAGAAAGTCCAGATGTGTGTCTGGATTTTGAAAGAGCTCTGTGTCTCTGTGTGCTCTGTACTTCTGTCTTTCCAGTCCTCATACTGAGCGGTGCTCTATTACAAATCCATTAGCTGGTGATAATAAGTGATTACTTGGACAAGACTTGACAAAGTAAAGTGGAAGTAGAGGCATTGTCTATGTGAGGACTATCATATTTCAATTTAAGCCTGGAAGTAACAGGTCTATTTACAGTGATATGTCTCAGGAGGATCTGGATGTGTCTGTGAGCGTGTTTTTTTTACGACTGCTGGAAGAAGACAAGCAGGGCCCTTATAGAAAGTACAATATTGCAAGGGCAGAATGATGAAAGAAGAAGGAGCAACAGTAAACTAAGTGAAGATCATTTAACAACTGCAATTTGTCTGAACTTACTGTAAACCTATAACACATCATCAAGGCACGCCTGCTTTGACCACATCAAGCTTCGAGTCATAAGGAAAACCACTCCTCACCCACAGCATAAGCTCTGATCACAGTGACGCAAAATCTGAACTGGAGAGTCATGTCAGTTGTAAGGACATTTTTAGCCTGAGTAAAAACATCAATTTTTATTTAACGTTGTCATCCCATATATTGCACATACTGCACTGTACAGCAGTGGCCCACATCAGTCGCCTTACTTCAACAAGTTTTCCTCTCAGGAGGCGGCACTGTGTAATTTGAGAGGCTTTTTACATCAGTTAAGTTGCTCCACACAACAGAGAACTGTAATTATGAGGATAATCAAAACATCTTACTTAGATGTGTAAAATAGTCAAACCTGTCTGGCTAATGAAGGACAGCAAACAGAAATGGCACACAAGGAACTTGAGAACCATTTGAAAGTCAGAAAGTAGTGTCAGTTCAGTGCAGCCACGCGTACTACATCTGGACCTGGATAAATCTCACACTCCTCACTGAGCAAAGTCCACAGGTACGAGGTTTTAGTCCCACATCAGCACTCCACCTTCCCACTGAGTGAGGGGGGGGTCATGTTCAAATGGCACATCCAGTTAAACAAATATATTTATTTCCACCCTGCACAGGAAACAGGCGACACATGGGAAAAGCAGAAGACAGGCAACATCGGTTGGGAAACACCCATGCAGGTGAAAGGAGAGAGGAGAGTGGGATGAGAAAGGCAGACAGGAGAGGAGGAGTGCATCGAAAAGAGTAAAAGTGAGACAGAGAGAAAGGAAAGAGATCAAGAACATAACCTTCAGTGCACTAAACCAAAGATGTACTGAAGGTAAAACCAGCAGACACTGCACAGAGCAAAAACCTCTACCAATGGTGAACTCCTCTCAGCTCCCTCTATAAAGACTTTATATTTGTTTGTTAGAAAATCAAACCCAGAAGTCAGGCTACACACATCATGTAAATACAAGCAGAAAGTGAGGGATTTCAGAGCTGCCCTGCAGCACACAAACACTTCCAGCTGAAACATGTAGGAAGGTGGAAATCTCAGACCAGGAGCAGCATTCACTTCCAGAGACTTCACTGGAAGAGATTATCACCACACGTACAGTCAGTAAAACTGACAATTCAGGGGTGAGAAAAAAAACAAAACAGTGGTGTGACGTGAAGATTTTGTGATGCAGCTGTAGCATATCTGATTCCAGATCAAAAGACTTTATGTTCAGATCATGTCGAGGTCGGTGCAGTAAGGCAAAGCCCTAAAAGATCAAAGCTGCACAATAGGGTTTTAACATGACTAAGCTTCTTTCTTCTGTGTAGAAAGAGCCTCACCTGTTAAAACTGAACAAACTGCTTGTCTCATACTTCCCTCTCTGCTTCCTGAGACGTCTCTATTCTTTTGTGATTTACTCCAGTAATGGCTGTGCTGATGGAATACTCATCAATCAGCACCTCCATTAACAAGCTGCCAATGGGATTTGTTCTTGTTTGCTTGTACTTACTTGTATATCATGCTAAAGCAGATAAAAGCATATGACGTTATCTGGATAAATTAGTTCATCCAGCTCGGGAATTTCACCAGAAACTTTCACCACATCATGGCATGCTTACAATCATGTCCCTGTGGGTTTTTGTCCAGGGTTAAGGTGCTGTCTGATGCTCTTTTTTATTGTGGAAATAAATATATTTGTTTAATTGGATGTGCCATTTGCCACTTTCCTTCTTTATAAGTGCATAATTGTGTGTTTACTTTGCTTGAGCACACAGTCATGGTAAAATGATTAACTACCGTGTATGATAATGAACAGGCTTTCATGTGCTTTGCAAACATTTGTAGCACATGCATTGCTTTCAAGCACTTCTTCACGTTACTCTCCATGTTTGCGCCTTGATAATGCCCAGCATACAGTCTGCCACTGGGATGGACAGATATTCATCATGGAGTGTGAAACAGATTCACACACAGCAAATGATTCACATGTGGTTGAACAGATTGGATTTGTGCTATCCAAGCAAATATCAGACTTCTGAAGTAATTATTTTTCAGTTCTGACAAGAGGATCTCAGTAATTTGGGGGTGGAGATGTGTGTGCTTGACAGAGTGAGCCAACATTACATAGCTATTGAATTCAGTCCAGTTTTACTCGGTACTTGGTTTGAGATGGTAGGAAGTGCAACTTTAAGCACACATCATCAAGTCAGCTCAGATTTATCAAGATCATTAAGAATTATGGGATAATCATTTCAGAGTTATGACATCCTTTTCCCAGAATCCTGAGAGCTGTGTCATTAATGAAAAAAGCTGAGCTTCTCTTTATTCCAGATGAATGCAATGTGCTTCTGTATCTCGCTGTGTCCCCTGTGTCAACTCTAAGAGCAGAGTTAGGAGGAAACACACATGGCCACTTAGCCACTCGGCTGCTTTTCTGTTCACCGTCTTGAAGCTTGGCAGAATAAGCAACATTCAAAGCCAAAGGCTGACGAAGACGCCTGGCTCACATATAGTGTGAGCAGCTTGCTGGAGCAAGTGTGCAGACGTGTGTTTGTTTGTACAGTGTCACTGAAATACACTTCCTGTACTAATGACACTCCTCTGGAAGAGTCACTGTAATTGTGACGAAATGCTGGAAGACAGCATTATCAAAGTCAGTTTGAGATGATTAAGACAGAGGGACACTAACTGCAGTCTTGTTTCCACAGCAACACACTTTTGTTGTCAATAGCAAAAGACAAGTCTCCTCTTCAGACCCGCCTAATATAAACTTTCATCATCCAGGAAAACCTTATGACGATTCCAGTCACCATTGATCCACTTGGACAAAAAAACTGTGTCAAAGTGTCAAAAAAGGAAATCCCTAACCTCAAAAAACAGAACGCATCCTCCTTGTTTTTCTGCCTTATAATTTGCAGATTTTCTCATGTTGCCCTTCTAATGGCAACAGTCTTCCAAACATAACATTATATTTAACTTTCAGGATACCCACCCACAACTAATGAAGTGCCTGTGAAGAGAGAGGCGCTGCCATTCAGCCTGTGCACTAAAAGGGAGGTTTGCATGTGAAACGTTCGCTATGGTAAGAAGCAGAAATAGTGCATTCATGTGTGTTTGATCATCTCTGCACAGGAGCACCAGCTGGGAAATATAAAGTTTAAGTGAAACAGTGGACAGTATAGAGTATGTCATGTCTGCAGGCTCGGCTATCATGCCGCTGCTTCTCCTATACTACTTCTACTCCCTACTTCTTTTTGCTGCCTGCTAATGGACAAACCTTGCAACCTTCAAAACCTCAGAATGCATTGCACCACTTTATTCTCACATCTCAACATGATCCACCAAGACACACCTTTTAAGATGTCTCTGATGTGTTCACAACATTACATTTGAAATGTATAATCACATAATGAGAGTGAATTGGTGGGTGTGAATTATCTTAAAAGCATCTTGCAAGATTGTGTGCACAATTTCTTCTCAATAGAGGGACTTTTTGAGTTGGAGCTGCAAGAAAAAAGAGATGGGGGGAAAGAAATTATGGGGGAGGTAGAGAAGAAGAAAACAAGACATAGAAGCAGGAGAGAGTGAAGGAAACAAAATACAGTGCAAGTGCATGTTACTGCCGTAGCCCCGGTCCTCCCTTTGTTCTCTCCAGTCTTGCAGGTTCCTCACTGATTCTGGTTGTGGTCCATCTGTCTGAGGTTCACCTGGCCTGGTGGGGACATGATCTGTGTCTGTGTTGTGGAGAGAAGACCTGAGTGGCCAGAGCTCCATATGAGGAACATCTAGGGATGCACCTGGACTCACGGACTCATTTCCATTACTTGTGATACCTCATACGTGGACTAAACCCATGAACTCAGCATGTATAATTCCCTATATGATTGATGATGATGTTCTCTGTACATGTGGCATCTATTGCACATCTGTCCGTCCCAGGGAGAGGGATCCCTCATCTGTGGCTCTTCCTCAGGTTTCTTCTTTTTCCCATAAAGGGTTTTTTGAAGTTTTTCCTGACTCGGTTCGAGGGTCTAAGGACAGAGGGTGTCACAACTGTACAGATTGTAAAGCCCTCTGAGGCAAACAATGTTTGTGATTTTGGGCTCTAAATAAATAAATTTGAAATTTGAATTTGTGAAAGTTGGAGAGAGGAAAAGAAAGGGATGGGGATTAAAGAGGGAAAGCACCGGAGGCTGTGCTGCAAGGTTAAATCTAATGAGCTCAGTGTTTATCGACAAGTGAATTAGGCCAGGGAGAGTAGAAACTTTCACACACGTACATGCACACGCACACACATCCGTTCTGGGTAATTTCAGGATCTGCTGATGCTTGAAACGAGACTGTAACATAAAGCAGCCTCAATACATCTCATTCCCTCTGGCTGTGCGCGAAGGCAGGGAGATGCTAAGCTGAAAATAACCCGCAGGGTCGATTCAAACCAGCTCAAAGGTACAAGTGTGAAGAACATGGACACTTCCATGAGGACCATGAATTCATAGCACAACGATCCATGGTGACATGGATGGATTTTGTTTGATTCCATATACAGCTTGTTTTGCTTATGTCTTCTTTCTATCATGTACCAAGTCTTGAACATTGTAACAGGCCTGCCAGTGAGAGAGCCAACCAGCTAGTGTGCCAACGTTGCCGAGGTTCAGTCTGAGATACATGGTGACGTCAGTGGTACTGTATCTGTTTGACTGCCTTGGGCCCCCTTGGTGCTCCATCGCCCCACCTCCCCCTCCACCCCCAATACTTTCACTGAGGCTGCTCTCATTAAAGGCAGTGAGTGATGGCCGAGAGCCCCATCAATCTCTCTTTAGGACCACCAGAGTGGAAGGCGTCGATGTGAGTGGAGAGTCACTGGAGAGAGAAAATGTTCTTGTTTCGCTCTGACTTCAGGGTCCATGTGTGTCACCGGGTGATGGCAGTAAGACGGCAGGGATGGAAATTGTGTCCCATGCAATCTGTTTGTGAACATGAAGAGGTGCAGATCTGCTGTAAACAACACTTTGTTGATCTACATATTTTAAGGCACATGGAGTTCAAGTGGGCTGCTGTGTGTTTACCTCCGAGCGAGAACATGCTGCCAGGCACAAACTAAAACAGTGTATTTGTTCAATCGATTCCTGAAACCAAACATCTCCCATTTTAACATCCTGTTTTGTTTCTAAAGGGTAAATCAATGTGCTTTCTGTTCTATTTTAATTCACAGCTTTTCCTGACAGATCTGGACAGAACAACACCCTATGATGCAATGGTAGAGCATCTCACTCCAGATCAGCAGGTGTGTTTTCAAATTACATCAAGGCCAACGGATTTCAACCAAGAAAGCTCATTACTCAATGATTTTTGAAAACTCTTTTCTCTAAAACTTACCTGATGATTGATGTTGTATTACTAAAGCCCACTCTAAAAGGTATTGTTAGTCAATCTGACTGCCACAAAGATCAATAGTATGTTGTGAAAGCTTATGTGTTTCTTCACCACAAAGATGAGCTTAAGAGGGCCCATTTTACTTGGTTTTGGCAAATGATAACTGTCTAAGAAAGGCCTCAGATTTGGCCCTGGCTCAATTAAGACCTGGAGGGGCAGGTTGGAGATTTTCTTGGGAACACTAAGGGCAACAGACTGAAAGAGTTGATGAACGTTTAAGTGCCTTGGGGCACTCCGTCATTTGTAAAAATGAGGGTTGCTGGGAAATCTATTTGGTTGACAGACAGAAGGTTGATGCTGACAGAAAGAAACCGGCTCAACCAGATCATTCACCTAACCCTGACGGCACGTACACGAAACACACACCCACAGACTCTCACCAGCACAACATCGATGCATGCCAAAGCAAAATCAAACAATCTGTAAGGAAGTTGCAGTGTCTGACAGATGTACTGTACAGACAGAGGATGTTTACACAGCCTTGCCTTGTACAAGTATTCAGGTTCATTAGTACGCAAGTAGATGCACACACAAACACCTCTGAGATCTTGTTCTGTCTGTCAGAGGTTGACCAGTCAGCAGGCTCTGTAGTGTAATGTGATCTCAGATACTTAGCACACACTGCCAGTCGGCTTTGTGCAAAGAAAATCTACCAGGCTCAACTGCAACCAGTCAAGCCCACTTATTCTTACAGGAAAGTTTGTCTGTTTTCTAGAGTTACTACAATGTCAATTAAGCTGAGACCACTTTCCTTATTGTAAACAAAGACAAATGCACAAAACAACAATGTATAAAAACCAAACTATTGTTTTGATTGACATTTTTATCCTGATACTTTCCCTCTGGTGTACAGAGAATTACAACTATAATCTAATTCTGTGGGTGCATTTTCATTCCTTCACACAGATGGTGCTACATCAGCAGCTATCATTTCTGTTTGCCATCTTTCAGGCACATGTTTTGGAGATGTGAGTCTCTATTTGCAGGAAGCAGATGCTATTTGGAGGCTGTCTTCTACCCTCAGGCATTACTGATCCCTAATCATAGGGTGTGAGATAGTTGGCCTGTCAGTGGCAACTCAGCATCCTCACAGAAAAAAGACGAACAGAAACCCATCTGCTAACAATGTACTGTAACTCTTACCCGAGCAGCAACGAGAAAACGCACCCATGATGCTTTCAAGTCAGCCTAAAGTGTCTCTCAATTGTTTTGGGGGAGGGGAATTGATAGTGCGTGTTTAGCAGGCTGACTCTCACTACTCATTGTTGTTATAAGACACACAAGAAGGAGCAGAAGTCTTACACTATGAGTCAATGCGCTACAGCAACTTCCTTAGTCATACAAGCAGCAAGGCATTACGTGGTTGAGATATCTCAGACTGCAGCACATTTTCACAATATGGTCCCAGAGTAACGGACATGTTGTGCCCTCAGTGTGAAATATGAGCTCAGAGTTAAATTTAAAAAGTCAATATCAGAAAAATTCATTTTAATGAATCCCGACCACACAGAAAGGTCAGGAAAAACACACGAACGCACGGTAAAACTACCCTGATTTCACATTTATATAGTTCCCATGTCTTTCAGCTGCGCTTCCTTAGTGTGTACCGAATGACCCCATTTCATGGTCTAAGCAACAACTAATCATACTGCAACATGTTCTGTGACCAGAAAAAATGTCTGGCCTGGAAATTACTCTGCACAGATAAATCAGTCATTTTACATATTCATCAGTGAATCTCTCCCAACAAAATCTCTGTGTTGGCCATCGAAACCAGATGAATTTACAACTCATTTGAAGAAACAGAGTCATACTAAGTTGAAAATGAAAATGTAATCCAGTCTACCCATGAACTCACAGTTTAATCCTCTCGTAGTTGGCGCATCGTTTGTATCTTGTAGCCTAAACACTAAATGGCCAAAAAGGTAGATTTCTGATTAAAAACGGTCACATGATTAGATTCTTTGAATAAATGTGGAGAAAAAAAGATGTAGTAGTAAGGGGTCAGATATAGAAATATATACATATAAAACAGGGTTAAAATTAGAGTCAATGACTTAAATTTGTCGCCAAATGAATGCTAACACGCTAGCCATAGCATCTTTATGGAGCTATAATATGTCAACTTTTTTTTTTTTTTTTTCATCTTTAATTTAGGGTTATCTGACATACATTTTTTAAAGGTCTCTCAGGTATTTGGGCAGATGACTCCACTGTATTTCAGACTAAATAAATAAAGAGCACCAAATAAATAAATGTGGCCCAGTGCTATCTGAGGCCCTGAGATATTTGCTTTCTTCTTGCAAACATTTTTTCACACAGGTGAGTATAAAACCCACAGGCCACAACATCACCACAACAACATGAAATCCCTATTATTAGTAATCCATAGAGCACCAAAGCAAACTGCGGTCAGAAATTAATTAGAAAATTAATTTCTTAATTAGAAAATTAATTTTTTAGTGGAGCCATCCGTGGTAGCAATGCAGTCTGGATGTCCTGATGGAATTTGTTTGTTTGCTGTGGCTCTTCTCTGGTGTCCATAAGACAGACAACAAGCCGCACATCTCGCTATTGGTCTTCTGTCAACTCAAATCAAAGGCATCTCAGTCAACATTACCAAAAGACTGAGTCATCTCTGAATCATTTTTCTCATCAAGAACTTGGTAGCCTTGGGCTGCAATCGCATTACTGTCCTTGTTGAAAAGCAACGGAGAAATAGTTCACATACTCAAAAGGCTGTGCACAATGAAGCTACAGCCAAGGTCAAACAGTAATAACAAGAAGGACAAAGAGCATCATCAGGAGAGTTAGCAGATTTCTGCTATGAATCTAATCTGTGTCAGGACTTTTCAGTGTCCAAAGTGAGAAACATTCAACATCAATCTCATTCAGACTCGACAGCACTGCTGAATGGGAGCACAACAGAAACAGCCCATTTCAGGCTTCAGCTCATAGTGATAGTAATACCAATCTAAAAGATCATTCATCAGAGTTAAGCCACACTGAACTCCTGACTACTTGAGTGTATTTCCACAACAGACGCTCTTGAGTTGGTGCCCTGAGAAAAGACAAGAGTGGGCTCCCAGCAAGAAACGTCCTAACTTTGTTGTGAAATACTTTAAGCTCCAGAGCACAAAACCTGCCCAAACCTTTTTCCCTTGCATTCATTTACCTCAGAAAGAGCGAGATCCACTTTAGTGTAGCGGCAAACTTTTCCTGTCACTCTGTTTCATACCATGCTACTTGATTCAAAATAAATCTGTCCAAGTGACTGCAATATCCCACCGTCCCGCCAGCGTCTAAGCCCCTCAAACATTAAGGATTTATTTTCCTCCCCATAGCCCTGAGCATGCCTTTTCCATTTCACAGCTCTGTCTGGACGTTAGACAGGATCTCTGGGTGGGCAGATGTTTGGGAAAAACCCAGACAAACAGATTCATATAAACGCCAGTCATCTCAGTGTACAAGCAGTGACACGTAAGACATTTCTATACACACACTTTCAATACAGCAATCATAGGTGGGTAACTGTGTCAATGTGATTTCCTGTTTCAGACTCTGATGGACCAGTGTTGTTCAGAAAAAAACAGGTTTGTTTGCAGGTTTGTATGCAGCATATGTAAAACAAAGGAGGGTAAAGGCAGATCATGTATCACAGGGAGGAAAGATTATTCAGTTATTTGGCAAAGGAAATGAAAAAGTGCCCTCAGCTCAACAGAATAACAATGATTAAATCTACCAGCATAACAGACTCCAGAGCGGTGAGGAACGGGCCATGAGAACAATTACAGCTGATCAATAGATGTGCAGTTCTTAAGACACCAGGCACCTCTTTTTGGCACAAGGCTTTTTTTTTTCTTTTTTTTGAGTATCGGCAAGTTAATCAGCCTAAACTGCATCCAGGGAACTGCTGTATCAACAGCATGAAAAATTAAGCTCACGCTGACAATGAATACTGAATACTGAATGAATAATGAATGCCGAAAAGTCCTAAAGCTACACCCAGTTTAAAATTGTAATTGGGGTCAAAAAACATCTTGGAATTAGATATTCTACTACCTGCACTTAAGTTTTTAAGACTGCCTTTATTAAAAAAAACATCAAGTCATTGCGAGTCAGATCACTAGTTAATATTTTAGTATCCTATCAGTGTACTAGTACACCAACAGTAGTGTACATACAGTATTAGTATACAGTAAGTAGTATTGATACCAGAATACAGTGATTTCCAATGAATTATTAATTGCTGATTAGGTTAAGAACTAATAACTGATTCCTGAGATTGCACTGTAGGTTCAGTGGTTTTTGATAAAAACTTGCATCTACTGCCGATACACAACCACATACACCATTATTTACTTTATCTATCGAGAGGAAAGATTCATGCGCGCGTCATGCTCGGGGGTTGAAAGACCCACAGTGCATTAGTGGGATCAAAAGCCAATGACAGACAAAGCCACAGCACCACTTTGATGTTGTGGCGCTAAGTGAATTTTTCACAAATCTTACGTGGCTCAATCAAGTCAGTCTAAACCTTCCAAGCAAACACTAAAACTCAGCATGAATCAATTCGCAATTAATCCTGATTGTATTTTCAGCCCGGGGTGTACAAAGACATTCACTGTGTCATTTTGCCAGAGGGTTACTGGTTCTTGAGCAAGGCACTGAATCCCTGCTGTTTAAGCAACATTTTAGCAAATAACATCACCTCTGTGTTCACTGTAGCTACACAAACCTAACAATAGTCCTTTTACTGCTTTGCTCTCTGTATAGAAGGACACATCTTTCAGCCTTTCTTCAGAAACCCGTAGCAGACACGTTAAATGTTATAAGGTTCTGCTGAGACTTACTCACAGTCTCAGAAAGTGCGTTTTGTCCTCACAGGTTAGAAAAGAGAAAATGCAGGATTCAGGAAGACAAATTACAGAGACCCTGTTTGACCTTTTCTCCTGAGAAGGAGAAAGGAGCCGTGCAGGGAGAGATACCAGCAGTGATAAAAAGAAAATGACAGTGGAGAGAAGGATTCAGATTTGTAGCTAATTTTACCTGCTGTGTGTGACAGTAACCCAAATCTATCAACAACAGTTTAGTTTGGTAAATGTCAGCTTTTAAGTTTTTACGTTAAATGAATTTGTATGTGTAGTAAGGCAGAGGTCAGTCACGCCAACAAACAATATCACCCAGCTGTGTGACCATAAACTCAAAGCAGGATTTTAGCTTTAGCTCATTAGCAGCGACTGGCAGTTTACAGCAAGGAAAAAAGCAGTTAGCTAGCTAGCTGGTGAAGAAAGGCGATAGCCAGCAAGTAAGGGGTCAGATACAGAAATATATACATATAAAACAGGATTAAAATGAGAGTCAACGACTTACATTTGTCACCAGATGAATGCTAACATGCTAGCCATAGCATCTTTATGGAGCTATAATATGTCAACTCAATCAGCTCATTTAGAGGTTATCCTCAACTCAACACATGAGCCCAGGTGCAATCAATAGGCTAAAATTAATACGGGCTGCATTCCATTTAGGTTCACCATTTCCTGCCGTCATGAGAACAGTCCTACTGTCACAATATACAGATACAGATAAATGGAACAGACCCATCGTTAAAGTTTCACTTTTTGAATGTTCCATCTTTAATTTAGGGTTATATGACATACATTTTTTTAAAGGTCTCTCAGATATTTGGGCAGATGACTCCACTGTATTTCAGACTAAATAAAAGTATAAAGAGCACCAAATAAATCAATGTGGCCCAGTGCTAACAACCAAATATCCTGGCACTGTAAGAGAAAAGGGTCTTTGTAGGAACATGTGTAGCATCTCACTCCTACGTGATGTTGAAAATAACCTTACATAAGAAAAGCATCAGGTGCTTCCTTTGACACAGTCATTCAGAGAACTTGTTCTTAATTCTTTGACAAACACCTTATCCCTGTGCCTCAATAACCGAGCACTCTGTAACTGCAATCATGGCCACAGAAATAAGCTGTTGACAAAACAGGGGATCACACCCAAGAGGGCCTGGCGTGGCCTGCATGTCGAAACACCGCAAACCACATAGTTGGCCTTTGCTACGACTTGCTCACAGTTGGATTCAGCTGGAAGCAGCAATCGTCATCTCGATGAGACGTGGGATGAGGAAAACAAGAGAAACAACCTGAAGAGCTTCAGGAGGCTTCTGTACTCAAAACAAAAGGAAATGCGCTTTGAGCTGCTGTTATCCAAATCACTGCATTGACCAAATGATAACAGACAACACACACTGATAGAGCAAAGTTTATGGATCAGTCAGAAAAATACATTTGTCTCTTCACACCATAGTCGTTTGGTTTGTTCCTTTTAGCTGTTAATGGAGGCCACTTGACTTGCTTGACTCTGTGGTCAGCTTTGACTTCACATTACATCGGCCAGTGAAACAGAGCCAGTCAAGCATCTCATATGAACTCATCAAGCACTGAGTTTTAGTTTTGCAAATGGGCGAGCTCCGAGGGCAGAAATCCTCTCTGAGGTTGAGTTAGATGTTGATATATGGAGTCAAAAAGACAATTCTTTTTGTTCCCTTTCTTTCTGCTAACTGAAATATTACTGATAAAAGCTAAAATCAGTTACCCCACCTGTCCATCTAAGCTTGGAATACATTCATACTTTTCAAAGCGTTCAGGTTTGCCAGTCCACACTACGTTTCCTTGCACCACTCACTGGAGTTTAAGTGAACTAATTCAATTATTTCTGCCTCCAGAGCAGCTCTGCCTCTGAGAAATGATTGTGTGACTGGAATCTATAAAAACAGGGGGGAAAGAGACATCTCCTCCTTACAGGGCCAAATTTGGGAGGTTCTCCTGAAGTGGTGCTACAGCAGCCCATACCATTACTGGATGGAAAAGTAATGTCTGTGTGTATTTTAAGATCAGAAAAAAGGGTCCTCCATGTAAAGACATGCTAAGTGTAGACAGTGGAAGCTGTCAAAACAGGCTTTAGGAACGTGTTGGGGAGGTTGAAAGTGCTTTTCCATCTTAGCAGCATTAGCAAGAATAATGTTGGCCCTTTCTGCCTGAAATACATTGAATTCAACAGCTTGTCAGCTTGCTCAAATTTTCCATAAAAATAAAATCCAAATATGGATCACGTGATGCTCACGTGATGCTCTTCCGTCCCATCCCGTGGCAGCAGCAGGTGAACAACGTGTTAATCCTTCCTTTTTACGAAGGCATTCTGCCACTACACACACATCAGGACATGGAGAGGATGTTATGACAGTACAGGGAGAAGTAGATTTATATTTTTTCAACTCTCCACCAACAGGCAACAGTCCTGCAGCAACTTGCCCAGCAAAAGATGGAAAAGACTAAATCAAATTCTTGAATGCAGCAGAAAAAAACAAGACAGAGGAATATAATATAAAACAGGGTATAAACGAAACAATAACCCCTCTAATGAGCAGCTTCTCTAAAACCATAAGCTGCAGGAGGGGTTTGTATGACAAAAGATTACCACTTATTCTGCCATGTTCTTCTGTGATTCAGTTGGCGGTGGTGAAACTAATTCCTGTAACTCCCAAACGTGGCCTGTCGGCTACCAGCCAGGCCAACCGAATTACATGAAAGGAGCTTAATGGTAACCTTTCCCAAAGCAAACCCATCATCTTCTGTGGACTAATCTGTGATAACAAACAGGAGTGTTTGAGATGAATAGGGATGGGACAAGAGGGTTGAGCTTGAGTGATCAAGAAGAGAGATACGCAAAATTACCACTGTGACAGAGACCTTGTGATGCAACAGTCTCACGTCTGAATCCATATCTTGTCACAACATCATCATTAACTTACTACAACTTCCCATCCATTATCTAAAAGACTATGATGAGAACGCTTTTTTATTTCTCCACCATAATGAAGTTGTGCCCGACATGAGTCAAGACCTTGTGGTGAAATGGTAGCATGCCTGACTCCAGATAAGAAGGGCGTATTTTGAAATTACACAATCGGGGTCAAGGTTTTAACGTCCTTATTTACCCATCAGCGTACAAAAATGGATATTATCAAACTACCTGTTGAGTAAAGTCGTAGTCATCAGATAAAGAAAGATTCTCTTAAATCCTTCACATTACTTAAAGTAGGACTGCGACGCTCCAATGAAAGACAGTTTCAAAAAACCTCAATATGGAATCTGGTGTAAACCTGTTACTAATCTACTAATACTAAACACGCCCTTAAAACTGACAAATATAAACAATTTATGATGTCTAACCAGACATTTCTTGATAATATCTGCTGCCACATCAACATATTCACTGGCTTGAATAAGCAGGAATGTCAGGGTGTTTTTGGAACCGCTCACTGCTGTCTCTGAGGTCAAACATCCCTGAAGCTTGAAAGAGAAGCACTACAACGTTAATGCACATCTAAGTTATGCAAGATCAAGTGTAGTGCACTGCTTCTACTCTCTTGTCTCTAACAGTCCAGGCTAATGATTAGCTGGATGATCTGAACCAGTGGGTTAAGATAACAAGCCCCATTATCACAAGGCTGTGGCTGGGAGAGGTAAACACAAGTGAAGTGCTTGTGTATGATGTGTCAGCTATGTTTGATATATGCATATGCCTGCATAGAAAACGCGTTCATGCATGCCTACACACAAGCAAATTAATTAGATGCTTCTTGCGACGCTGTGCCAAGTGCTGCTAAATCTGTAAATGGTTTGACAACAAAAAGTAATGTCTGTTATTTAGCTTCAAGGGCAAGGATGAAGACAGCAAACCAATAAATAGACAAAAAGAGTATCAAACCACATCAGCAATGACAACAGAAACTGACTTGACCCTGAATGCCCCAATACAGGGTCACGCAATGGCTGTGGCATACTGCTCGCCTGCTTGCATTGCTGTGTTTAGCAGCTACTGCTCGAAATTGCCCCAGCTTTGTCTACAAGACTCAGACTCAAAGACTTCAAATCTGAAACCAGAGTTGATGTTTTGCTCTCTGCAGTCTCAAACTTTTGCATGCATGTGCCTTCCCTAATGCGTACATACCGCTACACAGCTGTGCTTGTGTGTACACCTGAGATGCTTGACAGCCAGCGGGGAAGTCCTAAAGTCATTTCAGCTAGACCCTGAAGAGAGACGCTGTTTGGGAGAGATAAGGGACTCGGTGTGGTGTCATTGTCCTCTGTGCCGTCCACGTGAGTAGGGAAGCTCGCCAGACAGTCCTTTAGCCAGTCAGCCAGACATGTCGTACGGACGTGCTCTCAAATTCTCCTTGAAGCTGACCCACTTTTAAAACCACAAGACCTGTGGCAGTCTGTGGCATCTGCGGTGCTTTCTACTCTTGACATTATCCAGGCAGTCTGTATTGTCAGTGTACTGCATTTCAAATGAAGCAACAACTGTGAGATTAAATTTCAAAGTTTGAGCTTAAATTTAGAGGCATCTGCATTTGTAAAAAGTGAGCAGTGTTAAAAATGTAGATCCTTGTGTGCACACTCTCCCAAATTTGATTTCATATTAACATAAACTGTAATACAATCATATTTAACATGCGGTCAGTCTGAGACAGACAGACAGATATTAGACACTTGATATCTTCCCTGTTGATGCTCTGTCTGACCTTCATCACTTGTTTTGGGGTTGTTGCCAGGTCGCTGGCTGACTTTGACAGCCACAAAACACACCTTGTTTGCTCTTCCTGTGTGTTTGTGCGTCACTGTCCAACAGTCATGAACTATATGAATGGCAGGACTTTCAAACAACCTTAAAACTGAAAGTCCCCACATTTAACTTCATAGTCACCATTTCATTTCAGTTCCGTATGTGCTTGAGCTTGCGTGAGTTGAGCACCAAAATAACAAAAACATTGTCTGGCTACTTACAGACAGCACTTTACATGCTTCTGCACTGACTAAACTATACTTACACTAAAGTAGTTATTTAAGATCCCTCTTCCAAATTTTTAAACAAGTATTTAACGACTAGTCTGCTTTTCCATTTACTGTCACAACTATATACTATGACAAACACGCTGCTCCCTGCCTCCATGTGAAATTACAGGCTATTTTGTGCCACTGTGCAATCTGTTTTCTGCTAACACTACTGCATGCTCTATTATTGCTACCAGTTTTTGACACTGCATACAGCACCTGAAGTTCTTTCCCAGTTTAGCAAGAAACTCAAGAGTTCGAGTAAATCACTGTTTAAGATCGCAGCAGACAGGCGGTGAAGGGGCGCAGCGCAGGCCAGGGTACTAAACATCTTTTCTGGATGCTTGGGCAAAGTCAGCTCGTGACTTCCAAAGCAGCGGGTGTGTGATGTTTTACTCAAAGACTGGCAGGCAACAATTCCCCTGGAAGGAGTTAGCACGAAGGCAAGGACAGCGCTCATTCGGCCGGAAGACAACGCAGTGTCGACCAGCTGGAGAAGGAGGCAAGAAAGGAAAGGGAGATTGAGTTCAAGAAAGGAGGAAAAAATAAAGGGTAGGAGAAAAAAAAAGCAAGAGGGGAATAAAACTAGAGAGAGGTTACTGAGTGCACATTTCTCCGCTTCTTTTGCTGCTTTGTTCCCTGCTGTGGTAGAAATGAACTTAAAAAGAATCACTGCTGCCTGAACACAGCTGAACCACAGACCTACTCTTACTTAGTTACCATCAATCACATTGCATCCCATCATCCTACAGGACCTACACAGCTTAGCCTCGTACAGTCCACTCACATGACAATCCCCCCAATTATCGTTCACCACGGTAATATTCACACCGAGCTGCTCCTCTCCATAACATAAGCAGCAAGCCGCTCAGTGTAGTGAGTTAATGAGCACCGACAACCCTTTCAGCGCCACTTCCCACTTTCTCTTTGCAGTGTGTTTGTGTGCAGCTGCACAGGCTGTTAGGTCTTTACCTGAGAACAGACGAGGATTCAAAAACTCTGCTCGTACTTTTCAATGGAGGATTCCCAGAAGAGACTAGTGGTGTTTGAGGCGGAGCATTTGGAATCAAATTAAACAGTTCATTGCGCTTTAAACGCTAAATAAGCAACTGAGGCTTTCTAAATAACAGCATTGCCAGTTCTTTCATTAAAAATGCCTCAGAAACAAGTATCTTTAACTTGTGTTTTCCAGGGTGTCTTTCATTTTTCTCACAAATCAGCTTTAAACTTTGCCACAGACAGATGCTGCTAACTCTGTCCTGCTGCAGACCAGTGCCTCCAGCATTGTTAAAGGGAGCAGCTTTCCCTCAATGTATCTGTCTATCATCATGTAGAAGTCAAAGTTACTCCACAGCCAACTGAACTGAACTGACAAGGAGCCGGAGGGACTGGGGTCTGGGGGTAGAGGGGGGTCAGCAATAAGTTGTATGCTTGGTGTGAAGTCAGTGTGGTCATCTAGAGCAAATTTACTGCCTAGCTGTTGTTCTGTTTTGTCCACGTGTGCAATGTTTCCATCTGGTTCTTTAACCAGTGCAATAAATATGACTGTTGTCCAGGATTATATTACATTATATTCACTGCCACATTGCTATGTTTTATTGTTTCATAACTTTTTATTACAGTGGATATAACTGCAATTTGATTTAATATAAAACAAAATGAAAACAAAACCTTAATTCACAGCTGCTTGACAGTAACTTTAGGATGTCCAACCATAAGATAAACAGGGCACAATTGATGGTAGTCAAGAGGTAGAAAAGTCTTGGTCACAAGAAGTCAAAGAAACACTTTCAAAGATAGGAATCGTTATGTAAACTTGAGACTGAACATATTCAATTTCCATTTTAAAGATGTAAAATGACCTTTTATCTTTCATGACTCTTGGAAAAACCTTCTGAAAAAAATCTGACGGTATAGTTTGACAATTTGAGAACTACTCCTCTCAGAGAAGAGAGATTTGCCACTTTTACATCTGAATGTAGCTAAATATGAAGCTACTGTACATTTAGAGGCAGATTAGCGTAGCTTAGCATAAAAACTGGAAACAGAGTAAAACAGCTGGTCTGGGCCCAAGTGCATCTCTAAAGCTTTATAATTAACACACTCCATGATGTTTGTTTAATCCATGCAAAAAACAATGTGCAACAATGACCAAGTCAAACAACAGTGCATGGCATCAGATCAGACTCTTATAACTACCTACTAATACCACTGATTTAACCAAATGAAAGTACTGTGTTATTGTAGTAAAGCAGTTATTTTATCAGATGCATGTGTATGGACTGTAAGATAAATCATTACTCCATGGGCCTGTCTTCAGACATCCGAAAATCACAGGACACATGCTTATCACGTGCTGCAGGTATTCTACATAATGAAAGGATGGAAATATGTGACTCTATTGTGCTTAACCATGTTGCTCTAAGGGTGTCCTTTATCTGTGTGTTTCAACAACATAACTGTGTTCTGACATGTCTTCAGGGCTGGATTTTTGGGAGGAAAAAGGACAATTACGTGCTTTAAGGCTTTAGCCAACATTTAGGTCGATTAGCTGTGGGAAAGTAGGAGACAAATAGGATCTAGAGCTGCAGCTCCTCAAAG
Source organism: Scortum barcoo (assembly GCA_023238725.1). Classification (NCBI taxonomy): domain Eukaryota; kingdom Metazoa; phylum Chordata; class Actinopteri; order Centrarchiformes; family Terapontidae; genus Scortum; species Scortum barcoo. The sequence goes on from CM041551.1 coordinate 5,088,778, forward strand.
AGTTAGAGCCACAAATTATAGATCCAGTGACTGAGTGTTTGAGTATTCCTTTCTTTTATGCCTCTGCCGCTGTGCCAGATGGGAGCGAAACCAGACCGTGAAAGGGTGAGCAAAGATGTGAATCTCCAGTCACATCTACGCATTGTTTGGTATGCCGACAGGAAAGTTCACAAAAAACATCTTCATACTGCTCTCGCTTACAGGACTAAAAATGTGGTAAATACTCAGTTAATTCTTGACTGGCCAAGTGGTAAGAACCGCAGCCGTGGCAACAGAAAGGAAGAATGAGAAGCTTAATCCTTCATGACTGTGCATGCTGTAGACCAGATTGACTCTGAAGTTAATGGTGCTTGAGTGGGTGATTGATGTGCACTTCCTGGTCCCACTGAGACTGTGACAAATGCCTCAAGAGTCCCCAGAGAAGATCAGGTACACCGGCACAGCCTGCCTGATTGGGCTCAGGTCTAATTTCACAGATCACTGATATTACAGGCAACTAAAAGCAGAGGCTGCAAGAGTAAAAGGTATCACAGAATTGCCATAGCAATATGTGTGGTGGGTGTTTTTGCCACTCAAGTTGGTTCGTGTATAATAAGGAGGTAGATAAAGACATTGGAGTCAGGCAGAACGTGGGTGGAGGTGAGATCAGCTGTTAAGAACAGAGGAGGAGGTTTGTGAAAAGGTGGACGTGAAGTACGTGTTGAAGAAATGAGTTTGGAGCTCAAGCAAAAAGTGCAGGGAGTGTTTCTTATATCCTTTCACTTTGTCCTTAGTACGCTATATATGAGTGTATATGTACAAAGGGCTAAATATTTGAATTATTGTGAATTATTATTGTAGCTGAACCGAGTGAATAAAGCGCCTGTTTTATGCAACATTACCACAACACGACTTCATCAAAGCAGAGTTACCGTAGTTACCATCTAACTGATGGGCCAGGCTAAAGACAGCAGAATTAGCCAAAAGAAAGAGGTCTCCCAACTACACTTCAGAGGACCGGAGCTGGAAAGGTAACACATAAAAACACTCCACCTTAAATGATCCCTGTCAGCTAATGTTAACAATTTACGGTGAAAAGGCAGCAAAACATCCTTTCACTATTTGGAACGGCTTATTATGATATAAAATAAAAATATGCCTGTTCCACTTTGCATCCTTCTCTGTTCTGCATGCTGAAGCTGCAACACCCAGAGTGACTGCACCTTGTAGGATACTTTGAGATTTTTGCTATATTCTAAATGCAGCCATATGGATACTGTGTTGCTGTCAGTTGCAATAACATTATTAAACTCAAGCGACCTATGTGTTATTCCATGTTCCTGTAGTCCAAAGGTCTTGGCTGGCCTCTGATATGGTAGTTACCGCTGACCCAGAGCCAAGTGTTCTCCAGAGGGGAAGCTTACACTTCTACATTTACAGTAACACAGCATGGATCAATGGACCAGTCGCCTCCAATCTGCTGAACCATGGAAAACCACCAAGCAGTGGTAAACAGAGGAGTGAACGTGCGTGGGTATGTGTGTGTGTGTGTGACTGCTAGTGTGTGTCTAAGGAGGAAGTGCTCTTCAAGAATGAGTGTTAATGTTGACCTACTTCGTCACTGTTTGCCTACCGTGGTAAAAAGAAACTACTACTGAGGTGCAACAGTGCATATTCATATTTTCCAAGAAGTTAAAGGTATTTTTATCTGCGGCTGTGGAGCCGAGCGCACAGGTGTGAAGTGAAGAACCGCATCTCTAAGAGCGTACTGAAGGAAAGACAAATGGATTTTCTTCCGTCAAACCCACAACTGCCATCTCTCCACTCATCACTCTGAATCTATTCTAAGGATTTTTCAAGTCCCTCTCTCGAAAACAGAGAAAAGATTGCGGGTTTCCCCAGAGAGAACACACAGAAAAGGAATAACTTGGCAGAACCAGCGTGAGTTCATCAAGGTATTCCAAACACTTGAATGAGAAACCGCGGCAGTAACGTGACTATAATGACGATACCGCACGCTGGCAAAGAGGAGAAAGCGCTGTCACCAGCCATGGAAACAACACCAAACTTTAATTCATTCATTAGCAGTTTAATGGGCTTCAAAGCACAGCGACTAGGAGCCCACAAGAGGAAAAGCAATCAGCGTGCTGGTCGGGCCTCATTCAGATTTGGCACGGGGGGTTTTTCACATAACTATGCATTCCACCGTCTAATAGATTAAACTTGGCTGAACTTAAAACTTTTTTTATCAGCATGTAATTGTAAAAGGCCAATGAGTGCAGAGCAGGGATCTTCCATCAGACAGACAGGGAGGTCATTACACTGGACTATCAGCACTTTCTCCACAGAACTGATAAACAGTGTTGTGATGCAGACACAGAAACACACACAGGTGTGTCTTTAGTGACACTGAGGTGACACTAAATGACATCTGTAACTAAAGTATCATTAACAATCTTATAATGTGTGCTTACATTTTAAACTGCAGTAATGTCGCACAGACACACACACAGCTCTGGTTATGGTGTTCCTGCTTCATCCTCTTTGCTCCACACACACACACACACACACTGGATGAACTTTCTGTCAGCGGCCTGAATGAAAACAGTCGCACGTGTCCCCTCAACTTCTCCTTGGACACACCAACTTTCTTCTTCTCTTCCGATCACTCGTGCAGAGGCCCTTGGGGGTCCCCACTGGTCCCCGATCCTCCTGCCCACTCTCTCCCTGTCTCCCAGCCCGGGTGAAGCGCCATGTTGAGGCTCCAGTGTGCTGCTCGGAGCGAGACAAAAGCACACACCGCGGCACTGCTATTTGCCTGTGTGTGTGTGTGTGTGTGTGTGTGCGCGCGTGTTTGTGTTTTACCTTCGCGATCGCCTTTTTATATCTCATGGCCGCTTGCTCGACGAGGTCGTGCACTTTTATATTCCCATCCCCGCACGGGACGACCACCCGGGTCCTCCCGAAGCACACGGTCACTTTCATTCCTCCCGCGCCGCGTTACAATCCCGGTGAGGAGCGATCACCATCCCCCGGTGCGCCGAGCCTCCAGAACGAGGACAGAAACTAAACCCCGGAGCGCGGCGGAGGGCTCGGGGCGGAGTTGCCTCTGGATCCTGGGAGAGAGGAAAGACAGAGAGAGAGAGAGAGAGAGCCCCAGCATGTGTGTCGGCTCGGGGCTGGGTGGCGTCCTCCTCCGTGCCGCGTTGACTCACTTGCGCGCAAACTTCGCGGCGCAGAGAGTCTCCGGTGAGGGCGCACGGCCGGACTGACGCTGCGAGCGCGCCCACATGTCGGAGCAGGCAGCGGGAATGTGTGCGGAGCCGAGCGAAACAACAACACACACACACACACACTGCGGGTCGTTGCTGAGGGCGAACCGACAGAGAAGAGTTTCACTTCACATGTCTCTGCTTTCTTATCACAAGGAGCAGCGCAACACTTGGATGTGCCATGTTTATGCTTCTTTCTTTCTTTCCTTCTCTCAGTGTGGTGTTGTGGTCTGTAGTCCCCAGTGTTGTCATGGAAAACTAAAAAGTTTTGGTGATCACACGTTGTCATCTTGATTCATGGTTACACACACCTTAAATCACACTTTTATTATGAGAAGATTTAATCTAGATTCCAGGACTATGTGGGATTTTCAATGATTTGTTAAAAAAAAAAAAAAAAAAGATGGAGCAAAAGCAGAGTTGTTGGCCCCTTTAACCCCTCACACACACACACACACACATACACAACCCCAACTCAGAAATCTGTGTGATGGTTTGTTTGTGGTTTGCTGAACACCAATCAAAATAATGGCCACACAGATTACAAGGAGTCGTTGTGGCCCCTGGGGGTCTGCGATTAAGAGAATCTGGGAAACCTCTCTTCCTCGCTTTACAGGTTAAGCTCTGCAGGTCTGTGTCACCATCACCAAGCGTTACACATGCCGCCATACCACGCTGAGGTTTGATGTGTGTGTGGCTGCCTGGATGACTCAGCACATGCTCCACACACACACAGATGTTGGACTGTAACTTGAAAGCTTCAGAGAGTCAGACTCGACTTCAGACTGAGCCGCGCGCTCTCAGATGGAGCTGCAGACTGTATTTGACTTGTGCCACTTGATAGCAGAGCTTATACCAATGTTATATGTATATATGACTGAATTATTGAGCTGCAGCTAGAAGTGGGCCTCAGGCTGGAGGTGCAATATAACCCAGTTTCCTTATGAAAGCTGCAACCTTTCTGTGGAGCTCCTCTCGCTCCCTGCAGCTCTCAGTCCTCATGATCTAATATCATTCAAATGAGTGAACACAAGTAAAAGATGGACAAGATAGTATAGTTTGGTTTGGTTAAAAAAAAGGGGGGGGGGCCCTTTTTTTTAAAACCAAACTATACTATCTCTTTGTAAGATAGAAGATGGCCTAAAGGTAAACGATCTGCTCAGATATTTCCCCTGAATGCTCTCAGTCCTTCTTGTTTCTTTGACCAAGGAATTTGACCAAGTAAGTGTAACAATAGAACATCACAGATCTTACTGAATCTTATTCTTTCTTCCATCATGAATCCAGGGCAGGGTTGCTGGGTGCATACATATAATGCACAAGGGCACAAGGTCTCCTTGTGGTGTAACAGTGGCACATCTGACTCCAGATCAGAGGGTTGTGAGTTTGAGTCACATCAAAGTCAAACCATGTGTGCTTTGTTACACTCTTTCTTATACTAAAGTCAGAACATATTTTATAAAAACTCAAACTGTCCTTAACTTTTTCTGCTGATTATACTCAGTGTGAGACTCCACTTTGACAACTTTTTCCCACTTTCACACAGCTAATACTCCCCCTAGAGGTGACTAAAGAAAACACATTCCAAACAACAGTGAACTAATGACAGATGACCTTTCAAATTTCTTTACCTTTGCTTTACATAACCAATGAGCTCCAAGTGTGTATTAACCAAAAACTAACATCCACAATGACTGAAAGATGGATACAAATTAACGTTTACATAAAGTCCAACAGTGTGTATATTTATTTGATATCACGTCTTTCAGATTTTTTCTTTAAATACTCAGTGTTCTTTACAAAGACGGATGGATTAATTTCCTCCAGGACAGCAGGTCAGACGTTTACCCCAGGCTGCTACAGTAAGATGAGTCCTGAGCCTGAGTTGTTGCATGTCCACTGCACATCAGGAATGTGGGGAGGAGGAGCGAGACAGTGGTGGAAATGTGTGGTTTTGTGTGTGGTACTGCAAAGTCAGAGAGAAGTGCAATTACGGCTAAAGTTAACAGCGAAGTCGGGACAGTTGTTCTGTGCCACCGCTCTGTTCACATGGAAGGTAAATGCGTCACGCCACAGAGGACGTATGAGCCTGTTTAGTGACTCTGTCCAGTGATGGATGCATCACCACATCTGTGACAATTACAGTTTGGCAACCTTCATCTAACTAATTACACAATAAGAAATATGGCACAATAATACTAGGTGGAGGATAGTAGAGAGGTGGTTTTAGAGACATACTTTTTCCTGAAAAAACTGTTGTTCAGTATGACTTATGCAGCTTGATGTCTTCCATCCAAAAATAATAAAAATGTTCCTTTTCTTTCACGATTATTGAGCCCTGGAAAATCCATGTTCTTCATTCACATATTTACAGACCCGTGAGTGTGTGTGTGTGCTCAGTGAAGAAGGCAGCAGTGCAGAAGGGACATGGTGAAGTGGAACCTGAACCTTATGTGTGTTATTTGTGTGTGTGTGCGTGTGTGTGTTTCAGCTGACAGAGAGGCGTTTCTTCCGTGACAGACGTGCCGTGCTCCAACATGGCCCAGAGAATGGAGAGTCATCAGAGTGGAGGTCATTCGTCATTCCTGACACATCCCGCCAAGATCACAGACTTACCTCACAGCCAGCTCAGAATTCAACACACAGAGAATTAACACACACACACACACACACCTCACTCACTGCCTTTACATATATTCATTGATGCACAGATGTGTAATTCACTACATCCTTCCTCTGCCTTAATCACAGCCTGGAAATTCCACCTTTCTTAATATGTCTATCAAAGGTATCTTGAACCTTTTATTATGAAAACGTGTCATTAGCGAACTCTTCTTTCTGTTATCTGAGGGGACGACGAGATCCTTTAAAAGTTTGCATGTTCAAATAACACCACAGTCCACTTTGACTATTCCATTTCTGAAGAAAGTCCATATGGGACATTTTATTTGAGTTCAAAATGCAACAACTACTTAAAATGACAGTAAATCAAAAGACTTTCTGTGTCTTAAAGGTGTTTTAAAATATTTTTTGTCTACAAGTGAAGTATTTTCGTCTGTAATCTTAATCACATCCAGACAGTGGGGGGTGGATGAGAGAGGATTTTGTTACTTGTTTCCACGTTCTCACATTATTTCATCATTTGTCTAATTCTTGTCCAATTCTTTGCTAGACGGCTTCATGTGAGTCTGCATGTGAAGATACACTAATTAGCTGACACTGGCTGACTGCCCCAGCTGCAGACGCAGTTTAGAACAGCAGCTTTGTAATTTCAATCCCACTGAACTGTCTAACACGACTTAAATCAATTTTCTGCTGATCATTGCTGTCTGACACAAGCTAAGGCATGTGCATTCCCCCAAATAGTGGCACTAATTAAGCTTTCCCCTAATGACTCCCATTAGCAGCTCTGACTACAGCACCTTGACTTTGCAATAAATCATTAATAGCTCAAGGCCATCTAACCCTGCAATCTAACCCTAAATCTGACTAATGCAGCCGTACATGAAAAATGGAGTAAGACTTTAAGCTGCTAAGCCTCAAAACAAACACCAGGATCTGTTCATGGCTTTAACTGTGTCGTGATGGAACTGCTGGGTCCCCAAAACTAATCATAAACTAGTTCTCTGTGTAATTTGAATATTTGTATTTATAATTAACGTAATGCTCTCCTCCACTGAGCAACAGTTTGGTATGTCCCACAGCCTGTAGTGTTGAGATGAGCTTCTCTACTGCACCATAGTGTTTCTGAAAGCTGAAAGGCTCCACCTGCAGGCCCTTCAGAGTATTACACTCTCTCTTTTTTCCAGGAATCTTCTTTGTTTGGATTAAGCCTCGAGCCTGTAATTGCTGTGTTTGTGGGGATTGGGCCTGATGTATGCTGTGAACACTGAGAATGGTGTAAACGCAGCCTTAGCACTCTGATTTCATGGATTTGCAAAAGCTGCCAGCTGCTGCGTTCACTTTCTGTTTTGTGACTCTTGGTACAACTACAAAACGTGAATTCATTTAAAAAAAGAAAACCCCCTGTTGTGAGTTTGATATTGTACCATTTATCAGATGAAGATGCATGATAGCTTTGCTGTACAAAGACCCAGGCTGTGATGTTAAGCTGTAACTTTGATAGCTTCCACCCCAGTTGTCTTATCTTTTTAATTGCTGCTGTTTAGTTTCATTGTAAAAAGTTTTGGGTAAGTAACATCTCAATGTCACTGTATATAAGAGATTATGTTCAAAAATGTTTTCAGGACTGAGACCTTCAAAGACTCTTTACAACTCTCTCTGGTCCTCATCAGGCAATTCAAAGCAAATAATCTCTGTGCAATATGTGCAATGTAGAGCAAAGTTAGAGCACACTTTGTCGGCTTATCCCATTTATTCTTCTCTAAGAATTTTAACCAATACTTGCTTTTACAGTAAAAAATAGTTTAACATTTTGTGACAAATGTTCAGATCACTCTCCTGTCTGTACAGCAAATGAACTTGAATACTGCCACTTCATTATGACTTTATAAGTGTTTGCATTTGTTTTTCTCGGTGCAGCTCTACAGTGAATTCCACAGGAGCACCAACCAAAATCTACCATTTCCTTTCTTTGCTGCACTCGATAAGACAAATTTAACAGATTATCACTTTTTTAGATATTCTGAGCAAACACATGAAAAGACTTTGACAAGAACTGTCCCCTGATTATATGAAAGGAGAGACTATAGGTGCTAATCCACCAAAATAATTTATGTATAACCTTATTGGCACGAGATGTTGGCAGAGTTAAGCAGCAGCACATTTTTTTTCTTTTCTTTTTCTTTTTTGATACTGCTTCTATTTGCATGTAATATGATCATTAAGCTTGATCACTGGAACAGTCAAACAGTAAACATGTCCTCTCTTTTCAGGATGAGTTGGAGGAAACCCAGCAGGAAGCAGTGGCTCTGGTGGCAGTGGTCAATGAAGACGGGGTACCTGCAGGACTCACAGGTCAATCGTCTTTGAGCAGGTTGTAATGTTTCACAGGACTTTGACTGCTTTATGCTCTTCTTGAGCTACCCAGAGAAGTTAAGTAGCTTCTTTGAATTCCTTCAGGTTGTCCTCCTAAATTTTGAGGACAGGAGAAAGCAGTGAGTTTGTGACGTGTGTTTAAATTGAGTTACTACAACTTAAAAGGTTTAACGCAATCAGATTTCTCAAATGAACTGAGTAGCCTCAACAAAGTTTGAAGTATAATGATTGAGTTAATGAGACGTGGTGGTAACAGTTGTATAAAGAACATTCACTGAAGTTGGTACTTAATTCAGACACATTTCATCAACACATTTTATTAAAATATTAGTGCAAATGCTTCATTGTTTTAAGCTCAATGATCTGAAATCCAATTGGTACAACTAACTTTATTTACCCAAGGTACCTTAACAATATATGAGTTATTACTCAAATCAATTTTTTTTTCTTGCTTGCATTGCTTGAATTAATAAACTTAAATTGTTCAAGGCAGACGGTTTCCTTTAGTGGTTTGAACTGAATTACCTCCTCAGGTTTTACAGTCTGATTTACCATATATACCATATATAGTGTGTGTTTGTGTATTATAACAGCACCGAGGACCCTCCAGTGTTTTTGCAGTCTGTCCAAATATAAAAATAGCGTTTTTGTTATACTTAAACTGACGTTCAGCAACCTCACGATTAAATAAGAAATGCTCCCAATGACAGTAAAATCAGTAGACCAGGAATGACTAAAGTAATGTTGCTTTTTTAGAGAAAAGTTCTAATACAGACTGACAAAATAACCCTTGAACTGTGGAACAGGTTAACTTCAGCTTATGACCTCTTTATGTTTATTTTTGTAACTAACTGTATCTTAGTAAGGCCTTACCTAGTTAGTAGAAGAAAACACAGGTGACCACCCCTCTCCAGCTCATCTTCGTGGTCAGCTCCTGGTCAGCTCCTGGTCATCCTTATCTGGTCAGGAGGAAGCGCTTCTTCTTTGTAGTCAATGAAACTGCTGAAAACTTTTGCTTTCTGAAAATAAAAAAACAAAACAAAACATAAAACTACACTGTGAGTAAGACAGGGATTCCTGCTGAATAACTAAGTGGATAACAAACACATCATATGTTAATCAATGTATGTCATGCCTGCCTAACTACAAACTTAATTGCCTGCCTGGTTACTTACACCAGCTACAAAAACCTTCAAGGTTACAGAAGCCTCAGCTCAGGGCCAGAAGTGGATGGAACTGACTCCATGTTCCTTTCTGCCTCTCCGAGGTCTCCTTCCACTTACCTTCATACTTACCTGCTCTCAGCTCTCCTGGTCTTCCAGTGGACCCTGATCTTGCCCCTCAGGCTACTGAACAGGTAACTAATTACCTGACAGTTAGTCTGGGAGGAAGAGCAACCGAACACCTACAACAGGAGCACCAAGACCAGGGACCATCGCACCAGCACAGACACCACCAGGAGGAGCGACAGGAGGAGCGACAGGAAAAGCGACAGGGAACACCGGTCGCCTGCCCTGTCGAAGGCACTCCTGTGGGAACTGCAACATGCGAGGAGGGCCAGGGGAGCCAGGAGAGCCACAGTCGAACTCCGCGTCGTCCTCCACGTCGTCCTCATCCGACATGGTGGCGTACCCGGAGTCGTCGCCGCTGGTGTCCATGGCGATCTCAACCTCGTCTTCCTCGTCATCAGAGAAAAGTGGAGGAAAGCCCTCACCCTCTTCCTCATTGGAGAAAAGAGAGGCGTTGACCTCACCTTCCTCGTCATCAGAAAAGAGTGGAGGAGCGACCTCACTTTCCTCGTCATCAGAAGAGACAGGGAGACGGACGCCCCGCAGAAGAACGCCAAGTCTGCTGTACTGAAAGGAGCCACCTGAAGGCAAAAGAAGATACGCATGTATTAATATTGTTGTTTTATAAATGTTAATACACATGAACAATGCTGTACTCCAGCTTCCTCCCACAATCCAAAGACATGCAGGTTAGGTTAATTGACAACTCTAAATTGCCCCTAGGTGTGAATGGTTGTCTGTCCTTCAATGTCAGCCCTGCGACTGACTGGCGTGCCCAGTCCAGGGTGTACCCTGCCTCTCGCCCAAAGATAGCTGGGACAGGCTCCAGCACCCCTGCGACCCTGTGTGTGCTCAGGATAAGCAGGTTTAGAAGATGGATGGATGGATGGACGAACAACGCTTGGTATCTACTCGAGACATGCACACATCTTACACTCTGATTCTGGTATGCTATTGTTAGAGTCAAATACAACCAACAGGAATAGAGAGTTGAGGGTTTGATCTCAGACAGTGACTTCCAAACAAAGAGTCACTGTACACTGGCTGAATGAAAGGATGGATTCAATCAAAGGCATATCTGCCCACAGCAGTAATATGGTGAACTCACTGCAACAGTGTGTGCAAACACAGAAACCTGTGCAGTGACACGAATCACTTTCCACTGGCACGGAGTATAAAAATATGTTTAAAATATGTTTCACAAGCTTTAGGACAACTCAGTCGACTCAGACTCAGCTGCTTTGTTTACACTAATACGTCACGTTCTGACGTCGCCTCTCATAATTCCACCGTCTCCATGGTGATCACCAAAAACTTATTTTAGGCATTATTCGAAAATTAGCGGGAAGCCTCCATTTTTTAATCATCTTCCTACGAAATATTGGTTCAATAACCCTCAAACACAGAGTTTTCAAATTACTGCACTCTTGTTCAAATTTAACTTTACTTAAATGTGATTACTTTTACTTTAACATTTAATAAATTCCATACATGAAATAAAGATTTTATAGAATAAAACGTAGTTTAGGTGGCTGTTCTCAGCAGTGAGGCCTACTTAAACCTTTACTTTCACACTCAATAAGACACATCTACTTTGTACTATAAACACTTTTAAGGCTTTTAGTCTGAATAAACCGTTTCTTTAGAAGATAAAAGCAGCTGTCTTACCTCCGGGGCCGTCCTGCGACACTCCGGCAGCTCCAGTCAGCAGGTGCTCCTCACAGAGGGGGCTGAAAGACATAACTTTCACACAGAAGCTTACTGAGAAGAGATATTATCCACTGATGAACCGGAGAGCAGGCTAATCCAACGGTGATCCAAGAGAAGTTTTCCAACAGCTCAGCTGTGCAGTGAGAGCTTTTGCAGAGGGTCAACTCGAGTCGACCTCCAGAGCAAAAAGGGGAAGATGGAATGATTGACAGCTCTTTTATAGTGCACGTCGATCAGCGTCATCACGTTCTTTGACGTAAAGGTAAATGTGTGCGTGCGTGAGTAGATTTGGACGTGCAGGTGAAGAGATGGTGTCAGTGATCAGGCTGGTGTGTGATGTGACCTGTGTGTGATTTGTGTGTGTGCAGCGTTGCCTGTGTGTTCTGTTTAGTGATGGCTGTGACCATTTATCACACTGTCCACTGCAACTTTTTATTGAAGGATTATTTACTTCAGTAAGAGTACAAAGTCAGTAAAAGTACAAAGGCACTGTCAGGAAATTGCACGTAAAGTTAAAGTACTCAGTGCAGGGAAATAGCCCCTGTGAGTGTGTGTAATATATGTAATAACTATGATGTGTAATAACTATCATGAACATGATACACAGTGTGGCCAAAATAATAACCACACTAAATGACAAGACAAAATTACTCACAGACATGTGGGTATTTTTTTTTTTTACTTTATAGAGTTACAAAAATGCAGGTCCTTCTGATCATGGGCTACTACAGTGTTAAATATGGCTGTAAATCTTCTCTTTTTTTACTTTATAAATCATCATATTGTGCCAAACTAAATCAAAAGACTGCATCCAAGCAATTTTAATGATCCTCCAAAGTGTAAAGATTTGATGTTAGTCAAAATAAAGTACTGTTAACAACTTAAGTAGCACAGTAATAATTAGTTGATTAATATATTTACAAGTAAAAATGAGAATCATTTTGTTTCCAGCTTCTCTAATGTAAAAATGTGTTGCCTTGTTTAATGGGTCGCTTTAATACTTCAATACGTATACAAATGAGACACTCGATGACAAAAATGTATGTATTTAATTTAATAATATCTTTGATATTCGCTGTTAAAGAGAAACTTGCAGGTTAGAGACCCCTGTGAATCAATTTTGCTAAAAAATATACTTAAATACACACTACAGTGATGTCTAGAGTCGTTTTTGTAACAGAATTTTACTTTTATTTTATTATTTTAAGTGATTTAACAAAAGGGAGAGAGGTCAGAATGAACAAGAGAAATTACTGGATCTGAAGCTAATTTTGACACTGAATAAGTTGTAAATATTTATTCATACATGCATATATGACAGACAAGCAGTCTTATAATTATGAGCCTGTGAGGCATCCAAGAGAGGAGGAACAGACCAGGATCAGGAGGAACAACGGTCAGAGGAGAGAAACTGAGTTGTGATGTGTGGACAGGTGTTAGCTAACGATAGTTAACACTGTGTTCACATCACAACATTGTAAAGTTTGCTTTCACGTATCAGGCTATGAGAACACTAGTTTTAGTTTGAGAAATGTGAGTATGTTTAGGGCATTATCACTATCTCTATCACACTGTTTGATGTCAATATAAGACTTTAAATATTAATACTGTGCTCCTTTCCCCAAGTAATACCACTATACAGCTTACAGGCAGGTTGTCCGCTGGGCCCAGGGCACTTTAGGCAGGAAGGCCTTACCTTCATGTGCTGTGTCTGCCACCAGAAGACAGTTTCCAGAGGAAAGAAGGATTTACAAAGGTTTTGAATGGCCTCATTTTGGGTGACAGTTCAATAAAAAAATAATCACAATCACATTGTCTTACTGTTTAAAAAGATAGAAGTACTTTATGGGTATAATATAATAATATACATAATTAAATAGGAATACTTGAGTAAAAGTACACAAGTCAGCAGCAAAACAAACTTCAAGTATTAATGTGAAGTATTAGTTTGGTACCTCTGACATGTTGACAGTTTAGATTAGTTAAGTTGAGGGTGTTTAAACAAAAGCGTTTGTATGAACTATCTCAAAAGGTGGTCCACAAATTTTTTTTTTTATTAGTTGTTTTTGGCAGGAAAGGAAAATGATCTGTGATATATAGGCTGCTTTGTGTCACAGAGTCCCACAGAGCTGTTGTGCTGACAACTGTCAGATTCTCAGGGGACCTAGAGTACAATGTTGTGTGACCTTGTGGCGCAACGGTAGCGCGTCTGACTCCAGATCAGAAGGTTGCGTGTTCAAATCACGTCAGGGTCAAAGATTTTCACGTTCCCTTAACAAACTGTGTGATTATGTGTATTTGAGTCATTCTACCAAACTGTCTTATCAGTGGACAAAATGCATGCATTACATCTGGTTCACACCCTGTGATAGGACCTAAATGTATTAAAAATGTAGATAGGCAGTTGTTTCTCCCACACAACCCTGCAGAGCATAACTGATGTTGAATGTGAAGGGTGTAAATCATTGCTGAAATGTGTTGGGAAAATCAAATACTATAGACAAACCAACACCTTGTTACCAGTCTAAAAAATGACTTGGCTATTAAACATAAGGTATCACATGAAAAGAGAAATGTTATTGCATTAGACTACAGACTTTGAGTAGAAGAGCTGCACTATGGCAGAAGTGCTGAATTAACAACGTTTACTTCTTGGATGTTTGTTTGCAATAAGTATCAATGTAATACTTGACTATGTTGCTATTGAAAAAGTATGACCCCGACGTGATTTGAACACGCAACCTTCTGATCTGGAGTCAGACGCGCTACCGTTGCGCCACGAGGTCCTGTTGGGTCCAAGTAGATAGATATGATTACAAAGCCGCGTGATGCAGAGTAATGACGTCACTCCTGCTGGTTTATATGGGTTTATTGGTTTAATAAACACATTAAATAAATATGAGTACGCCGCTCTCGACGCTTAATGGATAACTGAACATTATCACGATCATGTGACCGTTTCCTCCATGTGATAAATATGACTTCCTCTGACGTTGGTCTACGTCAGCACCATGGACAGCTATCGGCACTACAGCTGGCTCACGCGCTCACCCCTCAAGGTAGATGTAAATGCTGCGCGCCGACTGCGCATGTGCGAGGGACGATTTGTTGACGTAGCTTTAGATTTGTTCACATTCAGCTGTTTTACTTACCTGTATTTAATAATTACTATTTTTTATTATCAATAATACTCGATGTTCAATGGGAGATGGTTCTACATGACTACACATTAAATTTAAGCTGTTTTCTCCAAATGAATCAGATAAAAATACATCTTTATGATCAGTTCTAGACATTTTCACATCTCAGTAGAAAAATCGTACATTTAATGAAGGCTGAATTCCATTTAGCTGCTTCAGTTTTAATGTCCTGGTAATGTACATGCTGACTATCACTGGAACATTTTAATAGAACTGACTGTTATTAATGAACCTTTGCTTTTCCCACTGAGATGAATCAACACGTGTGCTGGAAAGGCCGTCTGGTAGTGCTGCTAAATGTTCCATTAAAAACATGTCAGCATCAGAGCACACTCATTCGACAAACACCCGGAATGACTGAAATATGGATACACGTAACATGTTTACATAAAACCTTTCAGTGTTTTTATTTATTTATTTGACAAGCAGCAGGATCATGTTTGTCACCTCATGTTTTCTTTACATTTGAAAGTAGATACAATAGTCAGTATACCAGTTTTATTACAATATTTTTTTCCTAACTTCAGTACATTTAACAAAGAAAGAAAAATAAAACACACAACAACTGCAAACGTGAGAAAAGAAAGCATGTTTTTTAATGTGTAGCCACCAATGTGTCATTGATGTCACAACTAATTCTTTCCCCAGTTTTCATTTTTTCCTTAATTTTCGGTCGACTAGTATGTTTTTCAGCTCTTTCCTCTCGAACAGCTATAGGCATTTTCTTTTTGTCGTTTGACGCACAGGTGCGTGGCACTGGTGATGTTGTAAACAGCTTAAAATCAGAAGGTGGGTGGGGTCAGGAGGAGGGTCTTGTGGGTGGTGGTGTTAGCTGGCTGTCTGACGTGACGCGATGACCTTTCTTGTTTTCAAAAAGATGGAGGCACCAGTCCTGCTTTTAATCACCGCACTGAGTCACAGCAGACAGTGGCAGTCCAAAACCTAAATGGATGAATGAGTCTGTCTTATTATTTACTTCACGTTTTAAACCTGCGTCTCACACAGGCGAGTGTTCTGTGTGTAAGCGCTCCCTGGATCCACTCTTCCGCCTATGCGACGTAGCTGTACTCGTCTGCTGAGGTCTGGCTCCGTTCGATGTACTGCTTGTCAATGAGCACCTCGATGCACTTCTTGATCATGCTGATACTTGGGTTGAACCTGGCTTTGGACTGATTGATGACCTGCACACAGGAGCATTGGACAGTGATTCAACAGTCATCAAATGTTACACACAAAACTACTGCATCTGAAACTAAATCTGCATTGCATATTTACTATATACTATTCTTATGTAGAATAACAAAATTTTTTAGTCAAATAAAAACACGTCAGTTGTGGTTAGAACTATATTATGATCACTTGGGGGGAGGTAAAAAAATAACACTAATAGACCAACAAAGCTGGATTTTGAACTTAACAAAGTTAACTGTTTATGAAGATGGACAATGTGCCTCCACTTCTTAGATAAATATCCTGCAAATGGGCACAAAGAAAAACAAACACTTGAACAAACATCAGTGTGATATGAACTATGTAAAATGACAGAAAAATTCACTTGATGTGTAATTTGATTTTTTAGTTTGTCCATGCCCATCAGCTAACATGAAAGGGCGGGACTTGAGACTGTTCTGGAGCAAGCCACCAGGGGGTGATCAAGATGTTTTGGCTTCACTTTTGGGGAGCTGTAATGTTGTCCATCTTAATATATAGTCAGTAGTTCAAACTGAAAAGCATTTGTAGCATCAAGAATCAATATCTGTGTTAAAATACAATCTGTATTTTTTTCCTGTGTTAGACATGAACATATGCAGGCTTCAAAATAAAATGACGAATGCTGGGGTGATGAATTTTGTTTATGAGATTACGTCCACCCACCTCCTGGATGAGGGCGTTGTGTCGGAGCACCTTGCGGGCCTTCATGATTCTCACTATAGCAGCTTGTAAATACATTTTGCGGTCCTCGTCTACGGCGCTCCTCGTCTGCTCCATCTCCTAATGAACAGACAGACGTTGGACAGGATGATTAGACGACATCAGTGTGGCTGCCAGGGGTAAAAGTGAGGCTTGAGAAAGGACTGAGAAGGATGGATTTATTTGGTCTGACCTGTGGTGTGTCTTTCTGCATTGACGTTGTAATCTTGAACTTTGTCCTTTTACTGGTGAAACTCATATTTAATGAAAACGTGGACTCGGTTTCGATTTCCTCCTGTGAGCAGAGGGGAAGATATCCTGTATTCAAACACTCACTGCTGCTTTCCACATGTCTGAAATTAAGTTATGGTACAGAACTTGCTAAGGACCCCAAAAGGCATCTGGTACAAATAAACATAAACCTCGCTATCAACACCCATTACGCTAAGGGAGCTTCATGTCAGGCTTGTGGATCTCAGACCTTTTGCGAGTCATGGTTGAGCATCTTGACGTCCAGCAGGGACTTGATGGTCTTCTGTAGCTCCTTCTCGTTCATCTGGGTGCCGTCCTGCAGCTCCTTGTAGGTCACCGTCTGGCTGTTGTTGAAGGCCAGCAGCACGGCCATCTGGTAGGTGGTCACCATGGCAACATAGGGCTTGGACAGGTAGTTCATCTTTACCTCACCTGTTTTGAGACCAGCGGACACAGATGAATGGTGGAACGTGATACTAAACAAAAATGGCTATCCTTTAGTGAATATCCATCATATTAGATTATTAACGCCTTCCTGGGTGTGATACAGATGCAGTTTTGCACAATTCAGCTTTAGACAGTGTCCTGTGTGTGTTTGTTCTACCTGTGCAGAGATAATGCAGCCACGTCAACTTCCTCCCACTGAAGTGCTGATTATAGAACAACTCAAACTGCAGAGGGAGGTAAAGACAGAATTGATTTTGCAATGTGCTCCTTTGATCAGCATGAAACATCTGATAATTCAGCCGCCCTCCACAAGAGTCAACTCACCATCTGCACACTCTTCTCTAGTTCTTGAGGGATGGCGAATGTGGAGGAGGGGACGTGTGTGAGGGGCCAGGCTCCAGCCTGCAAACACAAGGCAAACACCACAACCTGACACATTTACAATGAAACAAGGGAAGAAAAGCTGCGGTTGGCAGAACAGAAAATGTCTAAGGTGCTGTGTGTGAGCCATACGAGAGGCCTCCTCACCTGTAATACATAAATCTGGAAGCTGATGCCCAGGTCCACCACAGTCTCCTGCGTCTTGATGAAATTGTTGAACTTGTTGTTGAGGTCGGCACTCACACTCATGTCTGTGTACATTCTGTGGAGTTTGCTTGTGAACTCGTAGCCACAGGCTTGCTGTTGAAATAAAGGAGGAGGGCAGAGAGTGTTTGAACAGAGGCGTAAATGTAAGCAAAGAAGGAAGGAAAATGTAAGCAAACAAGGGAAAGTAGGAAGGCTCATTTCACCTTTGACACATGGGGTGTATTTTACATGAGGCACTGACAGACATGTGACAAGTCTTAGTTCTTAATGTTAGATCAGTGTTAGATTTACCTTTAGTTTGTTGATCATGGCTTCTTCGGAGTCCATTGACAACGATAAACCATGTATTAACCTCTTTGCTAGCATTCTGGCATAAAACTGTGGAACACAAAGAAAGAAAAACAAAACTCAAAAAGGAGTATTTTGGAACTATTGAGGACACTAAAAATGGAAAAGCTTTTTGAACTATTTTAAGCTGAAAAACACGCACACTCCTCATCAAGGTTTGTACATCAGAATGTTACATTTGAGCAAAATAAAAGTGAAATGTTTGTGTTTTTGTTTTGAACCAGCAAAAGAAGAACTGTGTCACCTTTTGAAAGATGTCCTTGTCGTCTATGTACTTGAACACTGTGATGAAACTGGTCAGCTTGTCTTCCACCTCATTCTCTGTCATTCCCTTTGCAGACTTTTTCAGCAGATTGTCACAGTATTTCGCCAGCTGGACAGAAACACCAGGAGGGACATGACCTGGTCACAGCATTGTGTATAATACTGTGTGTGCGTGTAATGAATGTGTGTATGTGTGTGTGTACTCACCAGTTCAGGGGCTTTACAGATGGACTTGGGCTCCCTGAAGTTCACCACAGACGTCAAAGCCTGAGAGAGACATATCAGATGAACACTGTGTTAACAAACATGCATACAACAACACATTATACTTTGAACACATTTCTAAGTGTAGTTTTACAGTTACAAAAAGTATATCAGGACAAAAGAACTTGCCAATAACCTCACTCTTGCCATCTAGTGACTGTTAAGGAGTATGTTGTTCACTGAGGCACCAGATATCAGAGTCTGGGGTCACATACCTTATCCAGTGCACTCATGAAGTGCTGATCTCCATTTAGAACTGTGTTTATGAGCTGAACAAATTTACTGTGAACCTCCAGTACTGACTCCACAAATAGGGTTGGCATCTAGAGAAGAAGAGAGAGGAGACAGAAGAAAGAGAAGAGAGAGAAGAGAGAGCGGAGATCTAATTACTTGGAACTTGAGTTAACAGACAAAAAATACCATTTTTATAACAGCTAAAATAATCAGTCTCTCATCTATTTTAAAACAATGTTGCAACACAGCCAGAAGGACACAAGATGTAAGAAGCAATGACAGTGACATGTATATTTTATCATAAAAAAGTCACATTAAACTGCTAAATCAAGCTGCCTTTGAGCTTACGCAGTAAAACAGCCTGTGATGAAACAGAAATGGAGATATAACAGATGTTATCAGCTTTCAAAGACATGAAGAAAAACGTGATGGAGGAAAAAACATGTTCTTGCATTCCACCTTGAAATTATGGACAAGTGCAGACATGTATTTATGCATTATTTATGCGCACACACACACACACTGCAGTACTCACGTTTTCCTGAGAGAGGTTACTGGTGCCTCGGATGCCCTCGTTGTGGATGTGGACCTGCAGTTCCTGGATCATGTGCGGCAGCCCGTTGGCCACAGCCCGCAACAGGGTGTACATGTTGGCCATGTCTGGATAAAACAACACGACAGAACACACCGTTTGATCCCAATGCCACGGCTCAATATGTATATACAACATTGCAAAATAGATCCACACATTAGGACACAAAGGCAGAATGAAGGACTGACCATCTCTCTTCTCCTGTCGAATAATGTTCTGGCACTCCCCGTGCAGGAACTGCAGGTGATCTGCCACCATTCTCTGCTGGCATTCATGGATGACTTTGGCATAGGAACTGGGGTGCAGGTACTTCCGACATCTCATCTCTTCATCTTTCAACCGCCCCAAAACCTGGAAGAGGAGCAATATGAAAAGAGAAGGTACTCAGTAGGGGTAGGTAAAATAATTCATGATTCTACGATGCATTGTGATGCTTTGTTGAATGGTTCTACATTGATCTAAATCTGTGATTGATTATCAGCACAATTTTCATAGGACAGCCATCTCCAGAGTTTGGAGCTACCCAAGACCCTCAGAATTACAATAGAATCGAATCATGAGGTGACTGAGGATTCCCACACCTAGTAATCAGTATTAATAATGCATCTGTCGGTTTCAAAACACCAAATGTATGATTTTAAGATTACCCTTTTTCATGTGACCTGTAACTGAATCTATCAAAAGTGATTAAGTATAGCGTTACCACTGATCTGTATTAAAAATAATTGACATATATGTTCCATTCACTTATTTTGTAGTTTCATTAAGTGAATATTTTTATGTTTTTGTCCCTACATAACAAACTGTCACATACTGTCACAGTTTTTGCTGTTGAGAAAATGTGGTAGATTGACTTTCACTCATTTCATCTATTTATCTTGAAATATTTTCTTATTTTTTAAATTTAGAAAGAAACTGACTGTTGCCCATGTTGTTTGTTGTTGTTTTTACAAAGCAAGAAATGCTAAAAGAAATGGTACCATCAAGCAACCATCAAAAAACAAACACTTTTGTATGGGTCATATTGGCCAGAATGTCATTTTGTGGTGACAGGACAGTTGATATTGTCCACATAGTTTTGAGCACACACACACACGGCAGCTAGCATGTAGGGATAACCAAGAAAGAAAGAGAAAAAGCTGCCTCTCCACAGCTGTAAACTGGGTCAGATAAGCAACTGTGGCTGAGCCTATCCAGACAGGAGACAAGACCTATCCAGACAAGTGCATTGTACTGCAGCCTGTTGCTGCTCTTTTCACAGTCATATCACATTCTACCCTAATGCCCGGTAAAGCTTTAATGATGATCCTGTTTACAGGCTGGAGGGATAAATCTATCAGAGAAATCTGATTATTGCCACAATGAATGACTGAGAGCAAGAAAGAGGAGGAGAGAAAGGAGAGAGAGAGAGAGAGAGAGAGAAGAAAGAGACGGCTGACGTTGCCCTGGGGTCTGTGATCTCAGACTTAGCGGGTTAATGGTACAGCTAATACTCAGATTAAAGCTCTTATGTCACCAGCTTGACATGACCTAACAGTTGACACAAACTGGCCCTGGGTGAATGTAGACTCATCTGATGGATGCTGACGGATGTACAGACACACACACACATTGTTTGCAATCATAAACTCAACATCAACACAGAGCAAAGAACCTGAGCGACATTGTTTGGGTTCATCAACGCATGCAGAACACAAATTACTGAAAAACAAGCTAATGTCAGTGTTATGGCAGCTATGGACAGTTACACAACATTCACATACTTGCTTTATCTGTCCATCTATCCTACCTTCTCCATATACTGTGAGCAGTTGGATTCTTGCAGTAGATTGGAGGCTTCCTGTTTGTAATACTCTCCCGTTTTTGTCAGAAATGGCCCTTCGAAGATTTCCTGATAAAACTGCAACACAGGAAGAGGACATGATTTAGTAGACACAGACATACAGAGGCCTATATGAAAATCTGCTGCACGTCTTTGTGGACAATGTGAATCAATGAAAAAAAACCCTGTTAAATACACAGGAAATCAGAACAAACAAAGACAATAAGCAGTGTAAGCAGTGTCATTGTTCACATTTATCAAGAGTAATGGCCCTTTTCCACTAGTACCTACTTCATTTTGGCTCGCCTCGACTCGCTCAACGACTCGTCTAGACTCGACTCAGTTTCGGTCGTTTTCTATTACAATAGAGTACCACCTCAGCGTGGGTGGGGACGTTGTGGCAACTGCGTCGAAACTCCAGCGATGTCATTTGTTATGCGACACAAACACTGAAAGCGACTCACGGAGCTATGGAGGCCACCAGATAAAGAAAAATGTCTGCACCTCGTCGTTGCTCGTTGCTGTTGATTTCTGTGCAGCCAACTCTGATCGTGTTCGTTGTTGTTATTGCGTTTTAAAAATGGCGCGGTTGACTCTTATGAACGAAAGTCGCTCTCCCGACGCATCTAGTGAAGTAGCGTCAAAGTGACGACAAAAGTACCTGGTACCAGGTACTAACACATAATGGAAACGCGTACAAACCGAAGGCGAGTCGAAGTCGAAGTCGAGCCGAGTGCAGGTACTAGTGGAAAAGGGCCATAAGTGAATTGGATATATAAACACAATACAATCAACAAGGTTATCTCACCTTTAGTGGAAACTTCTTCTTGTACTGTTCAACATGAACAAAGGAGTTGATGACCCCGTGGATTACCTTCTGGTTGGGGTTCTCGCCACAACGATCACTGTAAGACACAAGGAAGCTAGTGATGTTTGGGTGTAAAATGATTAGTATGGTGGAAAAAACATGTAGGTGTAGGTTAACTACTGCAGCCCAACTAGACTACATCTCCTGACATTAACAGCGTGAAAAACTGGAAATCAGGCATTGCAATCACTGATGTATAGTATATCATCTCTGATTATCAGAGAGCCAGAAACACTCACTGCTGACAACATGTCTGTGAAGATTCTCAGTCATTCCAGGTCATGGTCATTTCTAAGAGTTAGAAGAAAGTTAACTGGACTTGACTTGAAGTTCTTGAAGATGTTTCACCCCTCATCAGAAATGCTTATTCAGTACTTCAGAAGTGAAATGTCTCCAAGAACCTTAAGCAAGTCCAGATGACTTTCTTAGAAATCACTGCAGACAACAAAAAGTGGGTTTCAGGAAATGATTTCTTGTGGCTTGTGAAGAACATACTTCTTGATTTCATTGAGCAACATCCGGATCAGGACAGCCTGGAGGGGCTCGATCATTAGCTTCCTCCACATATCTAGCGCCAACTGCAAAAACAAATGGAGACAGCATATAACGATGGTGTAAACAGATGCTGGACTGGGTCAATGTAGTTGGGAGAGGTGAGGTGAAATCATGACCCGGGTGCTGAACCCCAGAAGCTCAATCCCATTAATATCTATACCACATTATGTGAATCTGCTGTCCTTACTTTTGAGAACTGACCCTGGGAAGTTTTGATGCGCAGTTAAGTTTTTATATCAGTGTGAGAAATCCGTCCATACCTCTCCAATCTCCATGAGAGGCTCGTTCATGTCCACTCCCCCGTAGCCGTACTGTAGGTCTGCTTCTGTTAGTTTGTTCTTCTTGATGAACTGAGTGTTGAGGTACCTGAACAAAGTGGGGTTGGAGGTCAAGATGTTTAAATATCAATTACATCAAGAGGAGTTTGAGGAGCTGTCATCTGATATATAATGTATTAATGTGTGTGTGTGTGTGCCTGTGTGTCAAGAAACACCACACTTATACCACACTATTGCTGCTGCCAGGGGCACGCTCGCAGGTCGAGTTAATTCATTCATGGAGGCTAAAGGAGACAGTCATTCTTTGGTTACCCTAATGGTCACTCACTCACTGTGGCTATTAAGTGTCAGGTTTGCCAATGAAAGCCAGTGAGAACTTGTATTCGTGAGGCCAGGCATGAATGCATTTTTGAAGAATGTTTCATTTATGAATTATGGTGAAAATACCCATGATTAAAACAAACAAAACACACATTTAAGACTTCTATATTTAGGGTTTTGGTGCATTTTCTGACTGTTGACAGATGGCTGTGAAAAACTGATCTCTGTTTTTATCTGGCATTCTAGGCAACGAGAGGTTAATCAAGACACTAAGTACAACTGATGATTGTAGTACTCCTTTCAGCCAACTACATTCCAGTGACACAGAATACTTACCCAGAAGGCATTGGCAAACTGTCAAACTGATGGGTTGCGTTCATGTTTTTAGACACAAGTACAATTAACTGGTCAAACATTGAAATTCATATTTGTTTGAAATACTAAAATCAGCAATCAATAATAGAACAAGGGATTACTCAGATAATGCTCATAGAAATGGTGAGTTATATATCCCTTTTTAATCCTGCACTGATCAATATTTTTTTATACAATAACCAGAAATAACATTACTTTGTGTGATGTTACTGAAGCGCTAAAATAGCTGTGAGTTATATGACTTAAGTCTGCACCTCTACAGAGGATTTTAGCACATTGTTTTGGTTTTACAGCCCACACATCAACTGTATGTTTGTGTCTCACTGGTTCCATTAACCCTCTGTCTGCAGCAGTTTTCAGCAAAAAATTCCCTGTACAGCACCAAAAAGCAGACACACTAATTAATCTTGTTGGCTGTGAACATTGTTAACAGTAAACACAGCTACCAACAACCATGCTAACAACTTTTTGTCTCAATGGAAAGTTTTATATTGCACCAAAACCCACTGAGGACCAGAATGAGGAAGATTGATTTTATACTAATGGAACTACTTCTTATGACAGATACTGTGATGTTGAAATGATACACTGTAGATGTGTTTCAACATTTCTCTTCATTGGCAGCAGGACAGCTTTCTGACAGACTGACACTCACTCTGATCTATGTCGGCTGATTCAGCCGACATCTACATGATATGTAGTTTTCACAGCTGTGCCGTCTTCCTCTATCAGTGGCATGGCAATCATACTCTGATTTCTCTCACACAGTCAAGTTTTGAAAAGCATAAAGCGCCACCATCAAGT
Source organism: Scortum barcoo (assembly GCA_023238725.1). Classification (NCBI taxonomy): domain Eukaryota; kingdom Metazoa; phylum Chordata; class Actinopteri; order Centrarchiformes; family Terapontidae; genus Scortum; species Scortum barcoo. The sequence goes on from CM041551.1 coordinate 5,113,149, forward strand.
GTTAATAGAATGCTAATATACAGTCTAGTGGTGAGTACCACTGAGTACCACTAACCATTAAACTTTAGAGAGCAGATTTGTGAAGGTGATGACAGTGTGGTTTTGATTCAGTTGGAACAGGATGATTTGTGTTTGACAGGATGCAAACATGTAAGTGTACATTCAGAGAGACATCAGCGGAGGATAACAAGCGACCCTCTTCTATATTAAGAACTGAACATTACTATGTCACTACTAGTCTCCCTTTCTCGCTCATGTTGACATAATAAATTACAAAGGCATATGTATGCACAGACAGTCTGGTGGGAAGTACGCATAAAAATAGATCTGAAAGCTCTCCAAGGGAGTATTGATTTAGAATGAATCAGGACACACCAAATGGCCGTTGGCACCTCACACTATACTTTTCAAGATAATACTTAAATGTACAAAAACTGGAATACTGTAGACTGTGACAGAATTAGTGTCCTGACAGACCCAGCTGACTTTAAAAGAACAAAGGCTGACAAAAAAAAAAGACACCGGCTTTGGTTCACGTCTTCTGTGAAAAATTGTACTTGAACACAACACACCAACAACAGCCAACTGCAAGCTGTATACCACTATGTCCTTCATTTGTACTTAGAAATGTTTTAAAGAGACAAAACAAACTAAGCAACCATTTAAACACCATTGTGAATTTAGGGAAACTGTAAAACACACAAACTGATAGTACGTAAAAACAAATGAAGCTGCCTGTATAAAGTTGGACTTGGTGGTGAATCAGCATTGTGACTCAATGAAATCAAATACTCTATCAGCATATCAAGTGGAAACAAAGGACATAAAAGGCAGCAGTGTTACCTGTACAAGCAGTCCATGTAGTCAGCTCCTTTGCTGTACTCATCCCAGTATCTGTGGTACATCACTAAAACCTTTTCCTCTGATTCCAGGACTTTCTAAAATACACACACACACACACAAGCATGACAGGTGTTATGGAACCAAAGAAAACAAAACAATCTACGTGCTTTCTTTCTTTGCAAGGTACCAGAGAACGTTTGTGAGTGCTTACCTTGTACAACTGCCGAACATGATTCTCAAGAAACAGTTTGGTCTCTGTGTATAATTTTTCACCCAAAGGCTCTGGATATGCGACGCACAAGGCATAGATGTCACTGACGTCAGAATTGAGGATAAATAATGAGATTATATAGTTATATGACGTAAATATACAGTTAATAAAAATGTAATATGTATGTAACACTAGATGTGACATTTTCTATCTTAGTAAGTCACAACAAACTGCTTTTCACGTCTGACACTGACATTTAACATAATAAATAATACAATTTATTGAAATACTGATGGTTAAATTAATCTGAACTATAAGCGCCTCTATGTATTAGCCATATTTGGTGTTTTAAGTCAGATACATATCCAAACTGATTTAAGCAGCTGTGTGACTTCCTGTCCATCTGTCTGTAATCCCTGCTCTCAAACGTCAACTTCTTTCATCCTGTAGTTTGAATTTCGATATAGGATACGAGAACCGATCGTTCCACGTGGCTCTCTCCACATAGTCGAGCATCACAACAGCCTTGATTGTCGTCAGTAGCTTGTTCCATGTCTCGTCAAAATCCACCACCCGCGGTTTTAAGGACATTGTACAGTTTCTCTTTCAGCCTGAGGGATAAAAAAAGTGAGAAGAGCAATTACAAGAAATCAGTTCTTTATGCTCTTTGCTTGGTTTCAGTTTCATTATTATAATTTTGTTTTTTTTCGTGTGTCCATCCACCTGCCCATTATGCAATAAGGACTGTTAAGGTAAAGGTAACAAAGTGAATGGGTTACATTTAAGTAGTGAAGCAGTTATTGTTGACGAGATGACACAACAAACAAAACTATGAGAAAATTGTCTTGATAAAGCTTGTGACACTGAATACATAGTATTTGTCAACAACTGTTGCCATACCTTTGATCAACATAATTTGAAAACAGCATTAATCAAAAATAACCCTAATGTCAGGATACAGGGCAATGTAAACACCAACAGAGACGAGTCTAATGATAAACAGCCAGCTCAAAACAGCTGCTCACATTACTGTGGCAGCAACAGATGAGACAAACACTGACCTCCATCAACAGTGAGCAATCAGCTATCCACACCACTGTATCCGATCAATTTACAAGCTGAGACTGTGGCACATGATGGTGCGTAAACTTCTACATTTGAGGCAGAAGAATCACTGCAGGTAGATGAAACTACGTTGGGCCCTGTGTTGATTCTCGTCATTCACACTACTTCACGACAAGGAAACATTGCAACATCATCATGCACAGTCTTTCTTCCTCACACATACCGATAGTAGTCTCTGAAGCTAAAGTGCTAGCCTTACTACTATAAACGCCCTTCTTACAACCATGATAAGGCAGCTAAGTTAAGGTGACTAGCTAGCGGAATGCCAATCCCAAAATAGGATGGCTAGCTAGCCAGATGCTACTTCTTCCTGTTCAGTCCCAGCAGCTAGGTAGCGGCGAGCTAACGATAGCTCGGCTGTCGCTAGCAAATGCTCATCTTCTTTGCAATTTCCACACAATTGTACTGACAGCTCAGCAAAGCGTGGCGCCGCTGTCAAACAGAACAAGTTACTGAGGTCGAGCGTGGACTTTTAAGCAGTACGTACCTCAGAAGAGTATTTAATTGTTATAAAACTCAAGTTTCTCCGCTGTCACAGGCTTGATTTGTCTCACTTACAGGTCTTCCCTACCTCCTGGATTATACCATTATTTCACACGGGGGGGGAGTTGTGAGCGAGCGTAAACCGCAAGTTAAGCTTTTGTTTCTGGCTCTGCACCGTGGTAATGTGTGTGAGCAATTTTAGATTTTAGAGAATAGATTCTACATCAACTCATATTAACGATAATAACACCAAACACACCCGGAACCAAGTCAAAAGAACACCCATGGTTTACACTCATGGTATCGTCTAAAACTACGGAAACCTCTTAGGAATTAAAATACACTCGCAGGCATCATTGTATTTTATTTGCCCTCGGTAAAGAAAGTAGAAGTATTTGCCCCAGCTATACACCACATATACATTTACAGTGAGTCACGAAGCAGCTGTTTAAGCTTGTTATGTCCAATGATGTTTTCTCACCATACATCGACTCAAATGACGGTTGAGAAAGTTGAGAAGATGAGAAATATCAACCAGAAATATTAAAACTCGTGGGTTTTATTACATTTTTAAACAAAACGATCCTCAAACTAATAAAACACACGAATGAATCACATGATATTGTGTGATATATTTTTATTGAAGTGACAACCAATCAGAGTTAAAGAGAGAAACGTTACTGCCTAACGTCCCTCTGGGTTAGCTTAGATTTTAAAAGACGCACAGAAACACTTTGCAGTCATTCATCAGTCTGTTATTAGCTGAGGAGAACAAGTTTTATGGTTGTCAGCTCAAAGCTCCCCAGGCTGCAAACAAGGTAATGATACAGCACAATTTAATGGGAGTACAACAGCTTTGAACTGTTAGTCATTACAATGAGCTAACTTAGGCAGGACTCTAGCTAAAATATCAGTTACATAGCTGGACGGATATAAATCATGTGTGGGAACTATTATTTAATAGCTGACTATATTTATTCATATTTGGACGGCTACTGTTTGGCAGATGTTAGTTTGGTCGAACTACTTTACAAACTTTAGCTCTAAATGAAGAATAACCTTCATTAGTTACCTGAATGAACCAGCAGAGGGAGCCATCAAAGGCCTGTGTTTGTAGTCCACCTTTTTCAAAATTCCACTTTTAATGTTAACAAACTCCCCTCCCCCTCCAAAAAACATTATTCAGTTTTGTTTCACTGGTAGAAGTCATGGCTGGTTGCACTAACCTCCCCCACTCGTCCTTTACTCAATAATTCAAGGCAGAGAAAACACTTGGGGAAATAGAGAAGTGCTTCAGCAGCTCCGGGAACTGGTCGAATCATCGTGCCTGAGAATGAAATGATTAAAGCTCCTTAAGATAATGATGAGAGGGGGGATTTAAAGGGTAGCAAAGCTGATAGTGGCAGCTCAGGGGCAACTCTCATTTAATTGTCTTACTGCCGCTATAACACTGCCTTATATCTCCACTGAAAACCTTAACCCCCTCTAATCCCTCAGGTCAAATCGGTGAGTGCCCTGATCGGCGGCCCCAGTCAGTGCCGTTAACAATGAACCAAGTGAAAGCAGAGGAGACGAATCCGCCATACACACCTGTGCCTGGCGTTCATGCACCTGTTTACCAGCAAACCAACCACAACCAGTACTGTGAGCATGTCTGCAAGCACATTAACAGGCACAATGTATCCTACCGCTACCACTGTGCCTGCTTCCTCTTCTGCTGTTCATGATAATAACAGAGAAACCAGACAAATACACATCAAACTCTATAGACAGTAACTAACTCTGAAATAACTTACTTTACATGAAAACAGGCTTACACAGACACAGCCACCACACTTGTGGCCTTTAAAATTGTAATGGCAAAGCTGTAATACAGTCTATGTTGGCATGCAGCAGACACATTATCATCCATTTGTTTCTCATGATGAATGCAGGGCCAACACTCACTCTCCTTTTAGCTCTGTTTTGGCCTTCGTGACTTCTGAGGGAAAGATCTGGGTCTTTTGCTCGCTAGGTGTTCAAATAAGTTATCAGGCAAAGGTCATTTATGTGTCTGCCAATTGGTACTGCTAAATTATTTAATATATTCAGGGAGCAGTCTCAAAATGATAACAACATATGCAAAAAACAGACAACCTGCACAAAAGTAGTCCCAAGTTGACACATACAAAGGGGACTTCAGTGTTACTGTTACTTATTTGACCCATCTTGACTTTAATTATAAAAATTATAGCATACTGTATGAAAAGAGTTTAAACCTTATGGTTGCCATTATCGCACATTGTGTTCGCACAAATTCCCTGATCTACAATTACCTACTTGGCATTTTTACAATTTTACCCTCCCAGGTGGGTTTTTTCAAGGAGGTACTGTCAAGTTCCTGCATGAGGGAACACAGAACCTGCCATCTATCGCCACAGCCAGCACACAACCACCACAGCCTCTATCAGGCACCCTTCAATATTATGGGGAGAGGCTGAATTGCATGCAGCACTACTGTATTCCCACACTGCCAGGTAAGACTTGTTAAGCAGACTTGTGATAATTAAAGAAGTGCCACAACATTCAGAAATAATCACAAATAAGTTATTTAAAAAAAAAATCAATTATTATTTACTTGGATCTTTACCTACCCACCTACCAAGTCGGATTTTCTGAGGGACATCCCGTCAGCTTCCTGCCTAGGCGGACACAGGACCTGCCAACCATTGCTATGACCAGCACAGAAGGACCACAGACTCTACCAAGACCCCTTGAGTCTAGCTGGGAGACATCGGATTGCCCACAGAAGAATGGTAAGCCAAACTGCCGGGTGACCACTGCCTCTAAATATGGATAGAAAAGAAGAGAAGAAACAGTGATAGTTGCTTTTCCTAATGGATTCCTGCATTGCTGCTGCAAATGTGAGCGGAAACTATTATACTATTAAACAAAATTATCCTTTAAAGAAAATGAACAGAGGCACTAAGTCACACAGAGAGGGATAAATATTAGCTGAGCAAGGCCATTGTTAATGACATTTACTTGACACATCAGCATTGATTTATTGATCACATCACATGTACCGGGCTGTACGGCGGTACAGTGGCTAGCACTGTTGCCTCACAGCAAAGGTTCCAGACTGAGTTCCCTCTGTGTGGAGTTAACTCTGTGCCTCTGTGGGGTCTACTCCAGCTCCTCTGGCTCAATCCCATGCAGGTTACTCTAGGTGTAAATGTGCATGTCAGCACTGTGATTGACTGGTACCCAGCCTTTCACCCAGTGACAGCTGGGATTGGTTCCAGCAAACCTGAGACCCTGTGTGAGGATAAGTGGTACAGGTAATGGATAGATGGATCACATGTACCACCTCCCTTTGCTAATTTCCTTCCCCCTGGTGGTAATGCATACATCCAAGTCAGAATCTTACAAGAAAGCAATGTATAAAATAAAAGACTAAACCAAATCACATAAAAGAGGCAACAAAGTAAAGTGTTTTGTGAATGTTCTGAAGTCAACTATACCAAATGTTGAACCAACAGATCAAAACCTATATACCTATGGACTAAACAAAGACAAATACCTCTTTGTTCAGGAGGATTTCATTTGATCTCACTGCAGTGTTTGAATGTAACTAGGTACATTTACTCATGTCGTGCAGTTATACGACAGCCATGTAACTAATGACAGATTAAGATTTTACATACAAAATGAACGATGATCTTGTAAAATAGAGCTATGATGCATCTTTACAGCTTAAACTACCTAATAATAGAGTATTGTAACGTGTGGTGTTGCTGCTTTAACATAAGGATCTGAATACTCCATTACTGTTTCACTGTTCACATTTCCAAACAAAGCAAAGGACCTCATCATCTTTCCTTAACAGGGTTCTATGTACCTCTGTTAACCTCTGCTGCTCTGCCTGCAGAGGGAGCCAGCTCCTTTTGCTTATATTATGAAATGAGCACAGCTTAACAGAGTGTAGCCTGAATTTATAGTGCAGGTCTTACTTTGATTAAGGTATTCACATGAATGTTTAACACCTATTGAACCCTCTTTTGACATGCAGAGAAAATGCAGGGGGCGTTGGAATAATGATCATTATACCTCTTAATACTTGGTAATAAAACTATTTTCTTAATGACTTTTGTCAATACATATACATAATGGTATATCAATATATATACACCATTGTTTATTGCAGTAAAAATAAGCAAACTTAGGATTAAAGCGATTGTTCAACTTCGGTACAAATCATCTGTGACTGTCCATTTTCAACAAGCTGTATTCCCCAGCCTTGTGCGCCAGCCTAGCTGAAGAAAATTCCTTCCCAAAGACAAACAGCAGAGCCCCTGACTCATAGCGCTGTGCTGAGGGAAGAGAGCAAACCGTACTGTTGACATCAGGAGCCCAGTGATGTCATGGTGATGTCAATGCCTCTAATTGTAAATTGCACACATAGCCTCGCTGTTGGCTGTGGTAACGTTTCAGTCAGAGAGAAGACTCTGGAGGGGACAGTTTCTCTTGGAGGACCTGGGCGTAGATACATTATGGCTGTAACTGGGGATGAGACAGAAACAGGTATGTTTGCTTCCATCTCCTTTACTGCCACACAAAAATAGGGCTTTTTTATTGTTGTTCAGTTGAAAAACTTGTTTGTCTCTCAAACAATACAGGTATTGATAATTAATTTCATCAATCAACATGGGAAAATTTAGCAATTGTTGGAATTGAAAAATTCCTGTTTAGAGTGATATAGTGGCTTTTCAAACATTTCATAGTTGTTTATATATGTCAGTGGCATTTTCCAAAACCACTATTAGGAGGATGAATAATTATTTCAAATAACTTCACAGGTAGGCCTACCTCTGATGTTAGCTTTAAGTAAAGTAGCAAAGGATCGATGGAAACTCATTCTCCACAGCCAGCAGCAACAAGCAAACTCTGATGAGAAGCATTTTCACAGGGTCTGCTCGTCTTCTCAGACGTACTCTCTCTCTGTTTTCCTCTCCCCTCCTTCTCTCTCTCCCTCTCTCTCTCTCTCTCTCTCTCTGTGAAATGCTTCATTGCTCTGCCCACTCAGAGCACATATAGCAGCAGTGGCTGACGTCGCCGCTTTTCCTGGAACAGGCCCCCAGCTGCGTCATGTTAATGTGAACCGGCGAGTAAGATGTGCGTTGACGTCAGTCACCGGCCACGCTGTGATTATATGCTGTTTCCTTTCACGGCTGCAATGTATCATGCAATTATTCATCAGCCGTATGGGACGATATGAGGGGCAGTGAGCAAACAATGGACAGAAGGAGAAGTAGATAAGATAGCCACCATATCTCAGTGTGTATTTCTTCATGTTTCACTGTCAGCCATTTAATAAAAGAAGATAATAAAATGTGGTATTCAGCACTTGGACTCTGTAATAGTATCTACTTATTTTTCATCTATTCAGCACTGCCTTGTATGCGACCCTGCATTTCACAGCACATATTGAATGAGCAAGTGATAAACACGCCTTTGAAATCTTGAAAAAATACAGAGAATTTACAGTATTTATTCAATGCTCTCTGAATATAAGAGCCTCTGGTTTGCAAGAAATAATTAAAAAAAAAGTTACAGGACTGAATGTCAGCACCGTGGTTTTTCTAGCAACCCACTGACAAATTACTTCAGTCTTTTAAAGCTAAGACATTTGTTTAATAGTTTAGAAGTTTAGTAGTTTGAAACTGGCTGGTAGTTATTTGAAACTCCGGAGTGACTTCACACACAGTCTTCATCATGGATTTGCAGATACCAGTACTAACCCAGTGTTTTCTGTGTCTCCCCAGGCACTGCAGGTGACCTGACTGCCTGTCAGCTGCGTAACCCCAGCTCAAGCCTCCCACAGGGGGTGGCAGGGGCCAGCGCTCACTGCTCCCTCAAACCGGTAGAAGAGGCCTTACAAAAGAGAGAGCTCCGCTTGATGAAGAACAGGTAGAGAGGACCACATACATTCATCAGCTTGGACATTAGATCCCCAGCAATAAATCAACCATACCAACATTATTAGATGATATCGTCTATGTTAGATATGCTATCAGTGTTTATGGTGGCTCATTCACTGTATAACTTCAGAGGTTTTCTTTCAATGTCCTTTCTGCTGTGTCTACTGTGAAATACACAAACACTGAGCAAATATCAGGTGACAATGGATGACAATAACTGCTTGTGATAATACGATTCACAAGCCTGTCATCATTTGACCGCATGACTCTCTTCCATCCAGTGTGTTTAGCTGCTAATTCTTAGGTTGTGTCACTCCTCATACAAATGTACGTTTGGAGTGAGGAGTGAGTGGCTGACGTGACCTTGTGTTTGTAAGTGGGTTAGCTGTATGTGGATATGTCTGGTTTACTGGTGAGCAAAATTGATTACCTTCTGCTTTTAATGTCTTTATCTCTGCTGCGTGTAGAAAGCTTTGGGCTTACTGTGTGTTTGGTGTAAACAACCTTTTGTCACTGCTGGTTCCGACTCCCACTTTCTTTGTTTGCATGTTCCCTGTCCCCACACATGATGATCAATAATGAATCTTTTTGGATGCTTTTTTTTTGTTGTTGATGATATCCTCCTCCTTTGGTTAAGTAATATGAAGGTCGTGAAGGTGTCTAATGTTACAAAAATGTTCATACTCATCGTCACCTAAACATTCTGTGCCCACATGAGAAAACATTTTTGTAATTTCTGTAATGCCTCTTTTTCCCTCTCAGTGTAAACTGATTTATGACCAGACTGAGTTCTCTGTTGTATCTGGGAGAAAGCCAAGATGCTGAGGCTTCTTTTTAACAGTAACTGTTGTTGTTGCTTCCAGGGAAGCCGCCCGGGAGTGTCGACGAAAGAAGAAGGAATATGTCAAATGCCTCGAAAATCGCGTGGCCGTGCTCGAAAATCAAAACAAGACTCTGATTGAGGAGCTTAGGTCCTTAAAAGACGTCTATCGACACAAAGTCGAGTGATTCCTCTGATGAGGGGGATTGTGTGGACTGTTTTGGTGTACTTCTGTGGGGTTGTCATGAGGACTCTGGTTTTGCTTATGCAGACACACAAATGCACACTCGCACAAAACACTCCTTGTCCTTGCTGTTCACTGTGTTTACACGATGATGTCAATGTTTTTGGCTCTGAATTATCCGTGCGCCGCCACCAGCAAAAAACAAGAACCTTGTGTCAGGTCAGGGTCATTATCAGGAGTTTATGTCCCTTTGAACAGGGAGTCTGCCAGGGCGAGCAGGAAGAGGAGGATAGAATATATGTTCCGGCTGGAGATTCACAACAACTTCCTGGAAAAGGAGAACGAGATGCTGAAGGCCCAGCTGACACGCCTGTCCAACCAGAACACACAAAAATCCGGCCAGGATCAGGCACCAAAGCCTTTGTCATTCTGATTTGAGCTGCACAGCGTTACACATTCCTGAATGATCAGTTTCATAATTTCTCTCTATGAAAATATACCAGTATGTCAGAATAAATCTAGCTGATTCCACTGCAGAAATCCTGATTCCACTTCAGGTCACACATCTTCCTTTGTCTTTCATGTAGAGACCCACCAGGATCTGTATGTGCTTCTAACCTGTGGCATTGATATTTATTTGGACAGATTTCTCTTGCTTTTGTGTAGTTTTGAATACCCGTGGATAGTTTGTATTTTAAAAAAAAGAAAAAAAAGTATTTCTCTTAATGAATGATGTATATTTAGTTAATTGTATTAACTTACTGTTTTGACTTCAGTTTTTTTTTGCTTCTTCTCAGTATACATGGCTGAATTTGGAAGTTATTCATGTAACTATCAATTTGAATGCCGTTATTTGATGCAGAAGTCCAGATTTTCAGTAGTCTTCTCTGTTACTGCTTTATTTCCCCTCTGTAACAACATGTCAGCTGTCATCTTGTTATGATCAAACCTTATTTAAAAGGTCTTAGAGCCATATTTTTTAAATGTGTTTGCTTCAATAAAGTTCTTTCTCAGGCTCTTTGTGTCGTTTTTATACACAATACATATAAAACCTACTGATGAGCATTTACAAAGCAAGTAGTACCAAGTGAGTTCGTTTGTTATTAGCTAAGCTCTAGGGGAAAAAAAACGAAGAAAGATATCAGAACACTGTTGAATTAATCACTAATGCACAAGTTCCTTTATGAGTCTCTGATGAAGCTTTTATCGCCATGTTGAGCTTCAGCCTTGGGTCTGCTCAGAACGTGCTGTGCTGTCCTTTGAACGATGACCCGACTTTGATTGCTGGGACCAAATTTCTCCCCTTTCACATCTTGTTGTAGATGGCAGACATATGGGCTCTTTCACATTGTGAAAGAGCCCTGCTGCTGTAACACAGTGCAGGCTGGAAGATGGGGAAGTAGGATGAGCAATTAAACACATTTCTTTCCATAAATCACATCCAGAGGAATGTGGATGTGCTGAGGGGAAGGAAAGATTGGCATGGTTTTCAGCAATGGCATTCGACTCAGGGGATACAATTAAACACTCGACATTTTGCTGCAGTAGTGTGGAGCTTCTCCAGGCAGATATCAACCAACCAAAACTAAACCAAGACAACTTACATGGAACATCTCAATTAAAAAGAAAGAAAGATCAAAATGCCTACATAATCTTTTTTTCTTTCTTGTGCTACATCCTCACTGCTAAGCTTTTGCTGCTCTGTCACTCCTTTGTGTGCTGTTTGTTAGAGAGACATCATGGAAACTAAATAAAACTGAGGAAAGAATCCAATACCACTGGGACTTACCCTGCACCTGGGCCTATTGTGAAACCTCATTCCTGTCCAGTCTACAACAAAACAACTTCCACCCTGAAAGATATGAAACCACATTGTGTATGAATGCACGGGGAGGGAAAAATGAAAGCAGATGGGATGAGTTATGTTTTAAACAGCAGAAATTAAAACGTGTCATTGTACTGGGTGAAGCCACTGATCATTACACAAATTGGCTTGTGTGGAAAACGCTTCCAAACGCTGCTCCCAAAGTCTGTGATCTTGGTGCGCACAATGTGAAGCGATCGCCTGCTTGTCTTCTTAAAAGTTTTTAGACGAAACATGAGGGATTAGAGGGGAGCTCACTGCTCATGTCACAGGTGAAAAACAGCCTCCGGACCACAAAACACCTGACGCAGGCTGTGATGTGTGCACCTTCTGTGGTTGAGTGCAGTGCAGCTGCAGCACCAGCAGGTTGCACTACAGCACTGTGCCTGATCATGTCAGCAAGTGGACAGGCAAGGCAAACCCATTCCCTCACATCCTTCAGCCTCCTGCACCATCACTGACAGGAGACTGGGGTGAGTGTGTGTGTGAGTGAGACATTCGACACAACGTGCACGTGTGTGTCCATGTCTTTAGAGGATTAGGCTGTTCCTCCGGACGTCGCTCTGTTTACCTTAACCCCCGCTAATCCCACTTAATCCTGTGGAGAGATTTGGTATGAGCAGCCATTTCACTGTGACCAAAATGTGTCAGTCATCGGTCACAATCAAATAATTAACTTCCACACACAAACATGGGTAAGAAGGTAATGACAGATGTGTGTTTGGGTCCATATCATAACCCAGGGATGTGCAACAGGAGCTTTCATCCACCTGTTAAAGCGAGAATAAATATCTATATATTCTTACTTTACTGTTATTGCACTGACTGTAGATAAATATTGAAATAAAATGAAACATGTGTGGCTGACTTAATGGACCCACCTGAAACCACTGAGAGGGTAATTTTCTGTTCTCCTCTATTTTTATATAGTTCATATTTATTTCTATGCCCGCAGGGACTGTCATAATTGTCCATTTATTCCACAGTTGTAACCACCCACTTGAACCGGAACCTTTTCCATCACAGACACGGCGCCGTGGGGGTTTTCTAAGAGACGTTCACGTGCTGCTACAAACGTTGTCATTTCTAAATTGCCGTCATGTACCATCTCTGTCTCACAATCTGGTGAAAGGAATATAAAAAAAACGAATACAGAAAGACCAAGTGGAGGTTAAATAAAACACGGCTAATGTAGATTTTCCTTAAAAAATGTTCCTAAAGTTAAACGACATTTAATGACTAAAAATGCTCTAAGGTGTAATTTTATTCCCTGAAAATAGAATAATTATTATAATGATTAATCTCTCTAGCTTTCGTGTGCGAAAAATAAACACCATATGAATGCGTTTTAAAAAGTGCGAAGCCATTTCTTATACATTGTCGAAAATCCGACTTTCCGAGCAGCACCTGAGAGCAGCACGGTAGCGGATGTAGCGGTAGCAGCTCGCAGTGAAACACATCGGCAACCATGTAGCGCTGCGAGCACGGATATGTTCACCCGGACAGCTGCGCCAACACGTCCGCGTATTCACTCCCAGTCGCCGCAAAGTAGCAGCGTACCGAAAATGCGTTGGTGAAGAGAGGCGGGCGGCCGGACGGAAACCACACGGCGAGGGAGTCGAGAGTGTGAAAACCGGAGCCTGTAACACCGCGGCACCGTCAGGACGTCTGCGAGGGGGACGGTGGGCTCCTCCCGGGATTTATCGGCCCATGTCGGCGCTGTGCCCGCGCATTTAAATGACTGCAGTCGGCCGGCCGAGCGTGTTTTAGACCCGGCTGGGTGGCTGGCTCGCTGGGCGGGTTGGGGGGAGAGGAAAGGGCGTGTAACGGACACCGGGGGTGAGTGGGTTAGTTCGGCTCTCCGCGTTACCGCCCCGTTTTTTCTCTCTCTCTCTCTCTCTCTCTCTCTCCCCCGCGGTAACGTTACCGAGCGCAGCCTGAAGACTCTCGGTGCTCGGACCGGGAGCCCGCTCCAGCCGTCATGGGGAACACCACCTCCTGCTGCGTGTCCTTCCAGCCCCAAACACCGGAGGAACAACCACTCCAGGCTCGAGCCCTACCGGCCGGAACCGGAGCTGAGCCGGGAGGACACGGGCTGCAACCTGCAGCACATCAGCGACAGAGAGAACCTGGACGGTGAGACACAGAGCCGCGCTCATTATCAGTATTAGTACTACATGTTGAGGAGGGATAGATGGAGACGGTGGTTCTGCAGAGCCTCTAAAGATTCGGGCTGTGCTGTAGAATTAACAGATAATGAGCGTTTGCAACATCTGTGCAGAGGACCCACCCACCCATTACACCAATAACTATAATGCTGTGTGGGCTTCCTCTACACCACCGGACCTCCAGCATGCTGGGAGATCAGCTGCAAGTTGCAGTGGTGGGAGAGGTGCTCAAATCCTTTACTGAAGCAAGACTAGTAATTCATACTCCATTACAAGTAAAGGTCCAGTATTTAAAGTTATTTTACTTGGGTTAAAGTGCTAAATGGATGTATTTTGTGTGTAGATCATGTTTTTAGACTGTGAGCAGCACGTTACTGTTGTAGCTGGTCAAAATTGAGAGAGTTTGCCCTGCTGTAGGTACTGAAGGGCAGTTCATTCTCTACTGTAACAGTACCGAGGCCTCGATCTTAGGAGGAGACTACTAGTTAGAGTCTGGTCCTCAAGACCTTATTTTCTTAATATGAATTTAAAAAATAATTGGTGTGTCTTGAAACAAAAACTACAAAGTGTGTCGTGGCTCTAGAATTCATTGATGTCAGGAAAAAGAAAAGAAGCAAATTGCATAGAAAACAGGCTGTGATACTCTTACTTACTACGTTGATGGATCTGATGATGGAGCCCGTGTTGTGAGAAGCTGCTTGGTTAGGGTCATAGACTGAAATGACCTGAAAAAGTTTTTTTGCATGGAAAAAATGCATCTGTAAAGCAACTCTTTAACTAAAACTGTTCGATAATTGCCATGGAGTAGAAAGATCAATATTTGCCTCTGAAATGTAGTGAAGTAGCTTAAGTACCCCAAAATGATACTGAACCACAGTACTTGAGTAAGTGTACTTTCCACCACTGGTCACATGGCAGTGGTTTCCAAACTGGGATTGAACAGTACCAAGGTATATTTGGTTAAACTACCAGTTTAATATCCGTTACTTTCACTATTGCCTTCCATATTATATATATATAGGAGGTATAATCCTTTTTGTGCACTGTCATAAAAAGCTTTCAGGTTGAGTTTGCCTCGGATCAAACCTGGTTGTTTCCATCTTGTCTTTTTCCCACCCCATGTCCAGAAGGCAGTTTGAATGAGTCTGCTGACTCGATGCAGAACCCCGAGCTTGCGTCATCTCCACCATGTGTCTCTGTGTGTGTGAAAGGGTGCGTAAGGCTCAGACAGTGTGAATTTGTGCTCCAGTGGGTGGTGATGTGATAATGATGGACAGTGTTTATGGTGTGTGTGGGGAGGGTGGATGTCCATTCATTTCCTGCAGGGAGCTGAATAGGAAATGACCAGCCACACATTTCAGTGCTCATTAACACCAACACAGTTGCGCTCTATTGTACATTTCTGATGCAATGTCCCCTGGGTTGTTATAGGGGCTGCCCTGACAAAAGAGGAATCGTGAAACTGCTAAGATATCCTGAACTGATACTGTAAGACACTCACTCAGTTGTTGGACACAAAAAATGCTTTGATCTGTTGTATGCCGAAACAGGTAGCTGAAGTTTCTAAAGACAGTTCTGAGACTGAACTCCTTGAATCACAATCGATTTCATCAGGATCTAATGAGGTCTGAAATGTGTCTAATTGTGTATCACTGGCAGAAAAAAAAAATTAGGCACACAGGAAATGGGAAGGAGAGAGAAGGAGCAGGAGGGAAGGAAATCATTCCAGCATGCAGCCACAATAAGGGAAATTACCAGCACTGCTTGAGGAAATATGTCGCTATTAGAAAAATATGAAACATTAGCAGAACCCATTGCACCAATGCCAGCTGTGGAAGCGAACTCAGTGCAGGTCGTAGCACAGCACCTGGCTTGGCGTCACATCGCCTCGATCCTCAGTAAGTCTGAAGAACTGCGGCTTTTGTCTCTTACTGGAGAGCGCAGTGCATACAAAGAGCACAAACAGCCCTTCACTGAGAAGTTTGGTGTCAGCCAAAAACAGGTCAAAATGCCACTTGGAATTATGCATGTCTCTGTTTCTCTGGCATGGCAGGTCTCTTCCTTGAGCTATATTGCTCAGCCTAAATGATGTGCCATGAAAAAAGGCCAGTCAGCCTCACTGTGCTCATCACTGTGAGCGTTGGGCGGGCCTGTAGTGAGGAGTTAAGGAAGATTCAGGCTCTGAACTGTGCTTTGTTCAACAACTTGATGGAGTGATGGAGCGGGCACAGAATTGGTTAAACGTGGTTTGATCAGTTTGATTTTTGAAGCCCAATACAGATACTTATGGAATATTTTTCTGCTATAGCTATGGAGATAGATATTTTCCATCAGTACTCCATTTATTCATTGTATCCTGCCTCTTTGCAGCAGTAATGAGCTAAGGAAGGTAGCCCAGACATCCCTCCCAGTTCCTGTCCTCTTGCTGCAAATGGGATAGATAATCCCTCCCAGCATGTCATGGGTCTACCCTGGGGTGTCCTCCTAGTCAGACGTGCCTGGAATAACTCCACAGGGAGACATTCGGGGGCATTCTAATCAGATGTCTGAACCACCTCACCAGACATCTTTCCACGTGAAGAAATGGCAGCACAGCTTGCAGCTTATTCATGTGAGCCCAGGCATCTTACAAAGGAAAGTTTGGTTGCTTGTTTCTGTGACCTCATTCCTTCAATCAGTAACTGCTGGCACTAACTGTGCCAGTAGTATTTATGTAGAATTTTTACAATTTTCATGCCAGAAAAATGGCAGAATTGGTATAATTCGTATGGTAAAGCCAGCATTTATCTCATGTTGACCCCTGGTAAAGGGATTTTTCACATGCTTTAGAGCTGCAATGACTAGTTGATTAATCGGTAAGTTTTTCAGAAGAAAATTAATCGTTGATTTATTAGTAACTATTTATTCCAGGAAGAGGCAGTTCTCATTAGAGATTGCCACATGTGGCAACTCAACTCAATCATATTGGGAATGAACTGACAGTAATATGTAATATATGTAATGTTTCACAGGACCCCTAGTGACATTCCACAGCACATCAGGCCCCTGTGCCTGTCCTGCTTGATCTCAATAAATGAATACATGGCAAAGTCACGTATACTGTAGGTCATCATGCCCAAGTTTGGCTTTATTAAAGAGCTGGCATAATCTTGAGGACTTTGTGAACAGTAAATATGGAAATATGCAAGGAGGCCGTGTGGGGCCGGGAGATTTGATATATCTGATATTTGGTTTCACCCGAACAAACAGTGTGATGCTGTTTGCTTACAGCGCATGCACGCCTCTTGTGTGTTTACATGTGTGACCCCGCCTGCGCTGAGCATGTGATGACCAAAAAAAAAAAGCAGCCATGAGACAGCAGTGATGACACGTGCACACACTCTTGAATGTGCACAAACAAAAACACACACAGTGCTCACTGAACAGCCTCCTTACAAGTATGCGAGGAGTGTTTCAAGTGGGCCCTTTCACAATTTAGCAGTGTAATCTGATTTGCCCTAGCAATTGCTCAGTCGCCATAGCAACCCTGTGCATTCTCGTCATAACTTATTTCATCTGTTTTTATGTCTGTGTTCTGTCTGTTGGCTGTATAAGTTGTATTTCATAGCATGTGTATCTGCTTGTTAGGACTTAGAGCCTTGTTGTCTTTGACTGTGATAAAGACATGTACCACAGATATACAGCTTGAACAGGTATTTAAACCTCATGGTTGCTATCAACGCAAAGGTTAAGTAATTGATTCCCGAGGGGAGGAAATCACTCTCCAGCTGGTGTTGTTTGACCGGTGGCTCGTGTGTTCGCTGAGCACATTTCACAGTCAAGATGCACTCCAGTCTAAATGTATTTAATATGAAAAATGCATAGGCAGTTACATAAATATGTGTTTCCTACACTCTATAAATGGTAGCTTTTTGGAAATTGGATGCTGTCGGCTGGCAGCATTGATGTGGGTATAAAGGCTTTATCAGCTTAGCTTCACACAGTATCTCTTTACACTTTTATCTTAACCTTTTTAAAAACTATAAAAAAAAGCCAGCAATACGCAGTGGTTCTGTGCTTTAAATAATTCTTCAGTGTAAATAGCAGGCATAAATTAAAATCATTTCTTCGTTTCTTGATTACAGTAACACTTTCAATGGAGCTATTTTCTTTGAAAGAAGTGAAAATGCATTTATCAGTTTTCTTAGTTTCTTCTGTAGAATAAATTCAGATTTTTTTACAGTATGCAGAGGGAGAGTTCCCTTGGAAGAGGTGAGAGGAATATGGAGGACAAGATGATTGGAGATTACAGATCGTCATCTGTGTAGCTCATGTTTCTCAGTATAACTATTCACCATCATTGCAGCACTCAAAAGAGAGAGAGGGACATTCTTAGCAATTTTCAGACCCTCTAAACCAACAGCAGAGCTGTTTTTAGCCTAATTTGATCAGAGAACATTGTAATGTTGTGTTGCTGCACAGCAGCCCTAAGTAAAGGTAAACCAAGGCCACCTATAATTTCTCAGGAAGAAGACAGAAAGGGAAGCGAGATGGAGGATGAAACAGGATGGATCTCTCACCCTGTTTGGGTTTTACTTAACATAGACATCTGTAAATGAGCAGTGGCTCCAGGCCCAGCATTTGTCTCTGTCTCATCAGTGTTAAAGTTAGTTATTTCTGGAGCACGCACACACACACACACACACACACACACATTCACACACACACACACACATATTGAACAGTCTTGCTTGCAGGCTAATTGAAATCTGGACATGGATTATTCATGCCTGGTTGATGAGCCGGGGGAGTCTCCTAACTATGAGTTCCAGACGAGTTGACCTAGATGTACGTGTGTTTGATACGGTTTTGTTTTGATTGTGGCTGAGGTGCAAAATGCTTCCTCGTTGTGCCTTGGTTATCTCTGTGTAAAGATACACACATTTAAACTTACATGTAGCAGACAATTTCATTTTTACATGTGACTCAGAGCCAATGCATTAATGTTTGATATCCATTTTTAAGCTTGACATAATTCCAAACAACTATCAATAAAATCTGCATGTAGATTTAGTTTTTACTGTGTATGACCTAATTCCCTCCATTTAAGTTATTTTGTCTCTTTCACATTTATTTGACCCGATTTCAGCAGCAGCATGAGCTAAAACGATTAACGATTATTTTCTTTAATGATTGATCAGCCAGTTATTTCCCAAGGTAACTGGATGATAAAACATTTGGTATATAACATGTCAGAAAGTGTTGTGAGAGATGCCAGGGCAATGTCCAGAAGCCCAGACATCTTTAACTGCTTGTTCTGTTTGACCAACAGCCCAGAACCTAAAGATATTAAGTTTTACCATCACAAAAAAGAAAATCTGCAAATCCCATTGGAGAACTGGCGATTCATTTTCAAATAAGCAATTGGCTGAAAAATAGAACTGATTGCAGCTCCTGTTCAAATGGCCAACTAAGAACTAAGCTGTCTTTTGTAAGTGAACTAAACTAAGAGAGGCAGCTATTGAAGATTCAGAATGCCACTGACTACAGTTTGATGAGCTTCAGCGCAGTAAATGTCAGATTTTGGTGTCAGCTTTTCCCAGTTAAAATTTGACAGATTCTTTGTAAACCCACAGTTTTCTACAGACATTAAGTCATCTCTCAGGGACAATCATAAACGACTATTTGGGTTTTGAGTGGGGCGTTCTCACTTTGTCTGATTTTGTCAAGCTTGCTCTTTTCAGCACAGTGTCACATTGCCTTCACTATCACTGTAACTCCACCCAGCTAAATGCAAACTGTCAATCTGCTGGTTAAAGGCATTGTGGGAGATATACATCACTATAAACTAAAGTTTAAGAACATAAAGCAGCTTCAGGAAACATTGACATTCAAAAAAGATTAGTTGCAGTGTGTAACATCACAGCTTGGAACTGGAGGTGACACAATTAGTCAATGGACATAAAATGAATCTGGATTTAACAGCCCCAGCTTTTCAAATTGGAGGATTTGCTGCATATCATAACAGAAAATTGAATATATTTGAGTTTAGCAAAAAAGCCTCCAAATATGTCATCTTGGAAATGATAATGTATTGTAATTTTGCTGTTATATTTTTCACTATTTTCTCACACTTTACAGACACAAAGACTAAGAAAATACTGGGCAGATTAATCAGCAATGAAAATAATAGTTGCTCTCCTACATGGGACAGTCTAGGGGACTTTTAAGTAGTTTGAATTAGGATTTTAAATATGTCTACATGAGTGACAAACTAAAGGCACACTCTCAGCTGCAAACCTGTATGTGCTAAGCATTGTAACTAACTTATATAGCCAGTAACAGACTTGGTTGGATGAGATTCTGAATCATGTCTGATTAAGCGATTCAGTCACCACCTCATAAAAACAATTCATCTACTTCAACTACTTCTTATATTCCTGAAAGGAATAGCAAGTCATTTCAGAGGGAATGGTTTCCATTTTAAAAACAAATGAACTGATTCACAAAGTGATAATGAAAATGCAATCGCTTGTGACAATCCTATCCCGGCGTGTCGTTTGGCTCGACTCGGCCCACGCGTGGAAAGATGCATCGACTGCCCACAAATTACCTGTTCACTCATAGCGCCGCCATCTCCTGAGAAATTCACACTGTAATGGTCTTCTGCCACATCTGATTAACAGTAGGCAGCCTCTGTGTTGCTGATCGGGAACACTCATTAAAAACAAGAGAGCGTGACAGAAATCTTCAACGCAATTGAGTTGTAACACCTATCTCACTACTTACACACACACTGGTATTAAAACATGTGAGATCCTCAGATCATTTCAAGTGGATGGCTCAGGTTGGGAGCAGAGTGGAGACAAAGTGGGCCATAGGGTGTAGTTGCTGCTGTGGTTGATCACTTGAGTTCATTATCCACAGTTAAGTTCAAAAGTTGACTATTCATCTGTACATGTGCAGAACAGTGGTACCATGCTTCTGTTAAAACTTTGATACTCCATTTTTTTGTCACTGAACATGGTTATACAATTCGCTTATTCTAGAAATGGGACAAATACTAATAAAAACCCTGTTACAAATGCATTCTTATGAACATAAAGAGGACATTTTTCTCTCTAACGTTAGCATTGTGGAGTAGATTATATTAGGTTTATATGTTGTACGAATTGCAAAGTTTGATTAAAGAAACCTCGAGGGGCAGAAAATTTCACCCTTATCTAACAGAAATGCTGGATATGGGATATGGCAACATTTATAAGGGCTCATGGGCTGGCCTGTTAAAGCAGCTGAGGTCCAACCATGTTCACTCAAAGCTGATAATAGGGGTGTTTGAAGTCGACCATGATGCTCCCCTCAGACTAAAGGGAACTTTATAAAGGGTCTCCCCTCATGCCTGCTCTGAATATCTTGACCCACCCTCTGAGGTTGGTACTGCTTGAGACAGAGAAGGAAAAACAAAAGTAGTCATGCGATAAAATTGCTTGACCTTTGTTTGTTTTGGTGCTGACAAAGTGTTAAGCCCGGGCTTTTGCGAAAGAGCTGTGTAGTAGAGCGTGGGAATGCCGATAGCTTTTGTGATTCCAAGTCATCACCTCATCGTTTAGAGTATATTCCCCAAGTCCAGCTTGTCAAGTGTGTGTTTGTCTTGTAGGCAGTAAGAACAAAAATCAGTGAGTGCCCGTGGTCGAGTGTCTAAGTAGATTCCCATCAGTGCCCTTGAATGGTGTAATCAGAAATCAGCTTACATAATGCAATCTGCCTGTTTTCTTGCTGAAGTGGTGCTTGCGACTATGTGCGCTCTTGGGAGTGGGACTCAGTGGCAATTAGATGTGGTGTTTGGGAGCTCAAGAGACCCTTTGGGCACAGCTGTCAGCAGGCCACTTGCATTACTGGCAAATTTGTTCTGCAAAATGAGGGAGACCGCTTGTCTTGCTCTGAGCGGAGATGACAGAGACGTCCAAATTTCAGACAGATCAAGTTTACAGAGTTAGTCTTTGTGGCCATGTTTGACCTCGCTGAGCACTTCAAATTATGATTTCAAGTGGAGATTAGGCTTGAATACAGCATCTCTGTATCAGTTTAATAGAAAGAGGAACATCCGTATTTTCAATGGTAAAAATCATGCCATCAGGATTTTAGATACCCTGGCATACTGTAATACCTTGATACTGCCGAGTCGTAGTAAAGATTCATATTTATTACCTCACACTATGCAACAACACCTGACCGAGCCACGCAGTCAGTAACAGAGAACTTGAATGGACACAGGTTTATTCGGATGATTTCCAAATTTACCAAATCCCCCTGGGATAAATAAAGCATTCTGATGATGATGATGATGATGATTTGCTTCAGCGTGTTAATGGTACGGTCTGTGTGTTTCCATCACAAGGGATGGGTGAGAAACTTTCATTTCATTTCATATTTTGTCACACTCGATCAAGGATTTACTGTGAAATTCTTTTCTTATGTTCCTCCTCCGAGTAGCTTGATTTACAAACGTTGCCAATCTGTGTCAGCTAGCCAAATATCTCCACTATGTGTTTGTCTGCATGTGTGTGTGCGCATCGCTGATAGAAGCTATTGTCATTCTGGGGTGTTTACTTGTGTTTGTGTTGATTTATGCATGGGTGCTAATGCCTGTATGGGGGCATCTGTGTGTGTTTGGGCATGCCAGCGTTTGCGTGCGCACATGTGTTGTGTGGAAATGTCAGCGCGGACCGAGTGTGACAGAGCTTGGCACAGATGGCCTTCCTGTCATCCTCGGCTCCTTCCACAGCTTGACACCGGATGAACCTCACAGAGAGAGAGAGAGAGAGAGAGACAGTGATTTGAATTAAACAAGGAGCTGTGAGAGGAGCACAGGGTGGTGGCAGGCTAATGCATCACATTTGTTCCTCTTATTTTCTTATCTAACCTTCAGGGCAAAATACACACTTTTTTGGACTGTCAATTTCCCGGTTTGATTGCATTGGGATTTGCAGTGAAATTTTAATGCATGGGTCATTTTTGTGCATTTGTGAACAAATGATCAATGGGAGGAGAGAAACTTGGGTCATGTTGCCTTTTGAAACACAACATGTCTGACATGCATCTTAACCTTCCCTGACACCTGGAAAGGAGCATGAATCTGCATAATTAAATTCCAAATTTGTACTCCAAATACCGTACAAGTTATTATAGATAGCTTCTCCATGTTTAAAAACATCAGCGTTCTTCCCTGCAAGTGAATATTCAGATGTTTGTTTTTATGACCTCCTGCCTAACTGTTGTTGCAGCCCCTAATTGGCCATATGTCAGCACCCGTAGGACCCTGCTGCCTGTCCCCTCCAGCTGCCCTTTGGTACCATAATTGCTGTCACCCAGTGCATTTCCTGATGGGTGTCCTGGCAGTGCTTTACCACAGTCACACCTCTTCTCTCTGTCTGTATTTTGCTGTGTCTGCTTTAAAAAGTTGTGCTACTCCTCAACACATTGGACAGGATTGCTTCTGTCTCCTTACTTGGGCAATTTACCTTTACTTAGGCAAATTTATGTAATTTAGATCATTATAGATACCACACGTGGTAAAGCAGTCATGATTTTTAATTAAATTCTGACTTCATGTCTCTGCTAATAGGGTAATATGTGAATGTGCACATAATGTAAGAAGGCTTTGCTGTGGATTCTGTGCCTTTGCTCTGTATTGCAAAGTGCCACTGCATCATTGAGCACAAAACTGACTCAGCAGCAGTTAGCACAGTGTGGTGTACAACCAGGTGGGAGAGGCAGAGAGAGAGAGCTAAACAGAGAGGTAGAGAAATAGAGAGGAAGAAAAAGACGGCTAGCCCGGCTGTCTGTCTTTGCCTTTGATGGACCTGCCTTTCAAGCTGCCGTTGCCTAGTTACAGCGAGCAGAGGATGCAGGGATGGGAGGAAAGAGAAAGAGGAAGGGGAGGGGGTGGTTATAACTGTCAGCTGGGTGCAGAGCAAATGAGTTGTCTCATGGTCTCATCAACACCTAACATCCCTCGCTTCTGTGTCACTGTCCTGCTGTCTCTTTTTCTCACTCAGCCTCTCCTGCTTGTCACAGCGTCTGTTGCTGAAGGTTGGTAAAGTGGCTAGTCACCTTCACAACATAATGTTTTGATGGAACTCTGCTTCTATTTGGAAAGTGTGATATAACATTGTGTCATTTTGGAAAAAGTGACAGCCAGAGCACCAACAATCAGTTATTTAAACCACTAAATTGGCAATTTGGCAATTTTTAAACTCAACATGACTGTGTCTGGCTTCTCAACCGTGTGGATTTAATGATTTTCTTTGTTGCATATAATAATGAACATAATAGTTTTTGGTGTCTTGGTCTCAAAACAAAATATCTGAAGGTGTCAGCTAGGTCCATGGGAAATCACGGCGGGCAATAATACAACAAATAATAGTCGTTGCTGGAATTAAAGCTCTATTTAGTGGACACACACCACTGCAAGGATGTCAGATCTGATCAGAGCTGTACATGATTTGTGCCTGCATGATTATGTCTCTTTGTGAAAGTGGAGTTGTGTTTCTGCTCTGCACTTCACAGAGGTACTTGTTAATCAAACAGTGTTTCCACTGCCGCGCTGTCTCTTCCCCTGGCAGTTGTGAAGCTGAGGTGTCTGTCTGTGGCTCTGGTTCCATTTGTCCCCTCAGCCATTGTGCTCGTCTCTGCTGCTAACTCGCCATTTCTTTTTCTGTATTCCACACAAACTGTTGTTTTCTGCTGAAGAAAGCACACTGGACTTTTTTTTTTTTTCCTTTTTGTGGAAATCACCAGATGTTCAGAGCAGCAAACATAAACACTAAGAGGAGAATATAGCAGAATCCTTGTTTAAGTTATTCTACTTTAAGTTTCAATATCATCAATTAGTCTTCCATTTTGATACATAGCCTCAATAAACAGATGAATTTGCAATGCCATTACGTTACACTAGACCGTTAAGACTTAAGTGCCTGGAAAAAAATGAGCTACTGGCCTCACTAAATAAAATGTCGATAAGGATTGGACAGCAGCCACTCTCTCCTTGCCTTTGCAACACGTTCTTTTATTACGGTCCGTCTGTCCTTGCAACTTCATTCTCTGCGTCTCCTTTGTCCCGTTGGCATATCAGCACAGCTCTCTAGCATGTGCTGAGAGATGGATGGAGAGAGTTGGCGATATGTTAACATTTTCCAACCAGTGATTGCTGATATATATTTGCTCAGTTGTGTGTTTGCTCACTTGCGCAGGTGGCCAGGGAGTCTGCACTACCCAAAGCCCATTTCCAGATACAATTATGGAAAATAAAAATGAAAAGAATACAAAATCCCCTATTTGGGATTATTTTGATTTTAATTGTGTGGAATCAACAAGCCAAGCCTGGTGCCTCAGTCGTCAACTGTTCAGGAGATATTGAGCAAAAAGTAAGAAAATCCCTGACTTCTCACTTTTCATTCTGCAGTCAGTCATTGCTGAACTAGCCAGGTAGAGCAGGTTTCTCAAATTGCAGCCATTTCTGAGACCATAGAAAGAGAAACTACTTTGTTTTCTCCCCCTGCACCATTGAATATAGATCCATCTGTTATTCTGGCTTCAGGAGAAATTAGTGATTACTAATGAAATAATAATAATAATAATGAAAACACACTTCTGTACTTTTATATGTGTTCTGTCTGCAGCCTGTATGGTGCTTTTTTCTGTCTTTGAGAGAAGTTTCCCTTCTCTCTCCTCCTCTTCCTCGCCATGTGCTGTTTCATTTCAGCTTCACCTAATCACAGCCATCTGTCAAGTGTAACATTAATCAACAGCAGCACCCCACATGCGACACATGCGCATACATAGGCCAGGTACACTGCCAGGGAATGTCACTGTAACAAATCACTGTGATGGACTGTAAAGGGATTTTGGGCCGGTCGGATGTTTTAATGTAGTCCACCCAACACAAAGCTGTAAGCCTGCAGTGTGTAGTGGATCCTTGCAGGGTCTTTCCTTGTGTGAGTCCAGGATGCCTCCCCCTCTCAGAACAGGACATAGCTGTGCAGACAGACAGGAGTTGTGGTGTGTGTTTCATGTTCGTCCATGAAACTTCCCATTGACGTGTATGTGTGCATGTTTGTCTAGAGAAGAGAGAGAGGGTGTCTGATAACTGTTTCTCACTGTTAATTTCCTTCTTATTAACTGCAATATAATGGTTTATGACTATATTATACGAGAATAACAGTGTTGATGTGATAAGAGTTTTTTTTTATTACATTTTCCATGTGACTGTATTTGTAAGGAGGGATTCACAGTAATGTCATTTGGTTTTGTGTTTTCTTAGTGAAGCTTGTTGATTTCAATGTATTTCAAATTCTTCCCCAATGCAGAAGTCAGTAATACAGCTGATGGATAATGTTGAGTTTTTCAGTATCTTTTAATACTTTTAATCGTGAGAGGGCATGGTTCTAGGGATGGCAATGGCTTTTT
Source organism: Scortum barcoo (assembly GCA_023238725.1). Classification (NCBI taxonomy): domain Eukaryota; kingdom Metazoa; phylum Chordata; class Actinopteri; order Centrarchiformes; family Terapontidae; genus Scortum; species Scortum barcoo. Next base: position 5,139,254 of record CM041551.1, read on the forward strand.
GCTCTAGACTGAAATATCTCATCAACCATTGGATGGATTGGCAGTGGATTTTTGCACAGACAGTGCTCCCAGGATGAATTTTTTAATGATTTTTTTTGTTTTAGTGAAAGATCTCAGCGATTTTGGGCTTGTAACATCACCAGTGAGCACTTCACCTTTAACCTCCCTTCATGACCAGATTCCTGCAGAACTAATGGCTTTGTGTTTAGTGCAAATGTTAGCATGCTCAACAAGCTCAACTAGGATTATGAACATTATAGTTGGCATTGCTAACTAGTATGCTGACATTATTTAGCTGCTTCACAGAGCTACTAGATTTTTTTCTCTGAAAGAGAAGAAAGACAAAGATTATTCTAGGCACAGTGAAGAAATCAGTTAACGTCTGATTTCCCAATTCTGAACTGACCTAATGTGAAAGTGAAAGGACATTTTTGAGCTCAACCCAAACTTGACTGACTCGTCTTCTCTATTCTTCTGCAGTCTGCTGTGTCTGTGCTTCACATTTTCACGGGAATGTTGGGTGGGGGGGTGCGCGCGAGAGAGAGAGACAGAGAGACAGATATAGCATATACAGAGAGCACTTTCTTTCGTACCACTAACTTGACCTGTAAGGGGGAGCGGGGCGAAACACTCCTATTGATGGCTTTCAGTTATTGTAATCTTGTACACATATGCCTCATCTTAAGACATATTGAAATGATGGAAACATGAAGTGCTGACTTCTGTGCTGTGTGAAGTGAACTGACTGAAACTGAAAGGCGTGAACACACACCAAAGGAACGGGACTTCTGTTGATTCAGGTCATCTCATTTCGTTCCATCCTCTTGTCCCTCTTGGCTCTTTTTTAATAAAAGCTCAGCTCTTTTCCTCTGAGTCCACATCAACTGCTCCGAGTCAGGCAGATCAATGAGATGAGCTCAGGGGTGGTGTGAGCTGTTAGGAGGAGTGGTGATGATGCTGCTGGGGGTTTGTTCAGTTGTTGCCAGTGTGTTCATGTCTGCTTGTGTAGAGGAAGCTCAAAGGAGGGTAAGCCATTAAGCATTAGTATTTCATTCAGTTTCCCATTCATTCAGTCTCTTTAGCAACCTTTAATTGTTTTAGAAACTTGAATTGAGTGTCCCGATATTAGGTGACAGCAAATTAACCAGCAAATGAAATGACTTATTTTTAGTTTGTGGATTGGATTGAGGTGATAAAAAGGTAGTTTGTGAAATTGTGAAAACTGTAACCATTCGCTGACACTGGAATTTGAGAAGACTGGATATTGCCATTGCCAAGGTTTTTCCACATAAAAACCATATCAGGGTAGCATTAACTTTGGCCTGTCTTATCTCACACTCTGTTCAAGTGAAAACACAGCGGCTGTATTACTAACTGATGCAGTGGTTAATGCCAGATAACGCACTCTTGAAGAGATGCAGTGTTCACGCCACAGCAGCCCATAATAAGTCCCCAACCTCCTCTGTTCCTTAAAGTGTTTTGTTATCCAAGGTGAGAGCCACTTGACCGTTAAGATCTGCCCTCTCTCACACGTTGACCATAACTTATTAACTAACCATGCGCAGCGAGCATGTTAATGGCCTTGTCCTCTCTCTTTCACCTCTCACTTTCCCTTTTTCTCACATTACAAGACACACACACACACTTCTACAGTGTTGTCAGGGCCAGCTCACAGTATCATGCAGTGCCGATGGCAGTCATAAAGCTTTTGCTGTGAGGAGTGTCAGAATGAAATAAATAAATGGCTACGTTGCATTGCTGCTCCAAAACTGCACTCGAGAGGCTGTTTCACACCAGCAAGCAGATGGATGAGGCTCAGGGTGAGACAGGAGAAAGAGCCAGATAGAAAGATAGAGGTAGAGGAGTCAAATGGAGCTAGAGTTTAAGGGAAATCCACACAACGGCGATTGTTATAACAGTAAACCATTCTGCTTTCAGTATGTTGTTTAATGATTTTGACAACCCAAATCATCACACAGCAGAGGTCGAATCAGATTGCACCAGCGACAAAACCGTTACAAAGATAACTAAAAATGGAAGCCAGTGTCACACCAACCACAACCATGTGAAACAGTGTTCCTCTCAACATATCTATTTTCAAACCACAGCTACATCGTGCGCTATTTTCTCAAACACCCCGTTACAAGATTTGCTGCGCACTCCTTATCTTAACCATGTGGGCGTACTGTTTGATAGCATGCTGCTGACAGGCGGGCGGTGCCGTGCTGTGCCATCTGGATCCCCTCAGGCTGGCACCTCAGCAGGGCAGCCAAAAAAAACAGCAAAGGGCCTTCCTGTCTGGGCTGATGTTGCAACCTAAAGCCACCCTCATGACAGGCTCGGAGGGCAGGCCGGGCACAGCGCCAGCTAACCACAGTAATACAGATATTCCTGTTCGCAATGTAACCAACGGCAGTATAAAGAGCATCAGTTTCCTTTTATCCAGCAGGTGGTTACAACTGCCTTGAGGTGAATGTTGCAGGGTTTTTCCTGGTTCACAGTCGGGCACAGTGGGAACCTCAGTGTAATCTACTAAATCTAGATGGTTATTTTTAAATAGGAAGACAATTCAAACATTTGCCAGGTTATTCACAGATTCCCCTCTTTGCTCTTCTTTAATGAAGGCAAGTATTTGAATAGTTTGCAGTTCAGCTGCTTAAGATGGACAACTTGTCTAAAGTTGAGCAAAAAATTTACAAATGCACATACAGTATATTTATTCATTTTAAATTTTTTTAAGTGACCACAATTACTTATTATTGGCAATCTTTAGCCACAGTCTAAACATTACTGCCCTGAGACAGTTATTAACAACATGTCATACAGATATTTAAAAAGTATTAAAACTAACAAACAAAAACCCTTTGCACTGATAAAACTGCAAAATGGTTTGAAAAAAATAAACAAATATATTAATGAAGGCAAGGCCTCAGTTAGGAGAATCCTTTATCGTGCTACATGTAATTTTATATTGTGATAATGATGTATTGGGATGTAGTAGATATTGTGGGGAATCAACCAAAACACTATTTGTGGATAACATGACAAGAGGGGAATCTTTTCAGACATACCCAACAAATCACATCATCTCATTGATGCGAAAATCAGAAGTTTCTAAAGCACTCCTGTTAATTTGATTTGTCTGATGGTTGACAAACTATCATCGTCTCATGGTATAATATCATCGCACAGCTCAACCCTACCCACTATCTATAATTATATGATTGTGCAGTGACTGTAGCTGACAAGACAATGGCCAGGTGATGGATTTCCTTCGCTTTGAATGGAACAGTAGAATGGGCCTCTAGCTTCCAAGCTAGAAACAGGCAGCAGTGTAATCATTTATCAAAGGAGAACATTTGGAAGGAGGGCAATGATTTACGGCTGCTTTAGTGTCCACCTTCTTTTTTACATTTTTGTAAAGGTGCGTTCATGTATGTTATTTAGGCTTTCTATAGGGGCGTAAACGGCAGAACAAGTCTGGCTTCAAATCCACACGCTGACCTATTCCCTCCAACTCTTTGTTCGACCTACCTCCCTAACAATGCGTAACCCGCCACCCCCTACTTCATTTCCTGTCCGCTTCCTGAAACGCAGGAAGTTTGGGTGCTTTCGTCTACCCCCCAGGTTGGAGAAAGGGAGAAAACTGGGGAGGGCGGAACTGCACCAAAGGTCACCGACACCAGCCGTCCAGAGGGAAGAGAGACACTCCCTGGATCTGTCGGCTTCCTCTGTTAGAAATGTGACATCGCCAGGAATGAGAACAAACAGCTTTACTTTCAAAATTATTTCCCTGCAATATAAATTTCTTCATTATTTAGCCAAAGTTATTTGCGACCGATGTGTGTTGCAGGTAGATGTGAGTTCACAATGCGTGTACGGTCAACAGTTGAGCAGCGTGTGCAGCATCATTAATCCACCTTCAGTTCTCCTGCTCTTTGCTTCTTCCCACACACCCATCTTTTATTCAGAACTGTGTGTCACTTCCTTCTATATCACGGCTGTGTGTGTTTGTGTTAGTGTCCTTTGAGGCTCTTCAAGTGGCCCTCAAACACAAAAAGACAGTAGTTCAAAAGCATCTGGACACAATGGCAGTGGCTCGCGTGTGTACTCGCGCACTGAAAGAGGCTCTGTGATCTGAGGTATGCTCCGTAGTTACATCGGTACACACAATGTTTTTCAATGGTGGATTCAAAGAAAAGTTTTACATCAACCGTGCTCATTTCCATAAGGGTTTATACTGGACCTTTTCTTCTTCACTTCCTCCTCCTCCAGTCTCTCCTCACCTTTGCTCTCATCTCTTTTTTGCTTTTTCTCATATCTCCCTCCTCCAACCTTCATTTTCTTTTTATCATCTTATATCTTTTCTCCTCCTCCTCCTGTATTCTCTCTCCCTGTCAATCATGTTTCAAATCTGTCACTCCCGTCACTTCATTTTCCGCTCTGTTGTCCCTTTCGCCTCTCTCCTCTCTCATTATCGGCCTGTCACTCTTTCCCCTGTCTATCTGTTTCTCTTTCTCCCCATTAGTCTAACTCGGTGTTGGTCCCGTCTGACCCTTCCTGTTTCTCTGACATCATCCCAAGAAACCAGGAAGCCGTTGATGGGGTCAGCCGTTTTAACTTTTAGTTTTCTTACCAGGATTGAGATTTGAGTAGGTGGCATGACAGTTTTAGTTAAGGATTAACCCAGACCGCAGAATGATAATGATCATAACCTTATGTTAACAAATGATTCATCTGGGGTTGTTCAGGATATTAAATCACTCAGCCAGACCATCATAAAACTCAAGCTGCCTTGGAGATATAATACCACTGTTCAAACAAAGGTGGTTTCTCTGTTTCGCTTGTCACAGCTATGAACAGGCTGCAGGCTTAGAATACAGTGCAAGAGTCAACTAAATCCAGACTCTTCTGTGTAAATTTCATATTTAAAATTTAACAAAAAAAAACCTTGTGTGTCTGCCTGTGGAATTTAATCAGGGCACAGAACTAGGACAGAATTGATACTGATATAATAAGTGATTTTTGCATAGAAGCTGTCTGCCAGGCAACAGTGTCTGTAGCTGGTTCTGGTATGGGAGACACTCGTCTAACAAGGGTAGATGGTACGTTTACCGCAAAAATCAAAATGTGAAAGGTAATCTTTGTACAAAAAGACATCTTTTTTGGGACTTGGGAACTGGGTGTGGGCATTTGTTGTTATTTTTATAAAGATTGAACAACTAATTAAAGACATAGTTAATAGATTATTAAATAAAAGTAATATTATGTTTTTGCAGCACTGAAACACACAGTTTCACTTTGATTAACTCTAGTTATGCAGAAACGGTTGCATCTTCTTTAGCCATCACAAGTTTAAAATTGACTTGTAAAAATAAACACATATTAAATAATCTGTCAGAAAGGTGACACTTAACCACTTAGGCCACTAAACAATCCGATAATACTTCTGTAAATACTGATGTGAAGATACAAAAAACTTCTACAAGAACTGAGACCAAGTCATGATCTAATCTTTGGAATTCAGTCACTTGTAATATGAGAAAGCATTTTGTGGCAGAGAGCTGTATCTGCAGCAGTCTGCGTCAGACTCAAAAGATAGCTGTACAAATCTGCTGTTTGCGTTCATCAGCTCATCAAATGCTTCAAGATCTTTTTCTCGTGATTTAAGGTTTCTGTTGCCACCTGCTGTCTGATGTGGTGGCTGATCCTGGGTTAGGGTTACAGACAATGATCTAAAACAAATCTATACCTTTCTGCTGTGTTTGTTTAGCCCATCGATTTACAAACCGCAGTTTACACAGCACTGGTGCCGCAAACTGTTGGCTAACAGACTGTTTTTCCATTCAGTTCAGCCCATTACAAGAGAGGTGGTTAACCTCTAAAGCCAAGCCCACACATTTAACCTAAAAGTGATAGGTTTCAGTGCATCATTTTGGTTAAACACTATGTTCATTTCTTACTGTTTCACAGCACATGGCTGCACTCCCTTTATGCTACAAAAACAAAACAGAGCATAAAACTGCTTGTGGTGGAGTGCTGAGGATGAATTTAGAAGTCTCACAGCCTGAGGAAAGAAGCTTCTCTGGAGTCTGGTGGTACGGCAGCAGAGACTTTTATATTGCTTGCCAGATGGCAGCGGGGTGAACAGGCTGTGGCTGGCTGGTTATTGTCTGTTAGTATCCCTCAGGCTCTACGCAGGCACCTCACCTCAGCTGATATCACTGATGCTTGGTAGATGGGAACCCATGATGTTCTGGACGGATTTAATCACCCGCTTTCTCTCTCCTGGGCTCTGCACAACCATGTCAGTCTGTAATATTTCCAGTGAGGATGCTTTCTATCACATATCTGTTAAAGGAGCAATATAAAAAATGTTCTGAATATACTGATGATTGCTGCATATTCTGTTGAATATCATTTTGTCAAAAAAAAAAATCTTTTATACAAACAATACGCAGACTCAGAGTGAAATTTGTTTTGTAAGTGTATCCTGATTTTTTTTCAGGTAACTTAATTGGTATAAAAATTAGCCTGGAATTAAACTCTGTATATCAAATCTCTATATTGAATGGTAAGGTTAATTTTTTCTCTCCTCTTTTCTCAGATCTGCCCATGGAGTACAACCCCTCCGATCATCCCCGGGCCAGCACAATCTTCCTCAGCAAGTCACAGACTGATGGTGAGCTCTACTCTCTGAACACCTGGCTTTTCTCCCAAACCTACTTCTGAAACTTTGACAGCCTTTGGCTTGCAAATGAGTCACTGCATCATAATGAGATTTGTCTCAGGACAGTATACAGTGGGACAGTGGTAGGAGTGGAAAAACATTTAAAGGGATTTAAAGGGATTTTTTTCCACATGGTTTATCGACACTTTACATCAGTGTTCCCTAACTCCCCTAGGCTCCCTGTTCTAGTGTCTTTGTTGGCTCTGAAATACTATGCATGCATTTGACCATTTATGTTGACTGTATGTTTTCATCAATTGCCACTGATACTCTAAATCAGAGGAAAAAGTCAGAGAGCAGCGTCGGCATCTGTGGCAGATTGCTTATTAAGCGGTGAGGTGGCATGCAGAAATAATTTTCAAAAGTTTCAAACTCATGCAAGTCAAACGACGGCATGCACTGTCTGCTTTATGGAAAAACGAGCTGTTTCCCCGACACACAGATTTCAGATGCAGAGCTATACAGAGGCACTGTTGATCAGCATCCTTTTTATCCGGTGAAAAAAGGCTCCAAGCGGGCTCCCGTGGAAAATTTCATGCCAGCTGCCTTTTACGTCAGATTTTCTGACACACACTAGGTTGTTTTGATCATCTCCATCAGACAGAGAGGCTGATCCGGTGGCAGTCTGAACCCTTCACAGTGACAGTAATGCATTTTAATCAACTGAAACGTGATGTGGTTGGTTTCTGAGATTACTTTTCAGTTTAGCCATAATCTCTTTACTTTGATGATAAGAGGCTTAATATTGTTCCATTTGCACACACACACTGCAGAAACACAGGTTCAGCTGAGGAGTTTGTAGCCTGAAGGCTGATATATTGATCTGATATCAGGTTTTATAAGCCTTATCAAGCTTTTGTGATGTCTACCGACCTGGATTCTCAACATATTGTAGGCAAATATCAATACAGGATAGTGAGCAACTCTTTCTTCTCCAAACTTTTTAAAATAATACCTCCATTGTACATCTGTGTCATAAAGAAACAGAGAGACAACTTGGACTTTGTGTTTTTTCAGTTGCTGTGCCCAACAAAAGAGGTAAGCATGTATGTGTTGGTCTCAGTAGGCAGGTAGCATTATGCTCACTGTGTGTTTGGGCTTAACCTCTCATGTGGTCTAAAGCTTTATCGTATTCTTGTTCTCAATCTGTACCGTCTTCTGCTGACAGGTGACGTGCCTTCACTGCTGAAATCATCCTGTGTGTGTGTTTGTGTCCATATGCATGTTAATCTATAGGATGCAGCTGCACTGGATCTGGGTTAACCAGTTTCTGAAATTACGCATACCAACCATTTATTTGTGAAATCTCTTTTACAGAAAAGGTGTGAGTGAAATAAAAGCCAGGATTCAACCGGGAGCATGAAACCGTTTTGACACGAGTATCACAGCACATCAGTTAGAAGTGCATGTAATGCGTCAGTGCTGATGTGTAGAAAAAAAAATGTCTTCAGAAATCACTGCAGTGAGGATTGTGATTTAGTTGTTTTTTACTCCGCTCTCATTAAAGCGTAAGAGCCTTCTGCTGTTTGCTAGAAAGCAGTGCATACAGTCTCCTCTGCCAAGAGGAATAAAAAGCAAACATGTGCATCAGGGTGCAAAAGTGTGTGAGTGAGTGAATGTGTGTGTGTGTGTCACACAGAGGTGAGAGACAGACAGCGCCGGGATGAGTGGTGCCAGACAGCCCACGACGTCACTGTGTGTGTGTGTGTGATGCTCTCTGCATCTGCTCCAGTTTGCTTTGCCAGCGATCCTTTTCCCCCCTTGTGTGTTCTCCGACATCAGGGCGAACATATATACACACGCGAACACACAAACACACCCAGCGCTGTATGTGTGTGTTATGCCACGCAGCCAGTGAAGTGAGCTCCATAAAACGAACACGTCCATTATGCAGATTTAGCATAGCAAATGACCAGATTTGTGTGAAGAGAAAGAAATGAAAAACAGACGTGCTCAAATGACAATCGCCTCTTGAATGAAATAGTCACTGGGCTTGATTTGATTTGGACTTATGTCAGCCAGGTTAATGAATTAGCTTGCACTCGTTACCACACATTAACACACAATTTTCAGTGTATGAGGAAAGAAAAGCCATTACATACAGGCTTTGAAGTGTTCTTTTTTCATATTGAAATGCACTGTTAAAACTACTGTGCCTCGTTTAATGTAGTTTAGAATAATTAGAGGAAAAAAACCCCAGTTCTTCCACTGTTTTCTCAAAATCTGTCATGCAAGGGAACCCTGGGCAAATGCTGCTCCCTGTCTGTGAGGGTTGTTTACTGCATCCATGAGCTGACTGAGATTGGAGTATGTGTGTTTGTGACAGCACTGACACTTGTTCTTTCATCTTCCTTTTTCAGTTCGAGAAAAACGGAAGAGCCTTTACATCAACCATGTAAGTAAGATAAAGGACATTGCGTGTGATACAATCAGTAGACAGTGTTTCATCTTACATGATAACATCAACTTCATGATCTTTAGCGTTATTATTTGGCTCTGTAATACAGTTATGAATATTGTAATTGTGCAAATGGTTATTTTGATGTTTTGTGTTTTTTGCAAGTTCACACACATTTCGGAGAACAAGGTAAAGTCCTCAAAATTACCCTTAAAACAATCCAACCCTTTTGTCGTGCTCCCTCCCTCTTCAGACCCCACAGATTCCACTGCTAGTCTTAGTCGTGTGTGTGTGTGTGTAAAGAGTAGAAGTTGTAGCTTAATGTCATAGTTCGGATGTAGCAAAAATGTCATCTTATTATGGCGTAGTTCATCTTTGCCCATCGCTCTCCCCTGCCTCAAATGCATGAACAGGTAAAACTCTGGTTGAGTATGCGCCTGGAGAAAATGACTCAGAACAAAATGAGCCTGTGAAAAGAAAGTTTGTCATTAAATGGAAGTTTGGGGCTCCTCTAAAGATGCACACCACCATGAATGCCATTCCCGCATGCGGCCGTATCAGGCGCTGACAGAGGACAGACAGAATTAGTTTGTGGGCTTACAGGTGCCCTACTTTCCATGGCTGTTAGCGGGCCCTTTTGGCTGGTCTGAGTATGACAGAAATAGGGATTGACATGTGTGTGCGTGTGTGTGTGTGTGTGTGTGTGTGTGCGTGCACGTGCGTGTGAACTCCAGCATCATCCAGGCCCAGTGAGACGGAAGTACAGCTCTTGTTCCACCATATTCCTTGATGACAGCACTGTCAGTCAGCCCAACCTCAAATACACCATCAAATGGTAACTACATAACTGCTTTTGTAAAAGCTGACATAACTCATTATCTAATATTTAATCTCACGTTGAGGAGAAATGTTTTGGCTTATTGACCTACTGTGCTTGTTTTAGTTTGAACTGACTTTGATGTCCTTTTTTTGTCTTCACAGTGTAGCCCTTGCAATATACTACCACATAAAGAACAGGTATGATAAATGTTTTCTTTTTTTCCTCTTATCTGATCCTAAATCTCACAGGCCTGTCTAAAACATCAACGTCAGAGGTTAGCAGACAAAGCTGAACACTGTCAGAAAGAAAATCGAGACATTTGGCCTCCAAGGCTTATGTTGAAATGTCAGGCTCTGAAGTCACTGTAACATTGTGTCTGATGGCTGGCTGAACATCACTCTGCATTTGGCATCATGAAAAACACAGGCAGCCTTGTATGGTCATTTTAGGGGCGTCGATGATGCTGACGATTAGATCTGATGGAAGCAAACAAGCAAGTTTGTACAGTTAAGAGTTTAGTGAATCTGACTTGGAAAAACTTATCTGCAGAAACCTCACAAAATATGAGTATGAGAATGCTTTTTTTTCTCTACAAATCTCATGTAGGGTTTACTGAGACAACATCTGTTATGACTTCTGAAGTCATATTTTGAATGAAAGGAGTCTTGTACCATCTGTCTGATGTCCTTCCTATCTGTTTGTCATTCCAGAGATGTTGATGGAAGGATGTTGTTAGACATTTTTGACGAGAAGCTGCACCCGCTCTCGGTAAGGCCTTAACGGAAGCTACATTTCCATTATGTGTGAGCTGTAGAGCTGTGAGGTCTCATCAGCAAGGCGAACCACACAAGCTAATGAACAGCAAATAAACATGCATCAAATAGGGGGAAATGTGTCTTGTAATCTTGGGAGCCATCTGGATCATTCAGATGTATGTTCAGTTCAATTTGTTTTTGCTTAACAATTGCAGGGTTTCAGTCCAAAAAATTTACATAACCACTTTGCCTGATGCTCCATATCCCAAACCTACAAAGCAGTCTATTCAAAATGAATGCTCATTTGTAAGCAAATGTCTCTGTAGGCAGCTATTGTTTCCATTTTGGTAAACAATCAGATCAGATGTTGTGAACAGAGTCAGATCTTTCACTTTCATTTTGCTTGCTTTTGTCTTCTGTTCTAGAAGTCAGAGGTTCCTCCTGATTACGACAAACACGACCCTGAGCAGAAACAGATCTACCGCTTTGTCAGGACGCTGTTCAGCGCTGCACAGCTCACCGCTGAGTGCGCCATAGTCACATTGGTATGTGTGTGTATTTAAGGCCTGACACCAGGAGGGAGTGTTGCTTCCTGCTTCTCTTTTTGCCCTCTCTTGTGTCATGTGCTGTCTTCTTACTATTGCCTTTCTTACACTTGTTTCTCTCATTTATTTTTGGACTTCATTTCTTCCTCTTGAATCATATGAAATGCTCAGTATATCTCTCCAGAGATTGTGCCCACAAAAAATCCTGCAAAGTGAACTATTTCTCACAGGTGAGACTAGAAAATTGGAAGGCAAGACAAGAATTGTGACAACATCAGTTTGATCTGTGCAATTTCCTTTTGGAATTACTTTACTGTGAAGTATGTGTGTGCCCGTAGCAAGGATATAATTGGTACTGTACTGTACAGCAGGTTCTCTCCCTACAACTTCTGACAACCTGCTATATTAGTTTTTTTTTTTCCGTTACCTATTCGCCCGACTCTTTGTTTCTTTGGGTTCTTTGTGTTTTGTGTGTTTTGTCTTTTCATCATCAAACATGACATTTTCTTTAGTACAGACATTTAAAGTATTAATTTTGTATTATTATTTGTACGTTTTATTTGATTTTAAAAAATGATATCTTAAACAATAGGCTTAATTAACTTGTGCTACTATGTGGCTTGCTTACACGATGATCATTTCCCCCAACTTTTATCAGCCACTTTCTCTTGGAAACAACCTCGCTCTGCGTCCCCTCTCATCTGCCCAGAAACATCTCTCTCCACACTTTGTCGCTCTGGCGGACACGTGTGTCCCTGAAGACTGGGAAGTGCAGAGTTAATGTGGCCGGCCTGGTGGCCTAGTATTGAGTTGCTCTGCTTCCTGACAGATGCACATACTTGTTAACTGCATGAATGAGGGAGTGGGCACTTTTGTGTACGGACAGGAAAGCAAGCACACAGATTTATTGTATCTGTGAATGTATCATTATCTTTGCACATACTCTGACAAAAATGTGTCAGACTTCACAAAATCACATTGTGATTTGGCACACGGGTCTTCCAGACCCCCAGAGTGAAGCCAACAGTAACTGAATAGGGCTGTTGACTGGTTATTGGGTTAGTTAAGCTAACAGAAGGTAACTTTAGACAGAGGAGTTAAAATGCAACCTGGGCATCTTCCTTCCCTTCCCGATCATTACATTGTATGATAGGAAAGAGAAGACTTCTTTATGGAGAACCACAAGAGTCAGCATGTCTTCTTTTATCAAAGTGAATCATTGCTCAAGATTTCTAACCGATGAACACAACATGCACAAACCATTACCAGAGCCAGAGGGAGCATTCATCCATTGGTGTGTCACACAGAAACTATTAGCTTATATGAGTTTAGAAACATGTAGACCCTCCATATTACACTGATAGGTGTAACTGCTGCTACTTACACTAACTAGATAGTTGTGCGCTGGTAATAGATAATACATGAAAAGTAGAGGAGAGGTACTGTATACTATTAAGGTAATACTAGTAATTTTGATATGAAAACAATATGTTGTTTAATCATTATCAAACTTTGTCTTATTACATTGTTTAATCTAGTTCAAACATCCTCTCTTTCAGAAATTGAGTCTGTTCCTGAGATTTATTTCAACCTTTAAGCTCTATGGAGACCAGTCTCTCTGTCTAGCACCAACCTTTATCTGTAAATTCAGTCCAAGAATCACAAAATTAAATCATTTGGCTTTCATCTGGTTGCACAAGGGTACTGTTTGCCGACCACATTGCCTCTGGACTCCTTCTTGTGCTTGTTTGGATACTTTTCTCTCTGTGCTGTTGCATTCATATCACCCAGCGTGTGGCCCGGCTCTCATTTCATGCCGGCTTTCCTCAGTTCTGTTTGCTGCCTGCTGCCAGATGAGAGTACATGTGGTGTCTGTTGGCAAGCTCCATGCCACAACAGAGATAGGTTAGCATCGCCTGCAGGCACAGAGCCCAACCCAGCATGACTTGTCCAATTAGCCACCTGAGCTGTGCTAGTGGGCAAGTCAAACCAGGCTGCAAAATAGGATGAAAGAATATTTGTCATTTATTTTTCACAACCTTTCCCTTTGTCTAACCCACAAGGTACCATTATGTGTCTAATAATTAGATGGTAATAATTATCTTCTATCAGATGACCGTCTGCTTTCCTGCAGTCTTCTAGCACTCTGTTTAGGTTTTTAAGTCGCATAATAGTGACAGTTCTGCCACTGTGCAGATTCAGACTGACTTATAAGTGGAGAGCACCATATATTCTACTCTGCCATAAAAAATACAGCATCTCTCTCCTTTTTTTTTTCGTCAGACTTGTCATCCGAGTTGACAGATTTCAAAGCTTTAAGCTGCTGTAACTGGTCTGAATTCTGTTGAGCCTGCAGCAAGTTTTATTTATGGAAAATGAAAAACGTAATTCCTAGTTAGTTAAGGAAAAAGTGCTGTAATGAGAATAAGATTTGTTTGTATTAGACCATACAAACTTAAGTAAATTAAGTTTATTAAGATTAAATATATATTCAAGTGACTAAAATACGTGAAAGCAAATCTACATAAATAAAGATGGAAGGTGTATGTTAGTGCATACATTACAGAGAGAGGCTGTTTAATACTACATCGTATTATTTGGAAGTGTATAGTGGGAGATCAGTGATCTTCATGTGAAAATGAAAATAAATACTGTAGCTTCCATTAGCAGATTACACGTTAAGTTGTTTCCATGCAGTAGATCACTGCAGCTTTCATGCTCGACCATAAAATCTAATAGAATACATTCTCTCTTTCTAACAAAATGATGATCAATGGATCAGAAGAATAAGCACAAGTACTCCAACTTGTTAGGAAATGCCTGCGGGCTTAGTGTTGCTTTGTGATCTGCAGACTGTGGGAATTCTCGCTACTGAAAAAGAGAGAGAGAGAGATTGAAAAGGAGGGGAGGGGAGCGGGGGGGGATGCAGTGTTTCGATCTACGTGGATATTTTAATGAGGGAGCTCCGGGGGAAGGTGGATTTCATCAGCTTCTGACATCTTGTTATTGTGGTTTTTACCTGGAGGAGTACGCAGGAGACTGCAAAACAGGAAAGCAGCACACCAACTCTGCAAATGAAAGTAGACAGGAAGAGCACGCACTAATTAAACACAGACATAATGTGAGCACATGCTAGTTACAAGTAATGCAATAATACATCAATACAAGATATCATGATATTCTTAATTAAGTGGAAAGTGGAAAAGATCAATATTTTTGTTAGGTACTTACATGTGACACATCTCTTTGTCCAAGGTATATTTGGAAAGGCTCCTGACCTACGCTGAGATCGATATTTGCCCCGCCAACTGGAAGCGCATCGTGTTAGGAGCCATCCTCCTGGCATCTAAGGTCTGGGATGACCAGGCGGTCTGGAACGTCGACTACTGCCAAATCCTCAAGGATATCACCGTGGAGGACATGTGAGTTGCTGGATACACACTGTATCCACTCTACACAGAAATGCAATACACACAATAAAAAGGAAAATAGAGTTCAGTTATGCTAGATGTTACCAGCTGTTTATAACACTTCTGTTTTTTTATGTTAATCACTTCCATTTCTAATAACTATTAAGCATGACATTTGTTAAAGATCAGCATATTTCTTTGTTGTGTAGGTGGCAGCAAATATGTGTCGTTGGTTACTGCACTGGAAATATAAACCTGCAGTTATTTAATAACACATAGCCTTGATAGAAAATCATCTCATTTTCATTGCATAATCTATTAGGAACTTAAAAACTAAATAAATACAGCCGATAAATCAACCATACAGCTCGTTGGTTCGGTTGCAGTGATTTTGGAACTGAGAGAACACTTCCGCCAGCTTGTCTCAAAAGGAAACCAGTCGTTGTGTGGGAGGTGCAGGATCATGTGACTGAGTATATCATACAGTGGTTTAAGTAGAATTAGCATGGAAGGGCTTACCGTAGCGTGTTCTGAGATATGTTCTGTGGTTCTTCCTCAATGTAAAAGCATCACTGAATGCCAAAAAATGTCGCTGTTTACAGAGGTCTCACTGTGTGTGTGTGTGTGTGTGTGTGTGTGTGTGTGTGTGTGTGTGTGTGTGTGTGTGAGAAATGCATACAAGCAGCTCTGTGTTGCATGGTGTAAGTGTAGGATCCGTCACATCTATGAATCTCAAAACACAACTGCTTTGAAAGTTGTAGCCAGTAATTATTTTTCATTATTGATCAATCTGCCAATTATTGTATCAGTAATTCAAGTTTGTTTGATGAAATGTAAAAAAAAAAAAAAAAAATCAGAGTCAGAAGTTAGCATCTTGACATTCTTTAGTTCAACAAGCAATCCAAAACGCAAAGAGAAGTTTCATAGAATTAAAAAAAATAATAATATTTTTGAATTTCACATTATTGCTTAGAAAGAACCCAACAATGAGTCAATTAATGAGTGAGCCAATTCTTTCCACTTTCCTTAAACCGTGTAGTTGACCTTACTTGGTACACAGCCTCAGCCATTGTTATTCACCATTTCCTGTTAACAACTGCACTGTCTTCACTCACACTCAGTGACTAACACTCAGGGTCAGTCTGTGCTGAGAATAGTTTGTGCCTGTGGGGTCAGTTGCGGTCCGAGAGGTGTTGAGAGTCACCCGTATGGTGGTCTGGACACACTTAGAGCGACCTCTGCACCAATCTGTCTGACACCATTGAGTGTCTGTTGTTGCAGCTCTTGGACTGTGCCCAAATGAAGTGTGATACATTTGGATGGCAGAGTTAAATACAGCTCAGCATTATGATAAACTACTGTCACCTAATACCATGCAGTCGACCCTTTGTTAGAGCAGGATTTATACATATGGGTTTGTACCAATAAAACTATAAGGTGTCAGTCTCTGTTATTCTCGTGCCTTTTCTGATTAAGAAGTCCACATGCTAACATGTCACCAAGCTTGAAACAAGGCTGGGATGGAAAATCTCAAGATGATTTCATGTTTCTTTACAAATTAAATTGCTGTGTGTGAGACAGAGAGGAAGCACCTTGTGCATGAGGACCCACCACTCTGTCTTGTATGCCACATCCGTGTCAGGAATCTTGGCTGGATTATTCTGAGGGGAAACACGAAGCTGTAGACGTGTTGCCACTGCTGCGACCCCTGACCTGTGCCGCGCTCACACTCATATCTGGGCCAGCGGCTGCACGCTCTCATCCCTTGACTCAGATTTTACAGACCACTGACTGTAATCCACCTGTTTGGGAGTCCAGAGAGAGGAGCCCAACATTTACCGGACAGTGACTCAGTGCTTGTCCACGGATTTCCTCGGAAGATCAATTTTAGTCTTTTTAAATCCGTGCCCGGGAACCTAGCCCGTTGAATTCTGCTTCCAACGCAACAAGCTTGAAATAAACCGCAGGGGACGAATTGCGAGGAGCGGAGAAACATGGAAAAGAAATAGATGAGAATAGCTGAATGAGTGCCACGGCAAGATAAAAAAGAAGCAGCATTATTAGGCAGACTTTGGCTACAGTGGGGTCTAAATTTAGCTCGTCTGTTGCTGCATGCCTGTAAAATGTGCGTGGGCGGGTGGGGAACAAAGGCTAGGAGAGAATAAGAAATGGATGGTGCTTCTTATGCAGGTTACATTGCACAAATGGATCGGTCAGGACTGAAGATAAGCAGATGAAAGCGGCTGTCAGCGCACCGCAGAAGGGATCACAGAGCTGTGGAGCATGAGGCGATGCATGACAATGGCATTTTCAGGATGTGGGATTAATATTCTTTCTTACACATAATGCTCAGAGCCCTTTCGCTTAGATATCACTCATTTCCAGCGGGAAGGCTTATGTTTGGTGGGTGTACTGAGGATTTACTCAGTGTATACGTATCAAGACTGTACATGTGAAAATAACACCCACCGTCTGAGGTGGTGATGGATTTGCTAATGCTCTCTCTAGTCTCTTAGTCTCCTCTTCAGTCTCTATATGCAGACTTTATTTGTTGGCAGTTAAAGTAAATTTTAACTTTAACCCTTTAAATTTCAGCTACGTATTATTCCATTATTAAACTAAATATCAGATTCTGTTTTTTAGCTTGTTAAAAAAAGAAATAGTTGATTTATTTAAAAATGTCACTTTGTCCAGACACTAGTACAGGAGATAGATAATCTGTGAGAAATGTCAGACTCCTCTGGCTCCACCTGCTGCCTCTAAGGCCATTTTAGAAGAATCCACCATGCCTAAATCAAAACAACCAATCAGAACAGAGTATATAAATGAGCTTCAATCACTGCTGCTCGCATACAGGCTCCATTACACCGCGCATGTGCTAACTCAGAGCGGGTGGATAAACAACAACCAAACAACAGTTAATGTGAAAGATCAGTAAACAGAGGGGAAAAAATGAAGAAAGAATTAGACTGAGTGATGATGAGGGGAGGGGCTTTGGAGGTGAGCCGCTGTTCACCGTCACTCTAATTTTAATTTTAATTAACACTTCAATTTTCAAAACAAGAGCACTTTATCCTGATCTTACCAACTCTCACTTTAACACTTTAACTTTGACACACCCTCTCTCTCTCTGCCTCCCTCTGACAAAAGGAATGAGCTGGAGCGTCAGTTTCTGGAGCTGCTGCAGTTCAACATCAATGTGCCGTCCAGCGTCTACGCCAAGTATTACTTTGACCTGCGCTCCCTGGCTGAAGCCAACAACCTCAGCTTCCCCCTGGAGCCCCTCAGCAGGGACAAGGCCCAGAAACTAGAGGTGAGTGGTCCACATGCAGAGAAACGGAAAGACCGGAGAAACATTTTAATTTTGGAGTTTGGGTCATACAGGAAAAAATGAGGAAAGAAATCTGAACCCAATTTATTACAGCCTGAGGATGTAGAATACAGTGAACTGAGGCTGCCCGGCTAATTAGTATTCTGAAGTGCCTCGGCTCAACACACATGCACACTTAACACAGTCTGTAGATCATCTGCTGGTGTTGCTGAGTAATTAGCTTCACTGCCTCAACATCTGCCTCTCTCCTCCCCGTCCCTCCGCTTCACTGCAGTTAGTGTTTGGAACAAATCTGAGCAGCAGTGATGACGTCGGTGGGTGCATCGTTCGCTCCTTTTTTCTTTGTCAGAAAAACTCTGACCAAAGTAGAGCTTGATTTTAGAGCTCAAGTATCTTGTGTCCAGATGATGGTACTCTTGTCTCCTTGTGTTTTGGAAGTATTTCCTGTGTTTGGAGGACATTGCCATTGCTCATGTTCTACACACACTGACAAAGCTGTAACTAAACCAAAAAGTAGGCCTTGCCATCTGCGTCTCACGTCTGCTGTGCTTTGGTTTTCAGGCCATCTCACGGTTGTGTGACGACAAATACAAGGACTTGAGGAAACAAGCCAAGAAGCGGTCAGTGAGCGCGGACAACCTGACAGTGGTTCGGTGGTGTCCGGCCATCATTTCCTAACACTGGTCGCCAGCAGCACGGAGATAGACCTGTCAGACGTTCTGTACTGTGTTTCTGCCTGGTAAGCAGGCGAACCAGGTGGGCAGCAGTCCTGTGGATCAGTGGGTCTGTCTGGAATACACACATACTTACACACACACACACACACACACACATGCACATACAATCTGGCACTTTCACAAGTGTGATTGCACCCTCTCTGGTTGTTGTACATAAAAGAAGTCTCACTGGCTGCCTGCACTGAACCAAACAACCAAGCTGAGTTGAACCAAACTGACGTGTGCGAGTGAAAGTTGTTGGGATGAAGACCTCGACCGCAGAAGAAAAGGGGAGGCCAAACGGAAATGCAGCTGGCAACACGAGACTGTTTGAAGCTGGGGAAAAAGAAAACGAGCTTAATGCAAAATAGAACAGACCACAGCGGCAACAGCTTTTCACAGAGCGTTCCCTCTGAGGCTCGACTGGCTTGACTGAGGGAGGCCTTGTACATTCCTTTAATTTTAATCTTCTGGTTCAGTTTCTTAGCTGACGCATGAGATGATTTTTTTTTTTGTACAGCTTACAGGCACATTTGAAACGCTCAATTCCTCAATTTGTTTCAGTGTTTTGTCTGTGTTTATCTGTTCTTTTGCATTCCCATCCAGCAGGAGCCTCTGCTAGCAGATACAAGCTTACACAGAGGAAAGACGCGCACATTCCACTGTGAGTGTACAGCTCATGAATTTGACTGGACTACATCATTCGCCCTCGCTAATTTAAAAAAAAAAAAAAAAAAAAAGTATTCCACTTTACATTGCAGCATTGTTTAGCTCAAGGGCGCTTTGACAGGACCCGGGAATTCAATTTGTACTATTCCAGTCACAGAACAGGTTCTCTTCCAGCAAGGTTTCCCAGCCGTCACACAAATACAGCTATTCACTTAAAGCAATATCCACGCATTGCTTTGTTGTTGTGATTAAATACGATGAAGCGTGCACACTTGGGAGCAGACTGACTGGAAAGACGGTGGTCCACTACTCTCAGTAAGACGTGAGACGTACTGTAGAGCTTCTGTTAATTCACTGCCATTGTCCTGACCTGTGGTGCCTGTAATAAGCTAGTTTAACACTTCTCCCCTTTCTACCGGAGGGACAGAACAAATACTCTGAGGTATTTCTTTTTTCTTTAACATTTTTATATGGTTCTTCCAGCTTACAAAGAAACAGCACAAACAGAATATTGACATTCAGGAGTCACTAAGAGCATGATTCTTCTTGGTTGTCTTTTGTTCTTCTTGAGAGGACTGAAATGAATGAAAGCGCATTAACGATTCAAACACTGCTTACAAAAGGATAGATTGTATACATTTTGCTAAATTGTCTCTGTACATTGTAAATACAGCACCAGTGTGCAGCACCTGTTGACTGAGGTCGTACTGTAAAAAAAACTAAAAAACAGAATGATGTTAGAATATTTATATTGGATTAGTTTTTACTCTTCATGAGAAAGACGGTAAATATGTTTGATTCCTTGTTCCTGTGACAAATCAAGTAAAGACAAAGGTGAAGTATTAAGATTTAAATGGGAGACACCACTTAAGATTTTTTTTTTTTTGTCAGTTTTCTTGTTACAATGTTTTCACAGTGCAGAAAATGCCAAGTTTTATGTGTTACATACTGTATATGATATATAGATAATTACAAGACAGGTCAGGCTTATTTTATGATTTGTTGTCATTTTTTTTAAAGATGATTTTTTAAGCCCACTCTGGAAGTATTGTCAGATTCTTATGTTTTGAAGTGACAATACTTGTTTCTTACAGAAACCCAAAAGAAAATGTAATCAAAGGTTATCAGGCAAGTCAATATACAGTATAACTAAATACATCAATAAATGGTATTTGTATTTACATAATTAAAACTATAAATAAACTTTAAGGTTTGGTAGTTTTTCTTCAACCTCCAGTCAGTTGGTAAAGTAAATTTAAAACTGGATTTATTTTATTCTTCTTCACAGCTCTTTTCATTTTTATTTGGAGGTTAGAGGAAAAGTCTAACAATAATATTTATTAATGCATTCGGTTATATCTTTGACCTTTCTGACTTCCTTTTAGAGCATTTTGCCGATTTCTTACATTTGGAGGACGTAAGCTGTTTTTTCATGAACAAATCACATCCTGATTTGCTGTTTTCTGGATTTTTTAAAAATAAAAATATACAAGGATGTGTTAGAGGGTAGACCTTTAAAAACACTGAGTTTAAGTTTTCACACTTAAGTGAGTTGATAAAGTGTGAAGTAATGCTTCTGTACTATAAACTTTACAAAGTAGTTGTTTGCCTTATGATCAACTGGACTCCCATTTTCCTCCACTACATCATTGAATAAAGATTAAAATACACGCATAAAAATATGATATAAGCAAACAACTTTTTAATGTTTTTTTTCTTCACACAAAAATATTCAAATTTGAATGTGATATCAACGTACCCTCCTTTAAGCCTCAAGGTTATTTTGTGCATTTCATCGCCGACTTCCACGCGTGTGATTTAAGTTCTGCTGTTTGTCAAACTACCAGAGAATCAGTCAGTCAGTTAGGTGAGTGAGATTTCCAGCCCCTGAACAGTGGGTGTGAGAAGGAACAGAACTGTACCAAAGTCACGCAGAAATGAAGGACATTCCCGTTCGGCGCGTTGATCTGACCCGTCCCACTTGCACATGAAGTAGATGGGGGGGGAAAGGTGTTGGGACTTGGAAAGAGAGCTGTTGTTTTGCATGGTGCTTCGAGTGAGTGAAAAATAAAGTGCAAAATGTGTCTTTAGGAAAGTGGCGTTACTGGAGTTGCTGTTGTGAGTTCAAACTGTTAGAGCTATTCAAAGATTGTATATCCTATTTATTGTATGTGTGTACGCATACAGCCCAGCCTGGTGGTTTCTAGACCCAGAAGTGAGTGTTGATGCCAGGTGGTCAACTGGTGAGTCCTGTGGTGGAAACCTGACTCGGACAGAAAAGACCTCAGGCCTGTGGCGTCCCATCGGCCGGTTTCTAGGTGTATGTCATAGCCTTGTGCACTGAACTCTACCTCTGCATAGAGTTTTACTTTTCTCTTGATTTTTCTTCCTCTCTCTGACGACAAGTTTTTGGATTTCACAAATTCAGCTCTGATCATGACAATTTCCCTTTCTAACATCAGTCAACTGCTGTAGCTGTGACCTTTTTTTTTTTTTTTTTTTTTATTGAGGCATATTTTCAACAAGTTGTACTATATTCTGTTGACGTTATTATTGTCGGTGTATCATTTTCTTTTCAGTGAGTCAGTCATTCCTGTTCTCAGTTTGCCAAACTCACATCTCTCTCTTTTAGTTCTCTCTCTCTCTCTCTGTACATTTTCAACTATGATTTAAAGAACTGCTCCCATTTCTTCTCTTCTGAAGCAATGTTTAGAAAAACCTGTGCAAGAATTAAACTTTAAAACCTTGCAGTAAACCCAGCGTATGTCTCCTGTTTAACCTAAAGCATCATTTCACCTAAAGCGGAAGAGGCAAAACACAAACTTAACCCTGAGACCTCAAATGCAGCACAGCTATCACAATATTTTGATATGTACTGTATTGTACAACTGATGTGACTCGGCAGGGTTTCTTCTTTCCAGAAAGAACCATTTAAATAGCTTAGAGCAAGTGGTAAAACAGATTACACATTACACTCTGCCATATTGTCACTGAGGGACACATTTAATCCCGCGTATTAGCCTTGATTTGCATTTCAATCGCTGCTCTGGTAATTGCTATAAAAGTCATCCCAAAGCAACGAAAAGGTGCTGTGAGCTTCGATGAGAGCAACTGCCAAACACACCTCTGATGAACTACATCAAACGTGCATTTGAAATACTCTACACAGGCAGATGCGCCAACTCACCTTTCAAGCCACATCTCTGGGGTTAATGAGCGCACACAGCTCCACTCTCTGATCTGTGTGGGCCACATTCAGTCTCTACAGGCAGCAAAACTTCAAGATACACAAAATCAGAGCATGTAAATGTTAGAAGGATGAGTTTCACACCTGCAACAGAGCAGAAGGTCAGTTGTAACACTTTATTTTCTCACATTTGTGTTTTGGGGCTTTTATTTTCTTCATGCCGGGTTAAATGTTTTTGTGCGCCCACTGATTTCTTATAATAATATTAGGGACAAAGTGCATAGAGGCAGAAGGCATTTAACATCAGGACATGTAGTGGAAAATAATTGGTTAACATTGGAGAGGACATGTAAAGAGCCCTGGTAGATATCTAACTAAATATTAACAGCTTAATTAATCTCTTTAGGAACTCTAATTAAAGCATTCATTGATGATTGAAAATATTTTTAACTGATCATGTGCACCTTAACATGTTGCCAATAGACATGGAGCAAAACTAGCATTCAGTGGGAGTTATGTTGCACTCTCCCCTTAGCTCACTGTTCTTTGCTTGCTATTTGCTCTGTGTCTCCTGTTTCGATGGGCTTTTTTGGGCACATCAGGAACTCATCTACATAGCTAATGGAGAGCAGCTGCGGGATCAGGTGGACGATCTGGTAATGACTGAGGTGGGAACTCTCCCAAGTAGAAGCTGCTGGACAGGTGGGGAGATGAGGAGGTTTTAAATGAGAGGATAGTTAGTATGCTTGGAGATGGCACTAATAGAGCTAGAGTCAAGGAGGAAGGGAAGGAAAGAATGAAAATTTTTTTCTCGGGAGAGTTTTCATAAATATGGCCTCAAACACGGCCGTCAAGAGCATTCACACTACCTCAGACAGTAATAGATGAGAAGGCGGATATTCCTCTAAAAATAAACTACAGCTCAGGGGCTTTATCGAATCTATTATAATGTTTCTTATGACTTTGATGCAACTTAAATCTGTGACAAGAATGAGTAGAAGCAGACGAGACAGAAAGCTAAGATCATGGCTGTCTTGCATTGTGTAACACTGAGGAGATCAGATCAGTGACTGGTTACTCCATTGCAAACAGAAGAGAAAAGTACAATGGGCGATGAGTTGCAAATAAAATCTATTTTTTTTATATTGAAATTATCAAATATACCTCTAGGTTATCACATCTGAAGGAACATGTCTATTTCTATAGCAAGTACAGCTAATATTGCATCAGGAAACAAACATTCAAACATTGAGAAGAGCTGGTTGCTGGTTATTATCTATCAGAATTATGTTTTTTTTTCTTGTATAAAAGCAGGTGATGTGTTGGGAGAACACTTTACATGGGGGTCATAATGACTGATGGGATATAAAATGTTTTCATGTGTTGTGCCTCATTATCTTGTAAGCAATAACTGGACAAACAACTTATTTGTGATAGAATATTATTGGAATGGTTGCACCTTATTAGCTCTCCCTGTACCTGAGCAGATGGCACGTTCCAGTTTAAATGAGCCTGAGGAGGTGTCAGTCCCAGTCACTCCTCTGTAGTTGACGGAACAAAAGTGCCCTTTTTGCTGAACTTCATTGGGGTTTGATTGTTAACCTATGGCCCATCATTACTTTTGCTCACAAAAGTCTGGCTTCAATGGTTGCATTGCTCATGACCCCTTTGAAACTTTCCTAGTGCCAAACAACATCTACAGCCACTTATGAAACTTGCAGGTGAAAGCAGTTTTCTGTGTTGAAAGTCAAAATTTTAATTTCACGCAGTATTTATTTTCAACATTTATTTTCTATATTCCCATCGTGGCCTCCTATTCCATTCAAAATGAGCCATGTGGGAATCTTCCTGTGAGTCAGTATGGAAGTGCTAATAACCATTGATCTGTAGTGATTATGAGCCTTTGAGTCTTTAACCATGTGTCCCACCAGAGACTTTGTCCATGAGTGAGGGTGGATGCAGATTTGTCCTCCTTTATGAGGGAGATCTGCACTATAATGAGCATTTTTTATAAGTACAGGAGACCTTTTATAGTTTGAAATAAATCTAATTTAATTAAAAACATTGTTAACCTGTTCCTGATCATGATATGAACTTCTGTTGTACTTCAGAATAATAATCAAATATAGTTTTACAATTCAGTAGGTCCTCACCAGTCTCTAAACATTCAGTCATCACCTGTGAGAAAATACAGTCAACAACCTTGAGAAGCTCTTGGACAGTTATCTTGATTTATCAGTGGGAGATGCAGCAGTAAGTACTTGTATTTCTATGGAGCAGACAGTTTAAACATGCTTGCCATTGTGTTTGAGAACTTAATACAGCAATTTATACTGAGTAAGCCAGAAGGCTTGCTGCTCTCCTGTAAAGACGACCAGCAGCACCAAAATATCTCTGCAATGCCAGGATGGCAACATGCCTTTGGAAGTGTGTTAAGAATAGATCCACAATGGGGCTCGTTCCCATCTTCTGTTGTCTGAGAACGGACAGTTGTCTGCAGGAGACACAGGAAGAGGTAATTTACATTGTTCACCTCAGTCTTTCAGAGACTTGGGTGACTCAAATGGATCAGATTGGATTTTACCAACTGGAACCTGACACATACTCCCTCTAGGAGAGAGTAGGAGAGAGTCAGACTGCTTTATGCCGTCAACCTGGAGGTTAATGTGCTACTGGAAGCCACTGTGCCCCTCGGTAGAAAGGGTAGGGGGGAAGAGAAGACGTGGCTGGATAGGGAGTGAGGCGCTGGCTTAAGGGTCTACTCTGTGGTCTTGAACTGGAAGATTTTTAAGGGCCTTGAGCACAGCAAGCATGGCAGGATCAAGTGCCTCTGAGGTCATCTTTATCTTAGTCAATCACAGCATCACTTTGATGGGTGAGTTGACTTCACTGCTACATTAACTGTAATTAAGAAATAAGTTCTGTTTAATGTCTGTGTGCACTGAAACTAGTTCTTCTACAGATCTGTAAACCTTAAGGTGAAATCTGGAAACAGGCACTTTTGGCTGATTTTTGTGGCCTTGTGTACTTTCCAAAACTTGCTACACTGCACGCCATGAGTCATTGTCAAATGTACACATTTTTAACAACTATGTGCTCCTTTTTTCAGGGAAGGTGTGGCTCATTGTGATGATCTTCCTCCGTATCCTGATCCTCCTCTTTGCTGGTTACCCTCTCTACCAGGACGAGCAGGAGCGATTTGTGTGTAACACCATCCAGCCCGGCTGTGCCAACGTGTGCTATGATCTATTTTCTCCCATCTCTCTCTTCCGCTTCTGGCTGGTACAGCTCATCACCTTGTGTCTCCCCTACATCATCTTTATCATCTATGTGGTCCATAAGGTCGCGAATGACCTCACAGTGGACCCGAATGCCTGGGAGCATGTCAAAGCCTTGCCGCTCAAGATCCACCAGGAGCCATTTAGTAAGACGTCTGGAGACGAGAGGCCTTTGGTGGCTGAGCGAAGGTTGAACCGGTGCTTCACAGGGGCCTACATCCTGCACCTGATGTTCAGAACAATGCTGGAGGCAGGATTTGGGGTAGCTCACTACTATCTGTTTGGATTCTACATCCCCAGAAGGTTCCTGTGCCAGCATCCACCATGTACTACCCAGGTGGACTGCTACATCTCCAGGCCCACAGAGAAGACTGTGATGCTCAACTTCATGCTTGGTGTGGCTGCTCTGTCCATTTTTCTAAATCTGTTGGATTTCATCTGTGCCATCAAGCGCTCTGTGATGCAGAAGAGCAAGAGGAAGATGATGGTGGAGAAGATTAATGAGGAAGAGCAGAGTTTCCTCTCAGATGGAGGAGCCTCTAGAGGAATAGACCCAAGTGGCTCCTCGGCTCAGCAGGATGTAGGAGTGGAGGCCAGTCAGGCAGGGAGTTTCCGGAAGAGACGAGGCAGCAAGGGTTCTTGTGGAGAGGGTGTGCTTGCTTCAGGTCAGGAACCCCCATGCCGTGAGCTCTCCACTCTCCCACACTCTCCTGGACCCCCAAGCGGCAACACCAATGGGAACAACGGCTACTCTGTTTCTCAAGAAGAGACTCTAGAAAGGAGTGGTAGCGAGGTGGCTCTCTGTCTCCCAGAGCCGATAGGGACACCCAGATCCATCCGTGTTAGCAAACGGAGTCGACTCAAACCACCACCGCCGCCCAGACGGGATTTTGGGTCATCAGCCCATGGGTCAGCAGGGCCCGTTGGAGACATATCCACAGCAACAGTAATCTGCAGGAGGGTGGGTCAGTATACACTGGTTGACCTGAGTAATGGCACAGAATTACAGACGAATGACGATGGGCAAGAAAAAAGATCAGAGTGGGTGTGACTTAGAGGACTGGACAGCTGTATTTCCAGGTTATTTTGGAACATTAATGGGACAAATAAGTGCAATATGAAAAACAAATCTTTCTCGGTGGAAACAACTGTCAGAACTGTCATCCTGCCATGCTCTCTGTGTCATTTCACCATGCAGACTGCACTGTCACTCGAGGAGAATCCAATACAGAAATGTGTTTAACAGATACATTAGACTCACGAGGCATAATCACATTTTCTGTGGTTTTATCATGCCATCAGATCACATTGCCTTTGAGGAGTGCTTGCTGAGCGATACAAAGCGACAAGAATTCAAGTCATGAATACAAAGTCTCTTAACAAAACAAGTCAAGAGTGACAGGACTCTCTAGCCTGAAGCATCCTTGAAAAAAACTCAACCTTGAGAAAATCTAAAAGAGTGCAGCCCACCTGTTTCTTCCCTCGTTGGCTTTGCCCCCTTCTCACCAGACACGCTGTCCATAAACAAAGACAAGCCTTGACCTGCCCCACATATACAACCCCACGCCCCCACCACACTCCCTCTATGAGATATCCGAGATATCACCACAGGGCCCTACTCACTTGTGTTTGGGTCACTGGGGTCAAAGGGCAGCCTCTAGGCCCTGTGCTTGGGTGTATCAGTTACCCTGTAAAGTAGGAGGGGTCAGGCTGAAATAAAAAGTGGTGTTATCAAGATCATAGAATGGAATAGGATTCCTCTGTCAGACGTGAAGGACGCGATGAAGGCTCCTAAAGCCGACATAGGCTCACAAAGCAATTATGTTCCCCCATAGGGGGCTCTGTATTTATGGAGACAGCTTGTCACTCTATTTCAGGGCCTTGTGGAGCTTTGGAGCAATACAAGCCTTAACATACACTGTCACTAGAAATAGAGCACAGCGTAGCTCTGCAGAGGAGCACTGCTTCCTGTTGCCCTCCAGGATGTCTGCTCTCTGCTCGCTGTGGCTTTGGTTTCACCTTGATCAAAGCTCAGTTTAAAGTCGGTCAGACTATAGCTCCTGCTGTGACACTTATCAATCATAGACAGTATATAGTGCATATATAGTAGGGTTCTTGTAATGCTAACTTTAACTAGTTCCTTCACTTAAATGTTTTCAGGTTTTTAGCTGCAGGGTGATCTCAGTCAGTCTACCTTTGTGAAATCTCTAGACTGCGTTATACAGGTGATTGTAAGGAGACTCCCACAGTAAATCAGTGGCATCACACGTTTTATCTGCCCCTCTATAGCTGAGGGGCCGGCCTCTGTGTAAATGGATAGCTCCTGATCTTCCTCCTCTTGTGGTCTCTTTGAAGGTGACAGCAAAAGCTCCTGGCCTCATATCTCACCTATATCTACTGAGTGCTGCGCCCTTGCTGTCATAAGGGTGACCACAGGGGGTTTTCATCAGACCACAGCCCCCCCTTCATACACCCAGTGTTTGGTGGAAAAGCCAAAGCTGGACTCTTGTTGCTCTTGTGTTTATTAGTTTCCTGTATGATCTGGGTAGATAGTTAAATATAAAATGGAGCTATAAGGAAGTGACTTCTTTAATGATATATATTGTGTGTTTTATTGTTGTAATACTAATGAATATTGAGTAATCATTGTTGTATACTCATTTGATTTAATTTTTATTGAAAATAATCAGTGCCCATTGATCACATTATTTTTTATTATATAAAAGATGAATTAAAAAAAATGTCCTTGTTATTTTCCCATAGAATATCAAATGAATTTATGTGCAGTTCTTCATAGACTGAAGTTTGTTTCCTTATAAAGTGAGAATTCTTTGATCGTTTCTATGTTTCAATTACTGACTATCAAGTGTGATGTGATCTTTCTGTGGCTGGTCATCATCAGTATTATTGACATTATGCAGACTATGTCAGCAGATGATGTAACTTTTTAAAGCACTACTCTTGTTTTATTTAGTCCTGTGCTGAAGTTGGCTCACCAATATCGTAGTCTGAAATTATGCTGCCCTCCAGTGACGCAAAATGTGAAATGCTGCTGCACATTGGCTCCAACATTTGAAATCAGAAGCCCCCAGGCATTGTGCTGACACATTCTAATGTACATATTTGTATGCTCATAAAATATTTTGGTTATGACCCTTCCTTTCAATTCACCAGGTAGAGAAAAGTGAATCTGATAAAGACACCACAGAACTTTTTTTCCTCTGAATTTCCAATATTTAAACGTTATTGAAGTGACTGCTTCTAATAAGAGATGCAATCACTTAATTTTCTTTCTTAAGCAGCGGTTCTTTCCTTTAGTTAATTTCAGGCCATCCTGATTAATATGAACCTGTACCCTACCTAGTGACCTTTAATATCATAACAGTACATTTCAGTGACTGATACAAAACCACAGATAATGACTGAGAGGTTTTGGTTTGCTAAAAACCTGTTTTTTTTTAAATGTGGACATATAGGTCAGGCTGGCAGGCAGAGCCAGATTAACCTGCTATAGGGCCCTGGGAAAAAAATACTGTGGGGCCCAATCAAGCCCCCCTTGTGTCCTATTTTGTGTTTGGAGTCACCCTGTCATTATTAAACCCTGACATTTGCCAAGTCTTAATAGTCATTTAGTGCCAAAACATAACTACAAAGATGTTTAATCACGCTTCAGTTGATCTAGATATTTTGTGATACTGCTGGAGAAACAAAATGCTGAAAATGTTTTAGCTGAGGACGCTCAGTTTTTTGCTACTTAGCAGACATGTTGATTTAAAAATGTCATTATGTTGACAAAAATGTAGTTTGGGCAGCATTATGCTTCTCTTCTCTGTTTCAGATTAGTAATATATTAATGTAATTTCAAGGAGTCAGTGTTGGATAATTATTCAAAAACTAAAATATATGGACTTCATCATTTTAGGAAATTCAGGCAAGAATGTTTGTTCCATTAATGTCCTATTTAGTTTTAGCTTTGCAGTGGTCAAAACCCACCCTGAGCAATCATAACTGTGAATTTCTTTCAGGCCCTGTGCAGGTTGTTGCATGTTAAAAGGGATGCAAAGAAATATAGTATGCATGCTGTCACAGGTGTGTCCCATGCTGCTGATTGTGCTGCCAGACAGAAAACAGAGCGGCAGCAAAGTGTGAAACATGGGGGCTGTCACAATGCTCGAACATAGGAGTTGTGTAGTCAAGGCAAACTGAAACTTGTCAGATCGTCTTCTGTTGTGTTTCCATGTGTCCGACATGTAAACAGCCAGAAGAGGCAGGGCTGAGAGTTGAGCAACACCTTAAAAGCCAGTCATACAGCTGGCCTCTTCAAATCAGCCTTATCCATTCCACTATGTTTGTTTCTTTCATCCTACTGTGGATCAGTTCTTCACTCTCTGTCTCAAATGTCAGAGACCCAAGAACTTTCCTCCAGGACCTCCTCCACTACTGATACTGGGGAACCTGTTGAACCTCAGCCTAGACAACCCCACGAAGGACTTTGAGAGGGTACGAAAACACTGAAATGGGACTCATACATCGCCTGTAATTGTTATGCTATTGTCACATCATCAGTCACATACACACACACACATACCTGGAGGCTGGGCAGTACACAATGAGTATCAAGTGTGTGTAAGCAGCTCCACTGCAGAGTAGCTTTCAGCATGTTGTATTCTCTAATTTAATTGTGCAGATTATGAATCGCTGAGACAGTCCGCTGCCTCAAGGCTACAAGTGACTCTGCTGACTATAAATCCTAATTATTAATTTAAGCTTCTGTTCTACTGCATGGCTAAGATATGGCCAATGCCAGCAATTGTTTTATGGTTAAAATATTTTCTTTACATAACAAATTCACTGTTGTTTGCAGTTACTGGCTGTAAATTTGAAGGTGAAAGGCCATTCACTCTATTGAAATAGGTTAGACAAGTCAATATTCTTAATAGCTTTTTTTTTAAAGTAAGTCCTCTTCTCTGGTGAGAGAATTTAATGTGAATGTTACACTCGCCTAAAGCTTATTATTGTGCTTTTTCATAGCTGAGGAAATGTTATGAAAACGTCTGCAGTCTCTTCATCGGTCCAAAACCGGCTGTAGTCATCAATGGAGTGCAGGCCATGAAGGAGACCATGATGACGAAGGCTGCAGATTTTGCTGGACGACCCCAAGACATTTTTGTCAGTGACAAAGAACAAATGTCATGTTCTCTCTTTAAAAGTTAAATTAATGGGTAATAAAATGCACTTTAGCTTGATTCAGTATACACTCACAGGTTTTTCTGCTACAGCTTTACTTAGTCAGGTATGACCAGTAGCTTATTAGCAAACATTAGACACATACCGCTGTAACTGGACATTGCTGCTTCGATCTGCTGACCTTTTGACTCTTCTCTAGGCGTGATTTTAGACAAATTCTGTGTTTTACACATCAAAATCTCCCAGACACCCTCTGCTTTGTGACACAGATCCCCACTAATGAAGAACAACCTTGTGCTACATGACTATAGGCATGTAACACCTCCTGCTCCTCATCACACTTTATCATTCATCACAGAGGAGGGACCAAGCCTGCCTGATACTATTTCCAAATGCAGCCTTTAAACTGACATTGCCTAAAAAGAAAACTGTTAATTACAAAAATCATAGCTTTGGTTCAAATATCAGCTCTTTGTTGTACACAGAAGTTGTCTACGGCAAATATGTAAACATATAAACTTTAACTGAATGCAACTTAAAAGAAACAGTGTTTTTTCCTTACAGCTGTATGACTCTGTTCCCATGATTCGAAACCTGCTGCTGCCCTTCATGAAGGCGTTTAAGAACATTGAGGTGGGACTGGAAGGCTTCTCTTTTCTCCGTTATAGCATGATTAATGTCCTACTTTCTTTTTTCTCATTTTACCTGGAGTCAGCAAAATCTGATATTTTTGAAATCCTGATCGCAGAGCTTCAAGCAAGAACACTGACATTGTTTACCCCTGAAATCTTCCCTTTTGGTCAATGAAAATGTAATGAAAAGAGACCTCAGACCTGCAAGAAACTTGCAACTCGTCAGATTGAGCACAAAGAAACCAGAGTCCCTGGGCAGCCACAAGACTTCCTCGACTGCTGTCTGGATGAACTGGATGAGGTGTGTGCCATGCACAAAATTTAAATTAAGGAGATAAAGAAAGATAAAACATCAGAACGACTCCATTTCTCTCTCTAGAGAGGTGACAGTGGCTTGTCTTTTTGTGAAGATCGACTTGTCATGTTAGTTCTGGACCTTCATGTTGCTGGGACTGACACGACGTCCAACACTCTGCTCACTGGCTTCCTCTACCTCATGACCTACCCACACATACAGAGTATGTTGTATGACTACTACACTACTACACTCTGTCATTCTATCATTCTACTATCTACAATTTCATTTGATTTTCATGTTTTCTCTGGTGTGTTGCTCTGTTAATTATTCAGTGTGATGTTCACTGGTTCGTTTCTCTGACTCTCTATCAGAGCGATGTCAGCAGGAGATAGACCGGGTGTTGGATAAGAAGGATCATGTCAGTTATGATGACTGACACAACATGCCTTACATGCAGGTACATTATGAGACAGATCTCTCTGAGCGGAGTTGTTTTGATATCTAATGTGCAGACATATACATATGTAGCAGATAATAAAACAACAATACTGTATAAACTACAGATGGGTGTTCTTTCTCTTGACAAGCTTTATGGTCTAGTTTCTTTCTTTTGTTGTTTTCAAAAAATTGAAGTTGTCATTTACTCCAGGCTGTGATCCATGAAGTACAAAGGATAGCCAACACCGTCCCTCTTAGTGTCTACCACAGTACAACAAATGACACAAAGCTCTCTGGATATTTCTTACCCAGGGTAAGACTAATGATGCAAACAAAACTGGACTGAAAGTAAAGTTTTGGAGGATGGCTGGTTGTCTCTAACAGATATTTGTATCCCACTGCAGTGGCTACAGACCAGATGCTTACAAGGGTTAGAATGATCAGATAGTCATAGTCATACACTAAACCATCTGCAGTGTTCAGCCATTATACAGTAATATCTCTATTATATCATTGTAAATTGATGATTTATCTTTGCTGGGAAGAGAAGAACATGTATAGAACAAGGAATAAAGATGTCATTATTAGATTTGAACTAACAATAGTTAATAGTTAATAATAGTAAAACTAATAAATATTTAAACTAATGGAAATAAAAAGGAAAACATGAAAAGAAACTGATCAATTAAAGGAAAGCACAGAGAAGGACTTGAAGTCAGCTGGTTATTCAAAAATGTATTACTTTCATGACAGAAATGCTTTGAATTTTTCATAAACAATCTATAATCTTTACAATAATATATCAATAGTTTATCCATGAGGGAAGTATAAAAAAAATAAAATAAAAAAAGCAGTTCTTGAGCTTTGTTTCTCCTCAGGCTACATTAATCATCCAGAACCTGAACTCGGTGCTGAATGAGGAGGGACAGTGGAAATTCCCTCATGAATTCAACCCTGAAAACTTTCTCAATGACCGGGGAGAATTTGTAAAGCCGGAGGCCTTCATGCCTTTCTGTGCAGGTATGAGAGTCCAAACTCCTTTTATTTTTTTTAATGTCTTTTATCCACTGTTTTTAACAAATGCACATGACTCGCTGATTGAAAACGTCTGACGTCTCTGCATGTGTCTCAGAGAGGGTCTGGCTCGCATGGAGCTCTTACTCATCATGGTGACTCTGCTGAGGAAGTTCGAGTCATCTGGCCCGAGGATGCAGGGCAGGCGGACTACACCCCCGTCTATGTGGTCACTCTGTCACCTAAACCTTACCGCATGAAGGTCCAGCTCAGGGCCACGCAGTAGACAGTCAGCAGTTACACAGGAGGGACGATGAAGGTTGATCCAGTGATGATGAATGATGCAGAAACACTGACATTTTTGCATAATTCAGTTGCTGCTAATCATTTTGCAGCCTTTAGTCGTTATCATTACACCTTCCAACTAACCTGATCTGTTGTGAACTATCCTCCACTATGCACACCTTGGACCCCCCTTTTTTAAAAAGACAGATGAGCTATGCCTACTGACAAACCCATCATTTTTTATATAAAAGAGAGAAATAATTTGTGTGATTATTCTGTCTTATTGCTATTGACATCTGTTTTTGGCAAGAAAAAAAGCAAACAAACAAACAAACAAAACATTATATTGTCCATTTAAAGCTGGGAGAAAAAAAGACAACCTCTGGTTAATGGCTCCCTCGAGTGGGCAGACTTGGGTTCTGCATTTGATAAAGTTTTAGTTGTGAACATGGGAAGTACGACACAGGCTGCTTCTTGGGGGATCTGGAGTTTGTTTCATCAGATTGACTAGATGACTGTGATACGGAGTCTTTACTTCAATTTAATTTTCTATATATTTTAGATTGCATGAGTGATTTGTCTGAACAACATTATCAAACCATCTTGAAGTGCTTCAGTTTAGGCCTTTTGACCTTCGTTGAAAAGATTTCACCTGACCTCGGCCTGCTCTCACTAACTGCTTATCATCGGGCGTTGTCCCCAGTATACATTTATCATCAGAGCCATGACGTCACACTGCTTTTCGATGCTGAGTGTGGGGCACATTAGTCGAGCTGAGGGCTCACCCAGTGTGACCGTACCCAGAGGGAATCTGGGAAAACACTCAGCGCTTCAGATGAAAGACGTTTTCCTTTTGTGTACATGTCAGTCAGTCAGTGAAGGACTGAGGGAACACTGTGTTCTGCCGCTGTGTGTGTGTGTGTGTGTGTGTGTGTGTGTGGAGGTGGGGGTCCTTGGATTGGAAGAGGCAGCGGGGGTGCACTGTAAGGACTACTAAACCACAGAGGCATTGTTACTGTGCCAATGGGGAGCTGGCCATTTATGCTGATATCTTTGTTAGGCTCTGTCATAGCACTTCAGTGAATTTATTGACTAAAAACTGCTGACTGACACAACATTTATTTTCTGTTCTATTTTTCTTCGTCCATCTTCCTTGACTCACCTTTTTTTTTAAAGCGCAAACCAAACTGCAACAGCTTCGATGACGTCCAAGTCCCTCGGAAACAATAACCCTGAAGCCTGAGCACCGAACCCCTCTGTTTTCCAACATCTGCCGTCTCAAATGGCCAGCTGGGAATTATGAGCCTGAGCTGGAGGTCAGGGGCTTCAACATTAATCTAAATGGGTCACAGAAAGCCGAGGTCATTGTTATGCTTCATGCATGGAAGGATACACCCACGGAAACTCTGGGGTTTTAGTGCTATTGTTCATCTTCCACTGACAAATGGAAACTGGAAAATAAAGAGAAATGATAGTAACTGACTGGTCTTCATATTTATGAAAGCCAGTTCAAACTCATGTGGAGGAGCATGTGTAAGGAAAACACTGTAAAACCAACATATAAATAAACTTTATTAGCACACTTTCATTGATATCATGAGGTCATGTTTTTGTAACTTACGTTCACCCGAATCCAAAGTACTAAATGTGGTCTGATATAGTTGTCTGTCATGATCTTTAATACAAAAACAACAAAGATGATGTCTCCTCTCAAAAAAAAAAACCTTCTCCCAGCTAAAAACATGATCTGCCCATCACCCCTGGTCTCTCCACTGTGTCTGCCTCTCATCAAACGCCGTCATTAATATTTGATGGGCGACCATGTCAGAATTCCTCACGCTGCCCCCACAAATGAGGCTCTCACACCTGAATACCGGGGTTGATCAGGAAGGAAGATAATTCAATCAGAGTAGCAGCATGGATGATGGATTCCTGCACGGGCTGATGTATTGATTTGT
This sequence comes from Scortum barcoo, assembly GCA_023238725.1. NCBI lineage: Eukaryota > Metazoa > Chordata > Actinopteri > Centrarchiformes > Terapontidae > Scortum > Scortum barcoo. The sequence goes on from CM041551.1 coordinate 5,174,905, forward strand.
TAGCAGGCTTGTTAACGGTGGTTACACCTCTGCAGCAACGCTGTCTGGCGACGCCAACTAAAGCAGTTTGAGTGTTTGTTACGGGCACCGAGAACAAGCCCTGACAACATCAGATAAGTGGCACGACCGTAAAATACTTCCTAATAAAAATAAACCCTAAACTCAGACTTGACCTGCACTGTTACAGGTTAATAACCAACCATTGTGAGAGCCCTGCCCTGTCTGTGTGAAGGCCCTCTTAATGACACTCCCATACTTTCTCCTGTAAACTGGGTTGGTGACCTCTGTGTAGGAGGAGGAGGAGCTACCTGTTAATTACAATGTGGAGGAAGAGGAGTTACCTGTTAATTACAATGTGTGCATAAAGGCCAAGCCAGGACATGCTGCTTTAAGTGTCTGGACAGTTGGTTTGTGGAGCCGGGTAGCTGGGGGAAGATGGTGATATGTTTAGTGTGAGTGTGTTACGTTAAGAATTGTCCTGAACTTTGATAAATTCAGATAAAAAAGTAGGACTTTGTAAAAAGAAGCAAATAGTAACTTTAACTGGTTTAAGTGTGGTACAGAAGTGTTGTAAAATAGGGGCTACAGTTAGAATCAGTCATTACCTAGGATAATATAGTTCTCCTGCCCTTATGGAGACAACATTAAATTAGTAGCCATGTAATTTTATTTATGTGAATCAGACATAAGTTTCATTGATTCAGTTTGTAATCTGCTGACTATTTGTTCAATTAATTGCATTTATAAAATGTAGTGTTATTTAAAAATGTCCTTCACAGCAGCCAATAGCCACAATTGGTGTTTTTAAATGTTCGCGTTTATCCAAGCAACGGTCCTAAACCACCCAAATATTCTTTTAACGACAATACAAGACATTCTCACATCTGAGAAGCTGAAACAAGAGAGTGTTTGGCCTTTTTTTTTTTTTTTTTTTGCTTAACAAATGACTGAAATAATTATTTGATTATCAGGAAAGTTGATCATTTTTCTGACTGTTTACTAATCAATTAACCAATGTATCGTTCCAGCTCTAATGTCAGTACTAAGTGTACAGGTAACTGGTGTCTTTTTTTAAAAAAAAAAGTAGCCTCTTTTATCTCAGCGTTTCTCATCAGAAGCCTTGCACTTCACAGAATCAGCTAATATACAACATGTCATATCTTGATATCCCTGTGTTAAATTTTAACATCAGGAAGAACAAGACTGATGTGACCATTTCATCCTTTGATGCCGAATTCATCACATCCTGAACTTTTTTGTATAGTATTGGGAAAGGCACTGTATCTGCAAACACAACAGAAAGAATTATGTTTCCATTTTTCATCTCTTTTTCTTTGTATATCTTTCTTTGAATTTTGAAACTCTGGGATTCTTGACTGAAGTCTACAGGCGTGCAGCCCTGCTTCTACCACTAGGTGGGGCTGCACATTAATGTCTCCACTGGCAGTGAGAGCTGGAGCTGCACACTGACTGACTGACTGAGGTTTTTGAGGTAAACACCAGAAAAACAAGCTGGAAGACTGGGAGCTGCCCGTGACTACTTGATGGAAATGTAGCACCAAATGATTCAGAGCGACGCAGCCCAAGGTTGAAGATATTAAAGCTATTTCAAACTTGCAGCTAAACAATAACACTTCCCAAACCTCCTCTTTAGTAACTTCCCACAACCGCTAAAACCACTCAGAGCTGTTGATGAGCCACATGGACGTGACACGCTTAAGGAGCCGCTCTTTTGATCTTAAGAAAAGCACATTTCTGTCATGACTCCCGTCTTCGTGGCCTGGTGTCTTTGCTGACAGCACTGATGCAAGATTTATGTGGCTGATTTACACTCCCGACAGATGCGTGTCTTCACTCCGCTGAAAAGAAGCTTTTTGGGGGTTTTGCATGTACCGTCTGAGCGTAAAGGAAGAAAGCAGGAACAAAGCAGTCACTACAAAGCCCACTGTCACCATTGACCAGCAAATCAAAGGCATTTCTGCGCTGGGTTACAGTGTATCATCTTATGCCAGCGCATTGGATTAATTGGGACCGAACCAGATACATTTGTAGCGAAAAATGCCGATTAGGGGGCCCTAAGATGTGAGATCATGTGAACAGACCACCTGTGGGGCTTTCATTGCTATTTCAATATCATTCATGTCAAGGCCCCTGCACTCGCTGACACAGCTTGAGCTGCGGGAGAAGATGTTTCAATTCAGGCCCGGGCGAAGAAACCAAACACAAGACGCGGGGGGCTCTGGCAGGTCTCAGCTCTGACAAACCCAGAAAGGAGAGGGGTTCCAAAATGCTCTTTCAATTGTAGGCCGTCCATCAAAGCATCCAAATGGGGACGTTTAAGGGGAACCTTGGCACATCAGACAGACACTCCTAATACACACCACCTTTATTCTAGGCTGTTAAAAAAGAAAGATCAAAGTTTCTGCAGATGAAAAGGGCCTGTTCCCTGCATTTATACCCCCATTCACCCACTCCCTCTTTTACTAAATTAAGAAAGCGGGCTTCGGCAGGCATGTGAAGAGGACTTTAACAATTATGGAGATGCTCCAACTCAACCCCTGCCTCTAATTACCGGTCTCTGATGGTTAAAAGGGCTTCCTTTCTAGCCGGGGAACTCTCAAAAGCTGCTATTGCCGCCGCTGCCATCCTCAACACGGTGACCACAAGGAGCCACAAAAATATGCCAGCTCAAGAGGCCGAGAGCACAGCAGCCTCCCCCACAGTGGGAAAACACCGCAAAAGTTACACAGATGTTGAGATTTATCAAAATGTTTTATTGTCAAAATAAAGGTCATATTTGCTTTTTTTTCCTCACAAAAAAGAGACATCTACACTTTGTACACATTTACAATAGCTTATAAAGTCTTCTTTTATACACAAATGTACAGGTTTTTACATAACTTTTATATAAATACATATTGAAATTACAAAAAAATGAATGACCCGTAAAATACTTGGGTGCTATTAAGGCTTAATTTAAACCATCTTTGATGTGATTGAATTATACAATGTTATCTGGCACTATGTAGATAAAATGGCAATAAAAAACCCAAATGCTCTTTGTGTGACGCCAGTTTAGGAAGAAAAAGTGTCTCTCTGCCTGCGACAAGTAATGCCCAGTTTGCGTAAAAAGCCTCAGTCTGTACCTCTCATACATACAAACAGGGAGGAATTAACCTGTGTGAATGTTTCTCCCCACAGAGGTGTGTTTGGGGGAATAAGAGTGTGTGTGTGTGTTGTGTGTGGGGAGGGGGGGGGGCGCAGCAGCAGTTCATTACTATGCAAGTTGCTTAAAACAGGGAGTGATGGGTTATCTCCCAAACAATTAGCAGTCCTCATAAGCTGCTTTTGTTGTGTTTCTCTCATTCAAACCTGGGACAATGGCATCTGCTTGGGGCAGGACACGGAGCTGGCCGTGCCCGACCTCCACGTCAGTCCGGTGCTCACGTCGCTGTACATGGAGCCGCTGGTGCCTTTACTGCCCCAGCAGCACCTGGTGCAGAAAGTCCTCCAGGAGTCCAGAGTCTTGCCCGACCAGATCCACACCCCGGACGTGATGCCCACCAAAAGGCACATGAAGTACTTCAACATAAAAACTGCATAGTCCGGGCTCCTGCGGTCCCTCTCCAGCAAACAGTTGGAGCAGTTGTGTGTGATCTCCCAGCTCTGCCTGTTGTGCTGCTCGTAAAAGTAACAGGCGACGATGATGGTGGCCGGCACCGTGTACAGCACCGTGAAGATGCCGATCCGGATCATCAGCTTCTCCAGCTTGTCCGTTTTAGTGCCGCCCTGCTTGATGACGCTGCGGATCCTGAACAGGGACACAAATCCGGCCAGGAGGAACATAGTGCCTATGAATAAATAAATCACCAGGGGCGCCAGGACGAAGCCCCGCAGGTTGTCCAGGTTCTGGTTGCCCACGTAGCAGATCCCGGCCACCGAGTCCCCGTCCACGGAGCTGAGCGCCAGCACCGCGATGGACTTCATGCTGGGGATGAGCCAGGCGGCCAGGTGGAAGTACTGCGAGTAGCTGGCGATCGCCTCGTTGCCCCACTTCATCCCGGCCGCCAGGAACCAGGTCAGCGACAGGATGACCCACCAGATGGAGCTGGCCATGCCGAAGAAGTAGATGAGGAGGAAGACCACGGTGCACAGCGCGGGGCCGGTGGTCTCGTAGTGGATGTGCTCCAGGTCGAAGTCCCGGTTGCACGCCACCTTCTCGTGTCCGGCGATCAGCCTGACGATGTAGCCCACCGACACGAACATGTAGCAGGCGGAGAGGAAGATGATGGGTCTCTCCGGGTACTTGAAGCGCTCCATGTCGATGAGGAAGGTGGCCACGGTGGCGAAGGTGGACACGAAGCACAGCACGGACCAGAGCCCGATCCAGAAGGCGGTGAAGGCTCTCTCGTCGTGCGTAAAGTAGGGGTTGTGGCACGGCATGGCGCAGTTGGAGATCTGGCCCGTCTTGACCCGGTTGTAGAGCGGGTGCCGGTCCGTGTTCACCGGCACCATGGGCTCCAAACACTTGCAGCCCGGCTCGCAGGGGGCTGCGGGCGGCTTGTACTTCCCGGGCGCGCCGGGTCGGCCGGGCTTGTTTTTAGGCGGGTTGTAACCCTTACCGGGGTGGTTGGTGGGCTTGGAGAGGACCGGGGAGACCGTGGTGGAGTCGGTCCTGTTGTAGTCCATGCACAGGGTGTCCGGGTTGCCCTGCACCGGCAGCAGGTCGCACTTCATCCTGTCCGGCCAGGGGAAGCCGTACTGCCTCATGAGGGGCGCGCAGCCGGCCCGGGCTCTCTCACACACGCTCCTGCACGGCGGCAGCGGCTTTTTGTAGTCCTCCAGGCAGATCGGGGTGTACATGCTGCACAGGAAGAACTTCAGGTCCGGCGAGCACTGGATCTCCACCAGAGGCCAGAACTGGTGCACCTCCAGTCCCGCCTCGTCCTGCGTGTCGTGGTTGAACTGGTTGGGCATGTAGGTGTAGTTGTAGCCGATCCCCTTGCACAGGGGCACGGCTATCTCCTGGCAGGTGATCTCCTTGGCCGTGGTGCAGCTGGATCGGGGCAGGAGGGCGAGCGAGAGGAGGAGGTAAATCCCAAACAGGTCCATCCCTCCGGCGCGTCGTGTCCCCCCCCCTCTCCTCTTCAGCGGTGCCGTCAACAGCCGACAGACCCCCTCAGCCGTCTGCTCTCTCCTCGGTCCGGTCAGGCGCGGCGCGGCGAGCCCATCTCGCTCCTCTCGGGATCTTGCACGGAGTTGCGAGCGGTGCGCGAGCCGTGTTTACTTTCAGCCGAGGAGGAGGAGGAGGAGAGGGAGGAGGAGAGAAAAGAGCCTTCAGGGCGGCAGTCAAGATGGCTGAGAGGAGAATCCAGCCTTCTCCCGGTGACTGCTCCCGGTATCCTCACACAGTCCGATGTGATGAAACACACGCGCCGCTGTCCGATCGCTGCAGACGGGGAGAAATGTGGGCCTCCTTTTCTTTCTTCACACACACATACACACACACAGCGACTACATTCAGTCGGCTCGTCCCACCTTAGTCCCCGTTCCCATACAAATCAACGCCTGGGAGACGAAGCGGTGCACATATATACCGGAGCCTGAGCGGCCCCGCCCCCCGGAGCAGCTCCTCCAATCACAGGGCGGAGGGGGCGGCGCTACCCAGCAGTCGATCAAGTTTTTCCCTTAAAGATGTTTTGTTTTGTAGCTCCTGATCACCGTGCATGTGCCGGTGTCGGTGATGATCGGTGACATGAAGCCTCCAGCTGACGATGACCACCAATCAAACAACCACACATCGAGACAAAACCACCGCTTCTCTGCACGTTTCAAGCTCGGAGCCTAAAATAAAGCAGAACAACCGTGTAATGAATCCTCCTCAAACCCTTTTCAAAACTGTAATTTCAAACATCATAATCACAATAATATGAAATAATTATAAAGACGCGCTGCTCGTAGGAGTAAAAACCTGCTGTTTTCACAGTCTTGCTCAGCGGCTGAACTTTCTGCTCACTGCCTCCCAACTTCCCTCACACACACACACACACACACACGCACATCTTTGAACGTGCGCAGAGCGAGGACGCGTCTCGCTCCAGATGATTGTTTCTGCTAAGAGAAGCCCAGTTTGGTAAATTGGCTAATTTGCGCATGATAAGACTACCCAGGGAGCTGTCTGTCCTTGTGAGAAAGCTGTTTTATTTTTTAAATGAGGTGCTAATGTCTCGTTTAACGCTCCGCGCAGAGCTCCGCGGGAGGCGTAATTGCGCGAGGCAGAGAGCAGGCAGAGCGCTCCTATCAGTCTGACATGCCTCCACAGCCCGTCTGCGGATCTTACTACTCATTTGACAGTAATCTCATTGTGGCAAATGCTATTTTTGTGTCTGATATGATCCTATAACTCCCGTACAAAGACAGACTCGCTGTGTAGTGTGAATGCGTGACTCTCATTGCATTCTTGTGTCCTCTGTTACATAGTGCAGTACCTCCACACTGAATGTACACACACATGATCACACTGCACGGGTGTGTGTAGACTTTTACAGTGGTGGAAGTACATTTACTCCAGTGCTGCACTTAAGTGCAAAAGTGAGGCACTTGTACTGAATAATCATTTTCTGGTATTCTGCTGCATTTCGGGGGGGATATTGTGCTCTTTACTACAACATAACAGCTGTAGTTATTTTACAGCTGACACAAATATAATAAGCTTATACAATAAGGTGCATTTCTGCACATTCAAGTGCCAAAATGTATATGAGGTAGTTAAAATTACATTCATCTCCACCAGCAGTACATACTTATGTACTTGATACTTTATTCATATTAATTTATCAGTAATGGAAATCTAATAATGAAATGTACGTACGAGTAAAACTCAAGGGCCATTAAACTGCATAATGAACCTTTAATAATTTAAATATCCTCCTTTTATTCAAGTGAAGTTTTGCACACAGGACGTTTACATGTAATGGAGTAGTTTTATAGTTGCTACTTTTGCTTAAGTGAATGCTCTGAATCTATCTTCCACTACAAAAGGGTTTTCATACATGAGCAGAACTTATTGGGGACTTTTCCAAAAGGCTCAAACTGTTTAAAAAATCTTGACAGATTTTGAAATATTGCACACATAACAATGATTCATGTTCACTAGTATACCTCAGGGGGTGGACTTAGAATGGACACGTCATATTGATTGATCTCACGTAATAATCTTTGTCTGTGGTCAGAAGTTGCCTTTAATCTCATAAAGGATGTGTACTTGGTGTTTTACTGCTGTCAGTACCATTATTATCATTACCACAGTCTGTTCAAGGACGCTAAATCATGCGGCTTCTGCTGAAACGAGGCAAGAGAAGCCGACCATGTGATCAGCACATCTGTTCGAAACTCTATATCCATTTCACCAGCAAGAGGGACGTGTTTTTGAATAGGCATTTTGTCCTCCACTGTGCACACACACTTGCACACACACAGTTCCTGCAGAGTCCGGGTGCTAGAAGGCCAATGTGTGGTCTTAAAGCTCGAGCAGCGTGGTTAAAAAAAAAAAAAAAAAGCATCTTCCTTCCAGTTTCCCATCCATGCATAATGCAACATTGTGTGCAGGGGCCGGGGTGTGGCGGTGCCGGAGTTTAAGTTTAGTGGTATTGTGCTTGGAGTGGAGCCAGGTCTTTATCATGTGAGGCGGCTTTTTTTCTTTTTTCTTTTACAACCTCGACCCACTGAACGGATAAAATAACCCGGACTGAGCATCGGGAGAACACAGATTGATTAATGTGACTCGCCGGTGTGAGATAACAAGGAGGGAGCTCTGTTAATGGCTGTTTGCTTTTGATTAGGGAACAAGAGTTCGGCTAGCCAGTGCCCCGGAGTTATGCGAGTGTATGTTTGTGTGTACGCTGGCTGGGGTGATGTTTTCTCAATAATAAACCCTTGGTATTTGAGACGTGCGAAAGAGGACACACAATAAAATGGGAGTGAGGGTAAGGTGCTGGTCACGGTGTGGGAGAGTGATGGAGGAAGCGGAGGGAGGATAGACGAGGGCAAGAGAGGGTGTCGAGTCTGCTCTGTGCGCAGATAATGATTTACTCTGAGGAAATCTACTCATCTCCTGTTTGCAACGCCGAGCTGCACGCTGTGAGAAAATATCTCCCGAGACCAAAGCCTTAAAGGAGCACGCTGCGACCGATGAATAACATCCAGAGTCACATCAAGATCCAAAGTTAATGTGTTCAATTTAAAGCCCCATTCTGTCTGTCCGAATCAAGTGCTCCTGCTGAAAAAAAAGAGGAAGCCCGTCAAGTGAGACTGCTTGCCAGATCCCAGACTTACCTCAGAGATGGTGAGAGAGAGATATGCTAATGCAACTTTATCTTGTAAAGGAAAGCTTCGAGGAGATTTAGCCAATCTGCTGGACACAATTCCAAGAGCCTCGGTGGCATTTAGCGGGCTCGCGCTAACCCGGGGGCTGCTTGTTAAGACTTCATTAGCTGTGTTTGCTCAGGCCTCTCCTCTCCAAAGAGGTGGAGGAGGGCTCCCCAGGCTCCAGCCTCAGCCCCACTATAGACACTCCATATGGGGCTTGTTTGCTCACGGCTGGCCTGGTAATCACTTTCAGGTGGAGCTGGAGGAGATGGCGCAAGGCTGAGGGGATTTTGGGGAGAGCTAGAAAACTCTCCCCCCGCCACCCTCCACACCGCACCACCCCCACCTTAGCCCCAGCCCCCGCCGGCAACCTCCTTTTCCACTAAGGTACTCCTGAGGTGACAGAGCATGGAGCGTGTACCCTGTGAATTAGCTCACCTAGGGCCCATTACCTTAACAAACACAGCCAGCCCCTCCAATCAGCCTACTGCTGGGAGGACAGGCGGCCCCTGTAAATCCTTCCTTACAGCCACCGCCCCTCTCTGTGAGACCAGGAAGGACTTGTGTGTGTGTGTGTGTTAAGTAAAAACGTAGTGGAGGAGACCCAAGTCTTGAAGCAGCACATGTGAGCTTTCATGATAACAGGAGGGAGCTGCTTGAGAAATTGAACTTCATTACCCAGAGGTCATAGGACTTGACATCAGCACACTGCAGACGCGGTACTCATGTTTACACACCCTACCAGTCTGTGAAGCTTCATACTAAAGGAGACAGAAGGAAAAAAGGAAGGGAAAAGTATCCACGACTGAGATCAGAATTCATTTGGACAAGTTGAAAATACATACAATACAATACAAAAAAAGAAAATACAATAAATCTCATTTTAGTGGGACAGTTTTATGAACAGACAGGCACGTTTTCTCAGTGACTCTACTGGTAGCTCATGAGGCACAGATTCAGGTTCATTTGTCCAGGTTTTCAGATATCCATCAGATTTCTGTTTCCAAACCACAGACCTCGAACAAGATCTATTTTTTACGGAAGAAATGGTCCCTGTGCAAACTTTTCACAGTGAGGTCTGTGGTTTATCCAGAGAAAACAGATACACTGATTCTGGAAAAAATGGCACTAAATGTGTTACCACTTTCTAATAAAGAACTATATCTAAATGGCTTATAACTTGTAACCAGCGGCTCTGGATCATGTACTCAGGATCTATAGATCACTGATAAGTCATTAATAACTTCACCAACTTTTGGGTTGCCAGGTTGTAAGTATCATCTTGTAATGTAGTATGTAAATATCATTTATAGCTGAAGATGAACTGAGGATTAGAAGGTCAGCATTTATTCACTCACTTTTTTCAGTCTATCACTTTGTCACTGTCCAAAGTGAACCACGTGTCTCCAAATTTGATGATTTTAAAGTACTTGCATGCCTACATACCATTAAATGTAAGCGAGGAAATATGGGAATTCTGTTTTTTCATTTTTAGTTGGATGAAGCAGCCTTTGTGTGCGGATAAAAACCTTACATTGTTCATGCAAATGCAACGCTCAGTGCAGCTTTAATCCTGTGAGAGTATATTAAATGTGTACTCTTTTCACATAACAGTGAAACTGTACAGAATTTGCGAAGCAGCAATGTTACTTAATGTCACAAACATCTGTAGGGTGGGTTACACCTCAGATCTCAGAGAGAAGCAGATCCACTTTTCACTCACGCAACTAATTAAAAACCAACATTGCCTCCACAAGGAGAATCTCTACCATTCTCCCGCAGCCAAAAAACTGTTGTTGGCTGCCAGCCCTGAGCCCGAGTGAGTGTGTATATGTGTTATCGTCTGATTGTTTGGAGTTTTCAGCCATTCGATGCCACAAGAATCTGGCCAGCCAGCAGAGGTCTGCTTTTGGCTGCTATGACGCCTGCTACTTGACACTCCCGTCAGATTTATCTCCCCTCTTGTAAAACAGCGTGCAACTTGTTCTCTCCGTCCAGAAAGGTAAGTGAGCCTACAGATATTTCTCCTACTCAGGAAACACACACACACACACACACACACACACACTAGTCCATATAATAGCGGAAGCTGATTTTTTTAACCCCTGCGTGTAACCGGAGATGAGACCCACATGCCTGGAATGACACATGCGCGGCACTTAAGCAGGTAGACTTGCCATCTGGTTCCAACACATGGGGTGGAACACTTGTCTTTGGATCCTGAAGGTGGTAATTTCATTTTCGTGCTCTGCTGCCTGCTGCTGTTGTAGCACACGGTGGTGGGATACTGCAGGAGGGGGTCAGTTTGGTCGCTTCAGGGCTGGTTCTGCCCAGATTGTGGGGGGGTCACGAGGGTTCACAAGGTGCATTAATTTCTACTGGGAGGAAAGAGAAAGCGAGTCCCGCTAATTATCTCATCTCATCACTATTCATGCGGTCTTTAAATACATCGTGTTCCACCTCTACCTGTGCCCCTTTAACCTAATGTCTCCTCATGTCAGCTGCTACAAGCTAAAAATCCCCTGTTTAGATCTTGCATTGTCAGCTAGGACTATTGGGTTGTCTGTTCAGTTGTATCACCTTTTTAAATCATGCTTTTTAAATACTCAGATGTTTGTGAAAGATTATGAGTTCAGGACCCCATCGCAGCTCTTCCATGGGATGTGTTTTTGTTGGGATGTTTTGTTCCAGCCTGGTGCAAACTCCAATATAATACTGAGTGCTGTCTCTGAGAATGGGGCCATACACTAAAGTAAAATGCTAAATAGGATTTATGTTTCTATTTAACGCAGTCCCAAACAATGCGTTAAAGGCTAATTAAGTATTTTTCAGTTTGGTTCCTCTACTCTCATGTTTTTCCGTAAATATAAAGAAAAATCTACCATTTTTATGGGGCTCATAACAGACTTATAAAACCCAAAATTGCCATTGCTACACTTTTATTTACAGATTAAACAGATAATATATAACTGTGTACTGTACTGTGTGACCAAAGCCAGACTCTCTTCTTCCCCCTGCTTCTAGTCTTGATGCTGAGCTATGTTAATCATCTGCTGTCTGTAGCTTCATATTTAATATACAGATCTGAAAGCAGTATTGATCTTCTCATCTAACTCTCGGCAAGGAAGCAGAAAAAAGTGTATTTGCCAAAATTTCAAGTTACTCCTTCAATTTGTCCAGAATTAATCATAAGTATTCTGAAATAGTCTAAGACATCTTGTGCAACAGATAACTTAGCTGTCCATCAGAAGTCCATCTGTGATACATCGATATGTGAAGGCATCCCTACAACACGACCCCAGAGAGTCGAGAAATGTCAGTGGAAGCACGTACTGTATACCCTTCCTGTTTTCCTTCCTCACTTATCCTCTCTTTAGCACCCTCCCTCTCTCCCTCCGTCTCCGTGTGTGGCGTACTGTGAAACAGATGGCGAGGGCAAGGATGACCGCCAGACAGAAGGAGGGAGAGCGAAAGGCAGAAAACGACAAGGTAGGGAAGTGGGAAACCATATCCAGAGGGTGAGAGACAGAGAAGCGGAGAGGTAGCAGATGTGTAAAACACAAACGACCTTGTAGAGTTTGCGTCTCGTTCTTGGCGGGCTCCTATCAAACCGGTGATCGTCGAGCGACGTCCCCAGTGAGCTACCCTGGGCCTCCTATGCTGCTCATTAGCAGTCCAATCAAGACATGTTTATTTATGTAAACACTGGCATTATTTACAGTACTAATCTAGCCTTCACACTGGGTTTACATAGAGCGCTGTCTGACGGATTTGATTTGGGGAGCATTTCCAGGCTCACAGAAAATTTGAAGCTCTTTGATTAAAATTTGTGATGAGCTGGGGGCATAAGGAGACTCTTAGGTGGGTGGTGTTTGTGTAAAAGTGTGTGCGTGTATGTGTAAGTGTGTGTATGTGAGGGAAAACTCAGGCTCCCAAAGGCCAGTGAGTGGGACACAGACACTAGGCCAAGCATTGCCTTAGACTGTAATGTCATGTGACAGTAAAAATAAGAGGCTCAAGCGTCCCTTCTTCTAGAATTTTACTTTTGTGTGTGATGTGGGAAATTATAGCAAACATGTCCAGGATAATATAATAAATGTTTACTATAGTGATTGGTGATCAAATTCACACATATGTACACATTTATGTTATTTGTAGATTACAGGTGTTTTCTCTGTAAGGCCTTAAGTGAAGAACTGAGCCACCAAATGATAGATCATACATATAGACCACTTCATCCTATCTTATCGGGAGCTAGACTCATGAATGTTAGGAGTCAGGTATTTTTTGTAGTTTTCAGGGACTGAAAGGAGAGCACCCTGATAATGAGACTTTATGTCGGCAAATTATTTGTTGATTTTTTTTGTTGAGACCGCTGCTAGGAAATATCATCTTAAAATTTCTCCCATATATGTTGATTTTAGACTTGTTATTCCTATGAATTTAAAACAGCTTATACAACAGTGTAAGTCTCATCCATGGTTGTTGCTATATTGTATATGAATGTAGTAATATAGGAGGATGATGTCCCATTTTTAATTTCGCCAACCAGGCTCTAACTGGTCAATAGTCTCTCTAACAAACGGGAACAGACATCAGTGGGTACAACACTAAACTTGAACAGATCAGCGATATGGACATTCAAAGGTCAGGAAGCAGGCTGGGAGAGGAGGACCATCTTAGCAGAAGAGTAAAAATGTACCACCACAGATGGTGAATTGTGTAATATGGAGTCATTTGTGGTGTAAACCTAGCCTCATGAATCCCATATTATGGTAAGCAACAACACCGAGAGACAAAAGCTCACTCTTGACACTCTCTTCCACCTCTAACATTAAGGGGCCTCCTCTCCAGCAAATGGTAATTGGATCAATTGAAATAATCTTGTTGCTGAAATGAGGTTAGCAGGCTTGACTGAACCCCTTTTGAGGGCACTTTGTTTTATTTTCACTGATTGCATCAGGCAGGTAAGGCACAGCGTAATAATGCTTCGAGCCGGTGATGTTATCTCCCCTCATGTAGACCGAGGAAGCCTTTATCAGCCAATGACACCATTAAGATCGGCATCTCCAGACAATGCAAGTGTGCTTGGTTGTGTGCTCAGTGGGCTGCTACACTAATTGTGCAATCAGGGAGGATAAACACTGGGGTTGTGACTGCATTCTTATTGAGCTTTTACACTTATTATGGTTGCTGCCTCACAGCATGCTTCTTGGGAACTGTTGGTTTGCATTTCCCGCTGTGTGATTAAGTTTTATTCATCTGAGACACTTCAGACTGTCATTTATCGTAGAGTCTCACATTTGACATACAACCATCGCCAAAGTCAGCATAGCAGGCTCTGATATCGTCATAAGACTGAGCATATACGGAAAAACGTCTGGTACAGCACTTAAGATGCGTGTTTCAGTTTCAGGCCACGTCGTCGACCTGGATGCTAAATTACAGCCGCATGAAAACTGTAATAGATTCCCCCTGTCAAAATATCTGCAAATTGTGAAAGGAAAATGTGAGAATGTAGCTCTGGATGAATCTGAGTACTTTTTAATGTGCCGTGAAAGACACAGAGAGGTGAGCGAAGCACCAGAGGTTGAGGAGAGGGGGGCACTGAAGTGGAAGGGAGAACCTCCCCTGAGCTACGCCGTATGATGTCTGATTGACAGGTTACACGCTAAGCTCACCTGAGCCTCTGACCTCCCTTTTTACATCTCTCTGGCACTCTTCTCCCCTTTTCTTCTTTTTTTTCTTTTTTTTTTGTCTATTTTTCTGAGAGGGTCGAAACTTGAGGAGGGCCACGGCCAGGGTGGAATGGCTTCAGGCTGCGACCCGCTCTAAGGGGGGGTCACTGGGAAACAAAGGCCATTCAGGTAAACCTCTCTGCGCCGGCCTGAGACAGACAGACTCCCAGTGCAGATAACTAATGTACTAGTGTTTGCACAGTCAACGCCACAAGACTGGGTGAGGTGTGTGTTGTGTGTGTGTGTGTGGGTTGTTTCAGTCAGTGAAAGAAAGGGAGGAAAACAGACTGACAGGTGAGTAAACACAATGCTCTGAAAGCCCCACTGAACATTCCTGAAATGACTATGCCAGTGTTGAAAATATTCCATACAAAAGTAGTAATCCTCTTTATGGAGGCTAATCTTGGGCAAATTCAGAACTTACAAACCACATAAGAGGACTTGAAAAGCTCTCCCCACACTTGCTCACTCCGAGCTGCATTCATGGACCACACGACTCTCCGTGAGGAATCAATATGCTTTATGTTTGATTAATACCTCTTCGGCAAAGTGCTGCAGACAGAATGTTGATGAGTGACTGAGATGTCCACGTTAATTGCAGCAGGAAAATGTCGACCTTTCAACCTTTTGTCATATCTCTAACTAGTCCACTCTTGTCTGAGGACTGAAAAGCTGCAGCAAATGGAGTCATAGCTGATGACAACACAGAAAAAGATCCTGGGTTCCAACCTCAGCAGGGCCAACTCAGGCCTTTGGGTCTTCAGTTAGCATGCTTTTAATTGTATCCTTTAATTGCATTTTTTACTGGATTTTCTGGTTTCTTACCCCCCTGAAAGACATGAATATCAGGTATGAGGAATACTCCTGCCAGTGCTCTTGATTCAAGGCCTCAGAGTTTTGGCTGGTCCTGGTCCTCAAGGGTTGTCTACAAATCCAAAAGTTTTTCCAAAAACTGTAGATTTTTTTCAACATTTGTCAAACAGCAGCTTCAGCATCATCAGAGTGGACAGATTACTTATTTCTATTATGTTATAAATATTTGGTTCTTTAACCATCAGCTGGGTTATGTGACAACAAGTGTTGTCACCTGGCAACAGCTATTTTCACCTGGCTGCCATGTAACTGGTCTAGATAAAATAACCAGCTACAGCCAGCTACTACTTCTCCTAGTTTAGTATAAAGACCAACTTGTTTCCAGGTTTCTAGGGAAGTTATATTTTGTTTGTTTAAAAGGCACAGCAACTGCAGTGTAAACCACAATTTGTGGTTTTATGAGCATAGTGACCTGGAGTTCTGTTTTAACCCTTTTGTTTTTATATGTGTTTTAAATGTGTTAATGGATTTTTTTAAATGTTTGAGCCGTGCCAGACTAGTCTCCCCCTGTTTCCAGTCTTAATGTTAAACTAACTACTCATCTAACTCTTGGCAAGAAAGTTAATTTAGCAGATTTTCGTAAAATATCACCCTGTTCCTTCAGAAAAAAAACTACCACACTTTGCACACCAGCGGGGTATTTATGGTTAGCTGAATGCATTTGTATCCACCCACCCGCTCTGACTTCCACTCCTTCACTTCTGATGTCTGAGCGTTGCCTGTGTGCAGTCACGTCTCATCCATGTTCTCTCATGCTCAGATAGATCACACACTCTCTAAGCTGCCCAGAGGTGCGTGAGTGTAAATGTGCATCTGTCTGTTAGTGTTGGCCATGTAACAGACTGGAAACCTGCCAAGGGTTTTGCGTTCTGAGCATGTCAGTATAATTAACCAGCAGGTACTGAATAAACTTTGTATGGCGACACCATATAGGTTATTTCTCCTCTAACCTATCATACTCAACTGAAATAGCAGTATGCGTGTGTGTCAGAAGTGTATAAAATGTGAGAGGACTGTGTCTTCACTTGTGCCCGCCTGCCTTCGCTCCAAGCAATAACACTTGGCTCCCACGTGGACGGGACTCTGGAGCCCACTGTCCCATCTCAAACGTCCTTTAAAGTGTCACTGTGGACCATTAGCATAGACCGGGCTGCTCACCTCGGGCTGCCTCCATATTTCAGCCTTCCAACAAAGCCGCAGTGATGAAATGTTATCTGTAGCTAAACTGTAGGTTTGAATCTGCATTTGACTCTCCCTCTCCTCCCCCCCTCGCCCTCCTCTTCCATCTTCTCCGGCTCCCTCCTCCTCATTTCTCCGAGCAGGTTTCACTCTTGTGCCTGTCATTCTTCTGCCTTTTGTATCTGTGGGCCTTTTTGCTATTGAATGCTGCTTTCTCTCCCACCCCCACTCCTCTCCTCTACTTCTCCCACCTCCTCCCCTGCTCTCCCTCACTCACTCATTCACTCTAGGGCCTAATTATGAGATAGCTTCGAATAAATAAATGTATTTTTTCTCCTGCGAGGGGGAAAAAACCTTGTGCTCCACTTTTTTTTTGACAGTAGGTTGAATTCGAGACTCAATGAGGTTTTATTCAGTGAGGTCCCTCTGCAGATCGAAGTGGTCGCTGGGACGGGAGATTTCCTGGGTGCAGTAATTGTGTCTCATTAATTCTTACTGTAATGCTGGGTAGCTAAACAGGCTACGCAATTAGGGTGCTGAACCCTGAATAGACTGGCTAATCAGGGGACAAAAGCTGTGGCTCAGAGGCCATTAGGCCTGGCGGAAGTGCTTCCATTGTAAGGAGTGGTCGGTGATGCCTTCATCTTCCTCCAATCCGGGTGGGGAAGAAACTTCAGGGGGTTCTTCCATTTCTAAACCTTTATTGCTCAATTCATAATCATGTGCCTGGAATACTTTTGGCTTTTAGCGCAAACAAAGGTGGCATCCTGCTTGGGATTATACGAGATCAACAGTGGATTTCCTGACTGTGACTAAACCAAACTTTAAATAATTGTTTACCACACCTTGTTGTGCCTTCGGAGCTGTTATTGGGCGTGCAGAAATGCAGTAGCCAGTTAGGATCCAGACAAAGTGCTAAAATGCTTCCTTGTTTTTTTTAATGAGAAATCCTGACTCGCTGCTCTCAGAGACGTCAAGTACACCCAGACACTTTCTCATCCGTCGTCCCTCCTCCACCTCCACTTCCTCCTCCTCCTCCTCCTGTTCGGTATGTGCCCCGGCAGCCCACACGCGCCTCCAAACTGTCGACTCAGGAGTCTGCGAGACCTTTCTGCCATCTGGGAAGGGTGGAGGAAAGAAGAGAATAGAAGATCCCAACATTATCTATCCTCTCCCTCTCTTTTTTACCCCCCCTTCTCCTCTCTCTCCCCCTCTCCCCTCTGCAAGCTTTATCTTTCATCCCTATTAATCACATCGTCAGGCAGCCCAGGCAGAGAATAAATGAACTCTCCTGGTCATTAAAATTAAGCATTGAATTATTGACATGCAATTAGCCTGCCTTTTTTTGTGGGGAGACACTGAAAACTTTCTCCCCGCAGCGAGAGGGGAGAAATAATATGACTGCTGTAGTCATCAGAACTAAAAAAAAAAAACCTGGGAAACTGGAAAAAATTTCGAATATGCCAGAAAATTCTAACTTGGAAAATCCTATTTATCACATAATAAGAGCACTAAGCCTGGTTCCATCTCATTTAGCTGAGTTTTATTCCCATAAGGAGTGGTGTCTTGCGCTCGTTATCTGCTTCGTTATGGAGAGGCCCGCGCTGCCGCCTCTGGATTATGCCGTGGATTATGTTAATGTTGGGGAGACACGTGGACACACTAACTAACATTTTAGGCGATCTCTCCCTGCCTGTTTGTTCCCATGCGCTAAACTTGTTTATCTGTTCTCATTTGGCATTATGCAGATTCACATTCCATTATTATAACAACTGAACACATTGATCCCTAACTCATAATCCTCTATCACTCAAAATGCAACAACGACTTGAAGGAGGAAAAAAAAAGAGAGGAGAAAACAATATTTTGTGGAGATGTGCCTACGTATTCTCTTTTCACAGTCACTTCCAATTACAGTGACAATTGCCTCGGTAATTTTATGAATAGAAAGAAACACTTACTGTGCTTGTTAGTCAAATACACATTCTGCATCCTTTTCATAGCAGCAGAGCAGGAGTTTGACAAGCTGTTTACGCTAAGCCTGAGTAAATCAAATTCGGAGTTTGCCTTCCCTCCCCAGTAATCTCATTTTGTTTACCACTAACGCTAAGTACATTAGCATCTGCAAGGCCTGTCTGTATTTACTCTATTTACCCCTACTGTACTGGCTCTAAGCCAAACAGGGACTAATGTTACGAAATGAGGGTAACCAGCTGTATATTCATGAACAACTCGCTCCTAATCTGACACCGAGGCAGGGATCCAGAGCCGGCAGAGCTGCAGTCGCGAGCATAAACTGACAGAAGATAGTAGTAGACAGTAGTTTTTGCTCAAGTGAATGGAGATATTAACTGCTTTTAAGCTGTAATATTTTCTTTCCCTCCTCCTGGGTGTTTATATGGGAAAGTGAGGCATGACAGGAAGGGAAATAGCAAGCCTCCCTCTCAGGAAACCAAAAGATACACAGTAGGAAGTAATGGTTTGGGTTAGATCATTCCAGAGCAGTTTAGCTACTCAGGGTGCACAGAGGAACTGGGGGTAATTTGAACTTTTAAGTAAGGAGGAAATGACATCAGGGTCAAAGATTGTCAGGTTTCTGTGCCTCAGTGGTGTCTCCTCTCCTGGCCTTTCAGAGTGAATGGGGCCGGTATCAGATCTCACCTGTTGTATGCATCCTCCTGTTTGTCCACAGTTCCAGGACCTGACCACGACCCAGGTTCCCACAACCTACAACCTGGCCTCCGCGCCTCATTAGGCAGCTGCATCATGAGGGAAAGCTGGCATGTGTGGCAAACAGATGCTGCATTTTCACCGCGGCCAGACATCATGAGATCTCACTTTGCTGCAGCAAAACCAAAAATTGAGAATTAAAAGGTGTTGCAGACTCGAAGTTGGACAGTATGAGGAAAGCAGCTCCTGTGTTCCTCTGTTTTCCTCTGTTCTCACTGAAAGGTTTTACTAGACCGGAGCATGTTGACAAGCATTTCTAAAATGAATTGTACCTGATTTTGACGTCCAAGCTGTCTTCACCAGCACAATGGAACGTAACAGAAAACACCCAGTGGCCTCTAGCTAAAATACATGGATGGCCATATGGGTTTAAAAAAGAGAGCCAGGCGTAGGTTTATAAGCATGAGCAGATGACAGTTTGACATACTCCATTCATGTGGGATGACAACTCATAATCTTGCTAAAAGACTGAAATTTGCATGCCATGCTTTGCAAGAATTGCTGCATTCTTACATTTTAAGGAAACCCAATTTTTACATACTTTCACTTGAAAGGATGGCAGTGTTGGTCAGTCGGTTAACCACTTTGGTTCAGACTGAAATATTTCAACAACCACTGGATCGATTGCCATGAAATTAGGTTCAGACATTGATGTCTTTTTTAAAGTGAACTGGTGATGCCATAGTGTAAAATGTAGCACCACCATCACAGACCATCAAACTATTGACACTCACTCTATGTTCAGAGCTAATTAGCAAATGATCTGCATGCTAATGGTGAATATGGTTAATATCTGCCAGCACTGTCAGAGTGATCATGTTAGCATACTGATCTTAGTATTTAGCTGCACCCGTGTCACTTATTTTTTAAGACAACACTATAAAACTCCTATAACACTGTCAGACTGATCTTAACCCTTTAACGCGAAGTGTATCATATTTGATACATGAGTTTTTGAGACCTCTACATCATCAGTGTGATATTTTTTTGCCTGAAAAACCTGATGTATACAATGAAAATGCCGGAAAATACTAAATAACCAAAAACCAAATAAATAAATAAAAATGCAAAATGTAGCAAAATACAAAATCAAATATGCAAATTGATATTTAATTTTTTTATTTGTCAGAAGGTTCAGTTAAGCCTGCAGTTTCAAATTATTTCATGGTTCAGGCTTTACAGCTTTAAAGTCCTCCTGGATCAACACTCTTCACTTGTGCTTTTGTCATCATAATTGTGCATGCATGCCTGTCCATCTAAAGGACAGAGGGTATCCTATGCTGTACAGATAGTAAAGACAATTGAGGCAATTTATGATTTGAGGTATTGAGCTGTATTTAAAAAAAAAACAAACAAACAAAAAAAAAGAACCAAAATCAATGCACCACAATCCACCATATATTTGACCATGTCACGCTAGTCGTGACTCTTTGGAACGTTTTTCCACATATGCAGTAGCCTCTACGAAACCTGTAAACAGACTGATGTATAAAAGTGGGGTTAGGCTTTTTTTTCTTTAATAACAAGATTAGGATAAGTTGATTTCAATAATTGTCTTAACACTGAGAGGAGCGTCTTCACCTTTCAGTCCTTGGTGATTGCTTGACTACCAGTGCAAACAAATGATTAGCAAGAGTGTTAACGAAGTGTTTCATTTGACACTGGAGACCTATTGTCTTGTTAATGCTGCTGCCCAGAGAGTTGTGCTCTGTGTTAATTGAGCGTTAGAAAGAGTTTCCAAATTTTGCATAACACCTCCACGGCTCTGTTCAGAAGGTTGCTGTGGAAAAAAAAAATGCTGATTCCAGAATGCAAACATAATTTCAGCTACTCCGGTCTCCCAATTAAAGCTGGAAAACATATATGTCTTCACTGTTGTTAAAAATACTCGATCAGTAATTTCCTCACACTTGCAGAAGCTTCGTTTCCAGTGGCTGGAAACGCTTTTAGCCATTAGTTAAGTTAAAGCAGTGTTTTCTCATGCATTGGTATGTACACATGTTCGTCCAGCTCACATGTTCCCGAGCGATGAAAGCTTGAATAGGATTTCAGCACTTTATGGCTGTGCTTGATTTTCTCCCATTTTACGAGGATCAAACAGAGTCTGATGGTACCCGCCTCGCCAGGATCATTGAGCCTGCCGTAGCGCTGAGAAGTTTTAGCGATGGGAGTATTTTAGCCCTGTGGCAATGGAATCTCTATATCCCAATGTAATTATCAGGATAAGACATTCTCCCTCCCTGGTGAAGGCCAAAGTTTCCTGCCATGGTGCGTGGAGATTTGATTTGATTGAAAAGGCTGTGCTGCATGGTGTATATTGGCGGGCTTCGGGGCTTCTGCAGCTCATGCATTAAGCCTCCATGTCCACATACAATAGTTGGTAAATGCATGACTATTTTCTGTTTCTCTGAATTACTGCTGCATAGAGTGTTGAGAGAAAGCAGAGAGAGGGTTTCACGCAATTGCAGCAGAAGTGTGTTAAAATTTTCCAATAAAATTAAATGTGTATTGAATTTTGAAAAGGAATAACTCTAACATTTATTGCTGCGCTTCCTATCTCTCTTGAGCTGGTTGGGTTTTCCCTGCCCGGGTTACCGGCTTGTCAGTCATTGCCTCTTATGACAGCATGTGGAGGTATCTTGTTGCATGTGCTTGAGGCGTTTCCCTTCACCACATCAGAACACAAATGTGTGTAAAAACAAAACATCTAACCAGGGAGGCAAGGTGTCACACTCGAGTTCACTGGAATATCTTCTGGTTCATCGGTTGTTGGGGTTGGGGTCTCACACACACACACACACACGCAGCAGGGGCTGACGTCCCACAAAACAACAACCGACTGCTTACTGATAAATGCTGTTGCAGCATAACACAAACATTAGTTGACTCGTGCAACATGTCCATTGGATTAATTTTTAAATTCCTTGCTTTCATGTTGCATCCTGATTCTATATGCAAAACTGATTCCACCACTGAATACTCTGCTCAGCTGGTTAAAAATTGATAGGAATGTCAATGCATGAGCATTGTGTTACCTTTCAACCATGCGCTTCGTTAAATATTCAATCTCAGAAAGGCAAATATTACATTCTTTTACCTTTAGCGGTGTCTTTGCCTCGGCTGTGTCTTGTTCCTTCCCGGCTTCGCTTTTTCTTTTCTTTCTTTCTTTCTTTCTTTCTTTCTTTCTTTCTTTCTTTCTCTCCTGTTGACTCTGATGCCCAGGCGTCCGCTTAATTGGTATTTCTGTTGAGCTTTTCCGAGTGTGAAACAACAGAGCCTCACACCTCAAATACAGTATTTATTCATTATTTTGCACACAGTCGTCTGACAGCAGGAAACCTTATTAGCCAAGCTAATTTAAGGGGTGACTTGCAATCCAATTAGGTCTAATTGGAGGCTGATAGACCAGCCTTCAGAGGTAACATGCACTGAGTCCGGCCACCGCTGCATCCTCACACCCCTGGACGCCTCCCTCCTCCCTGCATGAACATCACCGCCGCCTTGCAGAGGTCTGGGGTCGTGAGCCAAACTTCTGCGATCACGTAATAATGAATTTGTTACATTATATGGTGTAACAATGGAGATCTATTCATGGTGGTGCGGCAGAGCAGAGGGGGCTGTGAGAGGTGGCAGAGGCTAATTCAGCGAGGCCTTCTCACAAAGACAGGGACAATGTGCTGGGTATAGAGTTGTTGTCTCAGGGCTGAGACCACCCCAGCAAACCCTCACTAACCCACACACAATGGACACTGGTGGTTGACACTTTAGAAGCATGACCTATAGAAATTCACATTATAGAAGGTGCACAAAATGTTTTAAAATGATGTAAGGCACACAAGCGGAGCTTCAGTGATTCTGTTTCTTCAGTATGTCTCTTCAAGAGCTGCAGTGTAAATCCATCATGATGTGTGAAGATTAATTCACACAAACTGTGCTGCATTTAACAGCATTATCAACATGAAAAATGAAGGTATTATTTTGAAAATCCCACCCATTCCCATAATACTCTCTGCCACATTCAAGTTATATTTCACATCTCATCAAACAAACATCCTTCTAGTTTGCATCTCCTACTGCGATATAATGATGTGTGCTCATCTATTAGTGCTTTTTAGGTTCTCTGCATGTGTCTTTGTGAGCCTGTGAATCACTTTGAACTTACAAAACTCACTCGCTAACAGTTAAGTGCTGCGGCAACACACTGTTTTTCTAAATAGCTCACATGTTAAGTTGCTGCTTTAAAACCGTCAAACTCTCAAACTCAAGTCAACTGGAGTTCTGAGATGATTTTACTTGGGAGATAAATTAAACATTTATCATGATTTATTCCTGTTGTTTCCAAAGCATCATGTAATTGTATAATAAGGTTGTTTTAGGTGACCTGTACCGATTTAAAAGGAGAGGAAACCCACTTCCATCTGTCTGTTAGCTAAATATACTTGCACAAAACAGTGAGAAAAAATTGATCATCAGGCAAGGATGATTTCTTGTTTTTGAAGGTGGATGGTGTGTTTTTTAGTTCAAAATGTGTACTCAGTTTATCCTCTTATGCAGTTTTCAAAGTGCACACATTCATCTGTTATAATTAGTTGATGTTTTATCTTAATGACTATGATATTTTGTAATAAATGCACATTGACGCTTTTAGTCACATCACATGATATTCCTCAGCAGAGTCTGCAAGTTCATTTTTGGCCTTGAAGACAAAATAATGTCAACACAAGGTTCATTTAGTACCTGTTCTAGAGTCTTCCTCAGAATGTATGCATTTTTTATTCCCTATTTTTATTGCCAATGTGGACAACAAATTTCTAAAGTAATGAGTAGATGGAAATTTGGACATTTACATACAATTCCAGGACAACTGGGCAAACTGCATCTGCAGGGGAAGATTATTTGATATAATGGAAAGTGTTGTGGAAATGGTCCTAATAAGCAATAAACTGCTTGAACCAAAAATTTGTCTTTGACTGAAACACTTTGTCTGAGACAGAAGTTTCAATCATGCCCACCATCATATGTACGCTATTATCACTCCTCGATGTAGACACAGGTGTGGCTTCATGAGACTATATGGTAAATTGCTATACTGATTCCCCCTTTGCCCATACTATTGCTGTTATGCTGCTTGAAAATATGTTTTCTACCTTGTCTCAGCAGTTCAGTGTGGTTTGTTTATCTTTGTAACTATAGTAACGTAGTATTAGTGCATGTTGGGAATCAGGAAGTAAAACTGCCATGCGGTTATCAGCTATGTGTGAGCTCTACCTATGTGTGGTCGTCAGCTTCTAAGTTGGTCATCTTTCTTTCTCTCTTTTTGCTAAGGCAACGTCTGTAAGTATTTCTCATCATATAACATTAAGTTATCGCTTATTTTTAATTTTTGTAAGATTATTGAGATGGCGAAGATGCTAATTAGTTTATGCTAGGCTGAGTTAGCTTTATGTTTTACTTCCACTGGTTGTTTTTACTAGCTTGTTTGTGTTTATTATATAAGCTTCAGAGCTAAGGTAGCTGAGCCGTATTATTTATTCAGATACTGTGTATTTGGTTTGATTAATAATAAAAACATCTCATTATACTGTATTACAGTTTCACAAAATTCCCAGTAAACTTCATGGAAGTGAATCAGCTGTATCCTGAAGTTTCTTGGGAGTGTTTAAGATGAATGGAACATAGCCCATGACAATGGCCATAGATTATATAGTTCACAATTTATCATAAAGTCAGTGAATACTATCCTAAAGGTTTATTTAAACACATCATGAATTAAAAAAAATCATAAAGCAGTGCTATTTTTTGAAACATGGGCACAAGTGACTCATGGTAAAATTAACTTATTTGAACCAGAGATTATTCTTTATCGTGTCTGTATTAGTGGAGTTAGAAGTGTGTGTGATTGTGAGGTGTATGAATCAACCGGGATGTGTTGGTTGTACTGTTAAAATGTTTACGCCCAATGGTACCTGTATCAACATAACAGTTTGTGTAGGAGTAGAATGGAAATCACGATAACACGTTATCAGTAATAAGTCACAGTTCGAGCATCTCAGGCCACACCAGCCTGAATGGTCAAACGGATGCCATGGGGAAGGTTTGCGTTTCATTGTGAAGCCCTTTCAGGTGACACCAGCTATCTACTAGCATGTAACTTGGTTCCAACAGAGCTGTAGTATGGGGGCAGTGCAGTCTTCCTTAGTGTTAGATGTTGGTCACTGTTGGGGCAGCAGTCAGCTTACTCTCCTGAGGAGTTGGGTAGCAGATGAACATCAGGCGAAGGGTGGTCAGTAGATTCTGGGATAGTGGGATGGGATCTTGGAAAGGTCCTTGAAACCTTGTCTGCTTCCAATGATGTCTCCTATGATCCTTAATGAGGACGCAGTCTCCTGGGAGAAGTCCTTGCAGGGCACTTTCTGCTGCTTGTAAAAAGGGCACTTTTCACCTGTGAATCAAAGCTGATAAGGTTATAGAAAAGTTTGTGCAGTATCTCAACATTGAATCTTTGCATGTGGTTGCGGAAGGGGGTGACTTTCTAACTGGCCCTATTCCTATCTGTGGGGGTCTGCCAAAAAGGATTTCAAAGGGACAAAGACTACATTTACTTCTGATACACATATGCTTGTGGAAGGAGACCAAAGGGAGTGTTTTCACCCAAAGACCACTTTCCTCACAACATTTCACAAGTTTAGCCTTGAAAATGCTGTTTTTTATGTTCAACATGTCACCATCCTGTGGGTGGTCAGAACAGCGTTGGCATATGATAATCAGACATTTCTTTCAGAGCCTCACTACTGAAGACTGATTAGTGTTGACATTTCCCACCTAGGAATGATTTTGGTTAACAGTGCTTTTGCTACTGTACTTGCATCTTGCACCTGTGGGAAAAGCTTCAACTCATTTGCTGAACATACCAACAATCACCAGACAGTAACTTTTGTTTCGGCTTGGTGTCAATTTGATAAAATCACTGAATTATTGAATTGTCGGCAGAAGGCAGCTTGCCGATGCCATTTTAATGTTTTGAGCTCAAATGAGGCATTTCTTTGCAAACATGGTTTGTTGTTAGGGCCTACCAACAGGCACCAGCACCGGAGTGTGCATTCTTGTGGTGTTTATAGTGTAATGTGGATAGATCAGCAAATGTATCAACAGGACGATCAGTAATCACCAGGAAAGAGGAAGCATCAAGTAGGAGAGGACGCACCTGTCATCACCGCATCTTCCGCTGCTTTACCCATAGAAATAAAGGCAGAGCTTCACACTTATCAAAGAAACGCACTAAAAATAGCATCCAGAAATGCAGAGCCATCTACAAACAACTCCAGATCAGCATCAGTTTGTGGATGATTGGGTAAATTTGGCCTGGGGGTGCAGACTTACTCCAGGATCTGCAAACAGTCATGAAGAGTACCAGCAGCTGCTGTAGGGTGAAGAGTGGCAGGATTAAGTACTGTACAACATGCAGTAGTGATATTGGGCATGTCTAAGAGAGTGGTGTGATATTGCAGCTAGTGTCCTGGAGAGAGGTGCGAAGATTTCCATGTGTGCAGGATGTGAGCAACAGAATGAAGAACTATCAGAGTGAGATCACTATAGCCTACAATGTCATGTGATGCAAGCAACAGTATGTACACAGAGAGGAAGCCCTGCTGCTACAAGACCAAGCTTAGTAGAAAACAAATTGCCATAGGGTGGAGTTTGCTACCATGGTGCTTTGTCAAAACAGATGTCATGAAACTATCTTTCTAGTCTAAAAACACTGAGTAAAAGGTTGGTCAGTTGGTTTTAGTTAACACATGGTATTATCAGTCTTCTTACTTGCTCTGGTTTCTTTTCCCAATTAGGTTCAAACTCTTTGCCTCTGCCACTGCCAGGTTGGTGTTGGGAGATTACGGCATTGTACATGGTCAACTGTGCTTCTTTCAGACTCTTTTGGCCCGCTCCATTGACTTTGTCTTGCTTCTTATCAGCCTGATCCTCAGCGTGCTCTGCATGCAGAAGGATGTCAGCAAGAGATGATGTTTTCCAGGAAATGCATGTTTTCGTTAATGCAGCAGCCAATTCAGGCGTCATTTGGCTCAAGAAATGTTTTTTTAAGGTGCACTTCAGAAGCAGTGAGTGGGGTACCTTCCATGTTATTAGGAGGATCAAGACCACTATGGGCGTCAAAAGCAGTTTTGGGGATGATGTGGTTGGTAGATGGTGTTTGTGTTGTTGAAGCTGGAGAACCTTCTGCTGCTTCCCTACGTCCACTGGTGGGTCCTATCTCTGTGCTTCTGGCTGTGGAGCATATGGAGGAGGTGAAGTGGGGTCTAGATACAGCTCGTGAAATGGACTGTGTGACTTGTGTACCACAGGAGAGAGAGGGACACAGTATGTTAGTTGGTTCCTTATTCTTTTCTGCGTTGTTCGTTTATCCTGTTAATCTACTTCTCCTCTCCACATACAAATATAAGCCTTTAATAGCTGATTCCTTTTCTGTTTACTTTTGGATGTCCCTGCATACTCTTCAGCGACTCTTCTTTCTTTCATGTCTTGTCTTGTCATGTCTTTTATTGGGCCGACTGACCAAGGCTAAAACTGCCATTTTCAGGAAAACCCAATTCAACCCATAATTTAAATTGATCCATACACCCAGGATGCTTTTCTGTCATTAATTTGGTCCAATTTACCAAGAACCGGATACACCAGAAGAATAAGTTAAAGTCAGTACTTATGGTGGAATGACCTGGTTACCACAAACAATACCTATTACCTATTACCTATTACTCTGCAAAACAAACTGTAAAATAACAAATATGCTTTCTCACTGTGCATGTTTTTCTTTTCCTTTTCCAGTTCAGGATTGGAGTGGTTACTGGGCTCCACCCGAGGACAGCTTCTCATCCATAGGGAGAAATCCTCTTTTTTCTACTTGGCCTTCTGTATGTCTCCGGAGTCCAATTTACTTGTCTGATCTTGTCCTTGTTGCTGTTTGTTGTGGAAATTTGTTGATTTCCCAGGGAGAAATAAACTGAAAGAAACTGAATAAAGATGGGGGCGACCAAAACCCTTCTGCCTAGACTTTTGCATTCATTTCAGACAGAAGTTTTGATCATGCCCACCATCATAAGTGTACTTTTACTCCCTGATGTAGACATGGAACTGGTTTTAACAAGTACCAAGAAAGTACCAAAAGTTTAGTAAGGGTTCACTGCAAGATTATAATGAATCTACAGAGTACAAAAGGTGACACAAGTGTGGCTATATGGGATTATAGGGTAAACTGCTGTAACAGAAAGCTCCAGAACAGTTACTAAATGGCCACTGCTGTTTAAATCTATCCATGCACACATTTCATTTCTGTGTCACAAATGTCCTTGTAATTCTTCAACTATCACCTTAATCCTAGCAGACGTGATGGAGTGATGTCACTTGTTCACATATCCTTACTTTGATAATCCTCTCTGGAACAACTGAGATCACAAGGACTCAGGGGGCGGTTCCTCCAATCTATATGTGGCACGAACAAAAGCAGATGAAAGTGGCTTTCCGTATGAGACCAGCGTCAGGTACCAAGGGAAAAGCATACCAGCAGCATGTTTGAGCCCGCTAATGTTTCCTCTTTAGGGGAATCCGTTGAGTATATGTGTGTGTGAGACCAAGAAGCAAATGAGTGGGGGTATTTCCCTATCTGATTGGCCACTGGCTGGTTTTGGAACATGATGATTGGAACGTGATACATGGGCGCCCTTTGACATACCTAATGCATCATTTGCAATTCTAAACATCTTGGTTTACATTTACTCATTGCAACCTGGACATGTGTGTATGTGTGTATACAGGCGTTTCCTGTGGAATAAAATCAGAGAACATGTGGCCTTTAGACAGACCTGTTGTGTAAAAAAAAAAAAGACGGGTACGTGAGAGAGGAGGAGGACAGACAGTACCTTTGCAGAAATATGCTGTTTAAAGAACTGTCATCATAATTCACCCCAGAATTTGAATTGACAGGAAGCTGTAAAGCCTCAAGTAGCAAAACTGTGAATCAAAAGAGCTGCTGTAGTGAGTTCTTGCAGAATTTTACAACACTGAGGGTGGACACCTGTCATTTTCTAAGTATAGCCCTAACAGAGGAGTATTTCACCTGTGGCAAGCCCCTACAGAATGATATAAAGGAGGATAGGAATGTGAAGAGTTGGATTATCTTTTACTATAATGGATTTTTTATTGCCTACTTTTCTGTTTTTGGGTTATTTTTTTGGGTTCTAACTCCCACTGATGTACGAATATAATGAGCCACTGCCCGGCTAGCACATCAACTTATTATGATTAGTGGAACAGGAATAGAGGTTTTAGAAATTTAGATTCATTAAAATGGCTTGCGGGAGTGCAATTTCCAATGCAAACAGTCGTCGGACTGGGCTCATTGGAATTCCTGCCGTATAGACACAAGCAGCTCACTTCGGCGAGGCAGATAGCAGACAGACAAGCTGTCAGAATCGTTATCGTCGGGACTTCATCTCGTTAATTTGGTAGATGGGAGCGTGGGTATTTGCCCTGTGGAAAACTAAACACACTCACAGGGTTTCTCCGCCCACCCCGAGCAACCCCCCCACCCTACCCTTCCACCCCCTCTGTCCACGGAGAACCAGCCAAGGAGCCAGGCAGCCAGGCCCACACATAGCCTGCAGTCATGTCAGACCCAACAGCCTGGCTGGAGTCAATATGACCGCGGGCGAAAAAATGGTGGTGGAGCTGGTCCCCCTCAGTCTGAGACCTGGCTCAGGCAGCAAACAGCGAGCGAGGCGCTCATTCAATATGAGTGAACTCCTCCACTCCCCATCCTCATCCTCCCCCTCAAACACACCAATGCACATTTCAAAACTTGCTCTCACTCAACCCGTGTCACCCCCCCTCACCACCACCATCTACTCTTTTCTCTCCCATTTCACCAACTCCAACTCTCTGGCTCTCACTCAACTATTCCTTGTTTTTCTGTGTAAGTTGTACATGATTTTTCCCCATTATTATGTGAAGGAGAGTGGTGATGTGTGTGTGTGTGTGTGGCACAACATCCTGACAACCAGATTTGATTTGACAGCTGAAGCCTCTCTTTTCCCCCTCACTGCTGACCCTGCAGACCAGAGAGTGGAAAGGGTTGGAAACGGGGTGGATCTGGGCTAAAAGTAGCTTTTTATTTACTGGAGTGTGGTTTTTGTCATGTATACCTCACCGCTCCTCCACTCGAAAGTTTACCCAACATTCTCTGGCTGATCAGAGTTCAATCGCGGCAATTTGGAGAGGAATAATGATTAGATGTAAACTGCAGAGTCGGAGAGGAAGCACCTTGTGTCTCAGCTTAACACACACACACACACACACACCTTTTCTTTGTTCAGTGAAGCAAGAAAAATCACAATCAGCGCATAATGCTTGCAAATTCCAGGGACTCATAGGTGACACTGAAAAGCTAAACAAAACAAAACCTGAATAAAAAATAACAACTTGAACTGATATTCAATAATTAAAAAGTATCAGTCATTATTTCGAAGAGGTCATCCGCAGGGTCGGACAGAATCCTGTGCTGTTTTGTGTATCTACACCTATTATTATTCATTTTGTCAACTGAATATTTATGACTAAAACACACATTTCAGACAAAACTGTGTGTATGCAAAAGCTCCCCATGTTGAGCCCTGCTTAGACATCTCAAAGAGAATAAGCAAACACAAAGTGCTTTATTGCGGTGTGTGTGTGAACAGCCCTGTCAAACGTCTGTTTACCATCTCGCATTCCCAGAGGCACAAACCTCTCGACAGAGGCTACATCTATTTTTCCTGCTGAAAGATGTCTTTAAAACAGCAGTGTTTTGGGCGTTTCTGCTTTAAAGGCAGGAACAGTGTCAGTGTTACAACATCAGAGGACAAATTAGAGTCAAAGTAACAATGCCTTGGAAGAGGCTGCGTGTGTTTGTCTGCTAAACAAAAGCCCCCACACCCTTAAAGTAGGATGGGAGAGCAAAAATTTA
The DNA here is from genome assembly GCA_023238725.1 of Scortum barcoo. Classification (NCBI taxonomy): domain Eukaryota; kingdom Metazoa; phylum Chordata; class Actinopteri; order Centrarchiformes; family Terapontidae; genus Scortum; species Scortum barcoo. The sequence continues at coordinate 5,205,802 of CM041551.1, forward strand.
AATGTTTCTTCATATCCTCAGTGTGGTCAGAGGTCATGTTACAGGAATAGTTTGGCATTCTGCGAAATTGGCTTAGAGCTAGAGGTGCTTGTTGGTGGATTCTTTAACCATGCAAGTGAAACACACGGCTCTAGGGATGGAAATATCGGTCAGTTGGTCCGCCACTTTGGTCCAGCCCAAAATATTTCGGCAACCATCGGATGGATTACGTTGAAATGTTTTATGGACATGGACACGATTTGACGATCTGGGACCATCATCAGGTTAAACTTTCTGCTCACAATAACAATGCATCAGTATGTAAACAATGCCATTGTGATTTTGTTAGCATGCTGAAAAGAGCATTTAGCTACAGTGCAGTGAAGTACATCCTCTCTTAGCCTTGTACATATGTGAAAGAGCCAGGATACCTGTTTCCTGTCTCAATGCTAAGCTACACTAGCTCCAGCTCCATATTGAACGGACAGATATGAGAGTCATTTCTGAGCTTTTCATCTAACTCTTAGCAAGAAAACAAGTAAGAAAATTTCCCAGAATGTCTTTTCAGGTCAAATTAAGCATGGGGCAATGAGATTAAAGGTGCTCTGTGGATAATATATACTAAAAATACATGGTTGCAGGTAAGAGTCATTTAAAAGTGGCTGTATTCTTGGCTTAGATGCCCAGCTCATTTGTTGGTCTCACTCCTAGTGAGCAAAGTAAACACACAGCAGATCACTGCTTCACAGCCCAGCATCCCAAATATAGATTTCACTGTCATCTTTAAGTATGCAAACGATCTGTCTGTCTGTCGGTAGATGGACGGCTCATGGCTGCATGCCCGGCTCTCTCGTTTTAATACCCAAATTGACGTCGCGCTCCATCGTTCTTTTGTTGCCGCGTCGCGCTGAGCCTCTCGTCGGCCAAGAAAACAAAAAAGTCAGTTATACGGCTGCAATTGATGCGACAGGCATTTAGCGAGGCGATTTCTATGGTAACAATCCTCGGGAAAATTTTCATTTTCTGCATCAAATGGGTAAAAACGTAGCCGTGATAATTAGCACTGTGTGTGTAGCTTAATATGTGCGTGTGTGGAACCTGCTTTAAAGGACTTCAAAAAAGCCTGGAGGAAAAACACAGTTTAGTGACATCTCACCACTCTCTCTGCTGTCAGTCAGCATTAGGGACTGTTTTTGCCTGTTGTATTTTTCTTTTGTAATCTAAAGCACCGTCCTTTTAAAACGACTCTGCTAATTACTTTATTTAATCGGGTGCCGGCCGAGGAATTATTTTTGTAGCCCGGAGCAACTTTTGAACCTGTAACAATAGCTTTTGGAATATCCGTTTAAGATAAAAAGCTTTTATAGTTAATCCTCGAGGCTGTTATATCTACACATTTTGAGTTGCACTTTCATGTGGACCCTTCAAGATCATGAGGACTCTGATACAGTTGTATTGCACCTGAGGATAATGTGAAAACCAATGCAATTAGTTTCCCTGCACAAAACAGGGATGAGCATAACATGGATGAAAACAAGCCACAGTAGCCACAGTGTTTAGATTTTTTATTTTTTTTGACGAAATATCCCTGAAACCACACTTTCTTGTCCTTTTTCTGACTCACACCTGTTCCTTTCCGAGCACCCCCTACCCCTCTCCTCTTTTTCCGTTTTGAATTAGGGAAACCAAGCACAGGGCAGCAAATGGTGTTTGAAAGACCAAAAAAAAAAAAGAAAAAAGACAGGGTTGGGGGGTTTGGTGGTGGTGATGGGAGGGGGGTTAAAAAAAAATCAAAGTGAAATCGGCAGAATGCGTACTTTCAGAAGCTGCGGCACAGTTGAACTGAGCAGGCCCAAGTCCTGTGAAAAGAAATGGAGACAGCCTGAATGCAAATTAAATCCCCCTCATTCCTGCAAATATTGTCTTAGCCATTAGTGCGGGCTTGACTAGAAAGGAGTGGTCCCACTCATTGTCGCTCGGCCAGGGAGAAGTCAGGGGAAGAATTCTATTCAGTGGCCGTCTTGGGGGCTCGGTGCACTTGGGCGCTTGTTTGGTACCATTCAAACGCCACAGACCGTGGCAACAAAGAGAGCTTTCAGCGTACCTCACTGTAAAAGCATGTGAAAAAGAAGAAAGGAGGTGGATGGGAGGTGAGAGGAGGAGGGAGAGAGGGGTTTGATGGGGGTGAAGCAGGGGGGAGAAAGGCAGCACTGGAAAAGTTTAGGTGTAGGTCCGGAGTGGAACTGGGCCTGTGTGTTGTTTTTTTAATCGTCCGGTTTATTTTGCTAGGTGGGATATTGGAGTGCTTCATGCAGCTTGCGCAGTTGGCTTCACTGGGTGAGGAGCTGTGGATTTTGCACACAAGCACACACGCACACACACACACACACACACGTGCACAGCCTTTGAGCGGCCTGCTTGGCCTGTCTTCAAGTAGCACCCATGAGAGACAAAAAGAGCCATTTCAGCATAAAACCATACCTGTCTTGTCTCCTCTAAAGCTGTTTGTGTATATTTATGTATTTACAGACATTTTTACAGCCAGGCTCTGCTTTGTGCATCATCTCTAGTTGCTGTTTTGCTCCCAAACTTCATCATCAGGCAGGTCTGAAGTGTGCTATTGACCTGAAGTGGCTTTCATACACACAGAAGACAGGTAATTTTTTTTAAGGCCGAGCACATATATCTGAGCGGAGGGCCCCCCTTCTGCTAAAATTCCAGAGCCTTCTGGTGTATCCATCGGCTCCTAAACCAAACATGACTGTACACGAACGGATTATTTGTGTTTGAATCCACACGAGAAAGTCCAATCTGCAGCGCACAAGTGGATGAACGCTCACTGAGCCAGCAAGGTTAGACTCTGCCACAGGCCTCGCACATTACCCAACACTGGGAAAGGCCATCACGGGGAGGTATCTTGTGAAGCGCGCACACAGGAGTGGAGAAGTCAGTAAAGAAAGACTGCACAGGTTTGTGTTTGTGTGTATAGGTGGAGCCGCGTGTGTGCGCAGAAAGCAGAATAGCCCTTGGCATCCCAGATTTGTTTTGACTGGTGCGTTTACAGCTGCTGCCTAGCATGGGCGAGGAAGGGCCCGGCCGAAGTAAAACAACCAAATTCTTACTTTTCTCCTTCTTTTCTTTCACTCCTTCTCCTGTGCTGTCTTCGGAGAGATGGCTCCCGGCCAGCCAGCTGTATAATCAAGCCCTTCATTTATACTTTATTGACAGATGCTACTTCTAGCCTGGTTGGGGGAATATGGTTTGTTTTTCAAACCTCTGGGAAAGATTGACTTCCATGGCAGGGTAATATATGCTTCAGAAGGCTTTGTTAATGTTGGACTACAGCTGCACGGTAGAAGGGCTGGAATGCTTTCCTCCATTTTGTCCAAAAGTTGGACTAAGCGAGAGAGAAAAACAGTATAGAAACTAACGCAGGTTTGGCAGGAAACAGTCTGGTGCAACTTTTCCAACATTTTTTTCTTGTTTCCAAAGAAACTAATATTAATTATAAATGCAGATAGTTTATCCTTCCATTTGGTTGCGATTTATTGAAAACTCACCGTCAAGAAACTTTGTAAAGTCCTGACATGATTTTCGTATACTCACATACAGTATAGATGACTGTTCATTTAGGCCAGGCATTCAGAAGGACTTATATTTTTACATTTTTATCCATGTTAATGGATTTTGTCACTCCTATTATTATTAACCTTTTGGTTGATGATTCTGATCAGGGCAGGAAGTATGATGTGGATTCAGTGAGTTAACTGTTTTTTTTTTTGGCATTTTGGCTAATTAACAGCATTAATAGAACCATTAAAAGTGTGCTGGATTAACTATTAGCAGTTTATGTTTGCAACATACCCATGGATGTAGACTGGATTTGGATTTGGTAGACTCAAACTGTATCTTCACCTCATGTCTCTCCCTCCTGGCATATGGATGCCTCTGATTTTTAGCTACGCGTGAATGCCGATCTTGACATGCAGACACACATTTCTTTGGAAATGTGTACAATCCTGCATGTGCAAAATGTGCACGTGATAGCAGCAGCTCAACATTCACCAAAGTCACCCATCACTTCTCATTTCAGTTTATTCTCTGCTCTGTAATGTCACCATCTTTGTAAAACAGCACCTCAAGACTTTTCCCATGTGCTGCCTTGTGCTACCAAAACAACCAAGAAGAGTCTGAATTACTGCAAGTGCTCTTTAGTTTAGATTTGGGTAATGCGTGTCAGCCAAGAAATCCTCGCTTGCACGTACAGAGGAAGGCAGAGGGTGCCAAGACAATCTGAGAAGGAGGAGACGGCAGGTTGGTGTCGGTGACAGATGGGATGGAGAGGCTGACTTCTTTATTTTAAGGACGGTATCTTCTATCTCTTCCTGCCAGCCTGTCGGTTCCCTCTTCTATCAGTGCCTCACTGTTGTTCGGAGGGTGGGGGTGGCAATCTTTGCAGTCGCTAAGAAGACTGATACATGTTTACAGCACACACAGGAGAAGGCGCTCACAGACAAAATAAATACATTCATGTTATTTTCCATATGCATGACGTTATCAGACACACTGGTTTGTGACCTTTTGTAGCAGCTCAGAATTCCCAGATTTGGGGGAGAAAACGAGGTGGAAACATGAGTAACATCCTCCACTTCAGTAAAGAGTTTATCCCCCAGTTACTTAGTAACATAATGGGTGTAGTGTTGACTTTCATGGGAAAATTAAGATTTAAAAATTATATAATCTGAACTCCAGCTGGATAAAGATTCTCTGAATCATGTTATGTAATAAATTTGTCTAGACGTACATTTATGTGGTTTCAGGTGAAGAAAAAATACCTTTTTGACATATTGCATTTGCAGGTGTTCATTAACCCAATGAGTAACAGAGAGGAATCCTACATAGAAGTTAAGATTTCCAAAACTGCTTTTAATCTATTAATGATGATTTACAAAAAACAATTCCAGCACAGAGAGGAGACAACTTATAGGGTACTTCCAATTAATTACATATTTCTTCTGATTGTCATAGTTCTGATTATGAATCCTTTTGATAATGATAATTTTCTACTCACCAAAATAATTAGTGACATCAAGAAATACAATGGAATTACTAAAAAGGCCAAAAAAAAAAAAAGAGAAAAACAGTACAACAGGACTGTAAAACTGTTGTTGGTGATGCTTTAGGATACTAATGTTACAGTTGTTAAGAGAGACTGCTGTAAACGTGATTGAGAAGAATTTGGAAATGACTGAGAATTATCACTGAAAAAATTATGTTTGGGTGCTAACGACAAGGAAATCTTAGACATTTTCACCATGAAAAGGCATACAGGTTTTTTGTGAGTTGCATGCTCACACAGTTTTCCTGTGCAATGAGGACTTATTTCTGACACTGCAGCTCACTTTCAGTTTGATCATCAGACAAAGTGTCTTATCAGGTGACTGTTTCCAACATGTCTGATTGCGCTGCTCATGTTGTCAGAGCTCAGCTGTTACTTTGATGAGTATAATTTGATCATAACTAATTGTGGCCAAAACAACTAAAATAAGACTCCAATTATGACGAACCAGAATTGTCCTTTAATTCTGCAAATTCTGCACGCCTGTGGTGGCTAACTATGACTGAGTCTGGTTTTGAAATTGTTCCCGACGTTAGTGAGAAAAAGGAATGAGGTGCAAGATTCCAGAAAAGGCTTGTTGACATCTGTGTTTTTCCACTTAGAGAGAATCTCTGCCAAAACACAGGAACACCTCAAACCCACATCCACTATCCACTGCTGCTGCGGCTGTGTTTTTAAAAATATACATATACTCACCCCATAAACGCTAGCAGACGCTGGATTTGCAGAGGATAATTCTGCTCATTTCTAAATATGTCTTTGGTGCAGGTGTGTGGCAGAGACAGACACACCTGGACATATAACCCGGACTATTTATCATCTCCCTGCCTCTCCGCTCTCCCTCCGTCTTGCTTGCCTGCCGGCCTCGACTGTTTCCCCTCCAGCAATGACAGGATTATGTCTGACATGTTTAAGGAAGTGGCTTTGGCAGGCGGTGTAGAGGAGGCAGGCAATGAGACGGGCGCACACACACACGCATGCATACACACACACACGCAGGTGCACGCACATTCCTGGTGCCAGCCTTGACTCTGTAACCTTGTGTAGCGGGGCAGGTTTCGACGATGTGTCTGTCTGTCAAGCCGGAGCTGAAATTAATCTGCGTGTACAGAGAACGGGGAGATGAGGCAGGGAGGCTTAACTCTGTTATCATTACAGATGTCAGGCGGGATGACAGGGGAGGGCTGATGCTGTTGGTAAACCGATCGCCACCGCTTGATTCGAGCAGGGGGGAATTAGCCTCGCTTCGTTAAATGGAAGTGTTGGGACAGGTGAGATATTTATTTACACCGCTGCAGATCCCGCTGGTGATGATGGCGGTTTTTGTATTAGGGAGACCTTCACTCGTCTCCTCCGCTGCTGCGTTCGTCTGCCAAGAACATGACAAATGACACGTTGGAGGAAGAGGGAGAGTAAATACACTCCAGCTCTGGCTTCGCACGGCCCAACCAGACCGGCTCCATCTAGCGTTTCACGACCGCGGAACCAAATTCCTGGAAAATGACTTAATTGTGGGGTAGATTTCCAAATGATGATTCGGGGCGAAAATGACAGCAAAGAAAAGGAAAGAAAAGAAGAAGACAGGGCAGGGTGGGAGTCTCGAATGACTGCGCGAGATTTTCTCATCAGGTGAAATCACCACAGACACAGGTTGTAAGAGAGGTAATATAGAGGGGAGATATAGAGGAAGCAGGGATACCTTCACAGGTTCCCCCAGCAAGCCGGTAATTGCAGACAAATGTGTCCAAAATGTCTACATCCGACATCCTGTGCTTTCAGCTGGGTTTTTATCCCAGAGACGGAGAACAAATGGCAGGAACTGGAGTGCCAGGACGTGCAGAGGGGCTCCTTATACCTGCTTTTAAGTCGACATGCCTGAACACGTCGCCCCCTCCGTCACCCCGGAGGGTTGCTTTTTCCACTGTTGGAGCAGACAGGACGCACTCTATCTCCCTGTACCCACAACCCCACTATTCATCAAGTTTTATATGAAGTCACGGGCAGTAAATCAATGCTCTGAAAGGAGGAGATGGAGAGACGAGGGAGATGTTCAAAGAGGTTCAGAGTGTCTTTGAAAATCTTGCATCGTCACTAACAGGTGTTTTGATTTATGGTGTTTGTGTTTAATTGGGGCATTTCTCTGAATCACATGAAAGGGAAGGTGAATTGATATTTTTCAGGCTGAGAGTGGCTCAGTTTGGGCAATGAAAAGACACAGTCAATATTTTCCTCGAGATACATTCCTCCCCCGCTGTGCACCTGGGAGAAGACATACTAAATGTTCCCAAGTGGTATCACAGGAGTTCGTTGAATATGAGGCTTTATAAATAACATCTCAGGGAAGAATTAGCAAGGAACTAAACTTACATTAAGTTGTTTATTATTTTCATGCAGATCTCTCAGGTTTTTTGTAGGCATAGAAAAATTGGTCGACTAAAAGAATATCGACTACCATTGGATGAATAACTATAAAAATTTTGTACAGACATTATTGGTCCCCAAAGGATTAATCCTAATGCATTTAGTGATTGTTGTGCAAATGATAATAAATTCTTGAAATCCACTGACATTTCCCTTTAGCACTACCAGCAGGCTAACATTTGCATTCAGAGTTAAATATCTGTAGCCATTGCTGTGGAATTTACATTCAAGGTCCATCAGATGACTTCTCTGAACTGTATGTCTGTACCTTTAAGCATATTTAAATATTGCATGAATGCTCCCACTGGGAATAGAGTGAAGTCCTCCAATCATGCTGACATTGGCAGACTACCACACAGGGATTACCACACAACCCCTTAAGTCTTGACCAGTTACTGTATGACATGAGACAAGAGACAAAAATAATACAGTTCTACTTTCTGGTGTTACACCACAGCAGCACATATAACCTGCAGAGGATGACATTCCAAAGAAAACAGGGCTTAGGGTATGTCCAAAAATGCCTAAACGTATGGCTCTAAGTTCAAACAACTCTCTCATAGTAGAGTAAAAGAAATAAGAACCAACCTCACCAGTCCTCTATGATCAGTCTTCCCTGATTGCCTATTTCTCCTATTTTGCTTTTAAAACTTTCCTCTCCTTGGTTCTGGTATATGAACAGCACGCCATATAAAATAAAAACTAATTGCATACTCTCAAAGCGAGCTATGTTGTAATGGGGTGATCTTTTTCTATTTTATGGCTGTTATTCTTGGCATTGTACTTTATTTTTGATTTATTATCTAATGGTAATAGATTGTGGTTCTGGTAAATACCGCAGCTGTCCACTCAGAAGTGTGTGTCCTCTGGACTGCTCACCAGCGAGGCTAAAATAAGTCTTGGTTTGTTATGCTTGTTTGAACAGAAGCTGTGGCCTCTTCATTTTGTGGTTTCCAGCAGAGCTCCTGTTTTTTTTTTTCCTCTAAATATAATCCTGAACACCACTACCTCATCTCACTCTCCTTGTGCCATTGTAATAACTGACCAACCCAAACACATCCAGTACATTTTTACATTTTAATTTACTGGGGGGAAAAGACCTTGGAAACTTCTGCAGGACATTAGTAATTGGCTGATTTTATTTTCTTAAGTCCAGACGCCACTGAGCAAGTGGTGCAATTCATCACAGCAATCCATTTCAGCCAGCTTTTCCTCAGCTCACACAAATATGGGAACAGTCCAGTGTGTCAGCGATGTGTCACTAGCTCCATTGCTGAAGTCATTAACATTGAGGAGACCTCTCGAAATGGCCAGAAACAACACACTCTGTTTCATTCCGGTGAGGCGCCGTGTGTGCTCCACAGATGGAGCGAGGCAGCGAGGAAAAATGCCTGAACTCTCGAATGCTGAAATCAGCGGACGGCTTCACATGAAAACACACTTCACTGGTGAAGCGCTGCGATGAAATAAAGTGAAGAGCTAACTAATACCTTCAGCTGTCGGCCTAATAATGCACCACTCTGAAGTCGGTGCTACTTTAATGACCTGAGGCGTGGACAGATTATATGCAAAGAAAAAAAAAGAGCTTGCTGTCAAAACTGTGCTCGAGCGAGCGTATCAGCAGCACCTCATCTGTTTTCCACTAACACACTGAAAGAGAAATCACAAGTCCATGTGTCTATTGGAGCAGATTGAACTTGGCGGATGTGTGTTAAACGGCCGGGCCCCTGGAGTACTGAATAATGATTCCCAGTCGCCCTTCGCTCGCTCGGTGTGTGAGTGCGGCGCAGGAGAAATCTGAATGGAAAAATCTTCTGTCCAAACAACGGCCTGCTGCTGTCTCCGCCGTGCGCCCTGAGCGTCTGTCATCAGCCGTCCACATTGTTTTTGAACAATTGGCACTAATTTGCCATCTGGTTTAGGGAGCCTTTGTTGCGCGGGAAGGGAAGCATTGTGCACTTATCAATGGCGAGTCCACTTAAGGAGCCACCGGTGGACAGAGACAAATGGGGAGACAATGCTCTTTATCTTGGCTCCGCTCTGGTACACTTTATTGGCATGACTGTTTATCAGACAATTTGACAAAAGCAGAGAATGTAAATTGTATGTTGCTCCCTGAATGACATAAAAATGATGTGATTTTAACAACATGTAATACAGAAAACATTACATTAGCTTCAGTCAGTTATTTATGGTAGCACTGGGATCTCAGGGCACTGCAAGTATAGAAAATATGCAAATAGGCAAAAGTCAATCAAATAAAAGGAACATCTTCACATGCAAGCTAAAGAAGTGCAATATAAATACAAGCAAATATGTAAATCACAACCAAATACTAGCTGTTCAGAATAAAATAATATACCTTCTACACCATAAATGACATATTTGCAATAATATCTGAATTACACAATCAGAATTATTTGGTGGCACTAACTGAACAATGTTTCTGTGCGTCGATTTACATGTGCTGTCCAAAGTTGCAGTGCACCCAGGGCCACCGAAGCTTCTTGGTTGAGGACAGAAAGTAAAAAACTACAGAAAATAAAAATGTGCACACACTGGGGCTCAAATGGCACAACATTAATGGATATCAGGGGTTAAAACTCTCTGTGCTGTAGAATGCCCAAGAGGTTAAGAAGACCACGAAAGTAGCTTCTTAGAGCAACAGCCACTTCTCTCCTCAACTTTTCTGTTTTTCTTTCCTCCACTCCTCCCCCCTTCCCCCTCCCCTTCTGTCCTCTCTCTGCTCCATCCTCGGGGAAACTGCACAGTGATGTCACCGCAGCTGAAAGAGTAACAAAGCACCGGTGCCTCTCTTATTTTTCCAGTTTGTTTCTCTCTCTGTGTCTCCTTTGACCCACCGCCACCCCCTGCCAAGCACCCAACCCCCCCACCCTCCTCAGCGTGCCCTCTCTATCTCCCTCACGTTTTTGTTGTGTATTACCCCCACCACCACTACCAGCACCACCACCACCACCATCCCCTTCGCTCCCATCCATTTTGCAGCCGAGCCCCGAGAAGATGAGAAGTGGTGCTTTCTGTCCACAAATCAATAGGCCTTACTCACCTTTGAGTCAAGCTGCAGAGGCAGCATCATCACTGTATGTGCCTGTACAGTATGTGTGGGGAGGGGGGGGGAGCAAGAGAGAGAGAGAGAGAGAAAAGAAGGTGGAGGGGAAACCAGGGTGCTTGCCTGCCTGTCTAATGCATTATTGAGGAGTGCATCTCAGCCATCAGTTGCAGGTAGAAGGCTGAAATAGTCTTATTAGCTGCAGCAGACTGAAGTGTGCTGGAAAACACAGCTGACCACAGCTGAAATCCAGCGTCTGTGAGGTAGGAGCTGATATTACTTTGTGTGGGGATGCTCGGGGATTTGCCTGGTGGGACTCTGTAAAACTTGACTTGCATTGAAATATTGCTAGACAAATCTTAAGGTTTCATTAAGTTGTAAATGTTGTCAAAGGTCATTAGTTAATACATCCTTGTTTTTCCATCTGTTTTTATTTAGTTCCAGAAGTTCTGTAAGAAATCAGACCAAGCTTTTTGCAAAATAATAACTTCATTGTCTTGCTGTATATGGATTCATGTTCTGGCAGCCAGTAGGTTCATATCTACTTAATTCATAATGTGTTGGAGGCTGTTTTGACTCCATAAGCATGGGTCCTTTTTCATTGAATTTCCAATAAACATTTCACCCTGAGGTTGCGCTCTTGGAAAAATAATCTCTTCAGGCCCTGTCAGCATGGAGATCCAACAGCATACTTAAATATTCTCAAGCCAAAAACCCAGAAAGCAAGTTTAATTTAAGTTAATTTGCACCCCAGTGGGTCTGTAAACGGCATGATAAACCAATGAGCATTGACATGCTATTAAAAATGCATGTCCCCAATAGGAGCATTTGATTCAGTCATCTATGAGAAAATATGGGTGCTATGCTAAATGTCTGACATTTAACTTATTCATGTACTGTTTTGAAATGAAATTGCATCATGCTAATTGATGCTAATGATTGAAAACATGGCTGTGCTGCCGTGTTAAAAAATAAATGACAGACACATTCAGCACAGTTTGAAAACTGAGAGTCAGAAACATTGCCATGTTCTTCTTCTTCTCTTCTGTGTTTTAGTGATAGTGAACAAGCCACAGCAAATCTTTGACACACACAGCCTCCTCCTGCCATAGTTAATATTAATGGCTTACACTCAAAAAGCAAACACACACACACACACACTTTGTGAATAATCCAGTACAGTGACAGTATCACTCGTAAAATAATCCCATGCAGTGAGCGTGTGTGTGTTTGGGGGGGGGGTGACTGACAAATCAGACTGGTTTGAACAATCCTGTCAATTTGATTTAATTGGTTTGTGGTGTGTGCCGAAGCGTGTGACAGCACTGAGCAAATGGCATTTCACAGATCTGTATCCTGACATTCTTCCATAGATAATGAACAGAGCTGCATTTGTTGGTACGCAAAGGTCCCTTTCGTCGAAGAGGGATATGGTCGCTCCTTGTTAAAATATGAATGTGCAACTTTGATCAGTAATAAAGGCGCAGGTGTAGCAGGTGTCTCCCTCATCTACGTAGAGTATAGTGTAAGGGGAACACTCCAAATGTACATGCTCTGTGTCTGTCCGATGAGAGCCTCAGTGAAACCTCAGTAATGTTCGGCTGATAAGACTCACAGGAGAGAACTGTTTTTGTCTAATTAGGCAGAGCAGAGAGGGAACTTTAACTGGGGCAAAGAGAAACCAGGCCAAACCCCATTATATTTAAAATACCTGATGCTGTGAGACAGCACTGTGATTGCACCAGCTAGCTGGCTAGCCTCAGGACGTGCTGCGCAGACCCACCTATCCTACGATCGCCCAGCTGGCTTTGGAAAGAGCGGCTACACAATGCTGCTTAATTACGTCTCCCAAGACTAACTTAATTAAATCTCCTTTGCCTCTTATACTTGATGGTTAGGCCTAAGAGCTGATGATCCAGATGTGTGAAAGTAAAGCATGTGAAATTTTGGGAATACAACCATTTAGTCAGCCTTGAGTAAATGGTCAAAAGTTGTCATTTTAATGTCAATTTACAGCTGGAATAAATGTAAATCAGTGTTTCCACCAGGCGTGTGTGGAAAGGCTATGGAATAGTTAGCTAAAAGCAATGAATTCTGCCACAAGTGGTACCTGTACCTGCAAACGTGACCCAACAAACCTACACATAGTCAGTTCATTTGTGTGACAATACGATTTTCCACTTTTTTATGATTTGTCAGTAACATCCAGTTTGAAAGCAATTCAAATTGACATGTGTGGAATATGTGTGGATTATGTATAATGTTGTGTCCATGAAGGGGTAGTTAAAGAGGCGCAGCTTCAGAACCACTGATGTAAAATCATACAACTGTGGTTCAACAAGAATATTCACAGGCTGTAACTTGACTGAACAGCGTCAGCTCATGCTGACAAGTTAGACTGCATTGCTGCTCACATTAGTTTGATCGTCACTAGCCTTGCAGACATGTCACATCCAATTACTTTAAAGTTGAACTTAAGTGATCTGCATCTGGAGCAACTGCCATCTCACAACCACACTACATCATAATATGTGAATTGATTCATTGGCCCGTAACACAATCTCTTATTCAGATGTTCAGACGCATACAAATGCATGTATCTCTCTGTCTTTCTCACACACACACACACAAACACACACACAGACCTGTTGCTCCACTGAACTGTGCATCTCCTAACAAGTCCTCAGTGGAAGTGAGGACTCCTTCAAACCACTCCTGTGTTTTGAACAGCAGCTCATCGTGACATAACTGGACACAAAGGAGCTTTTGTTGGCCTCCAGTGATACTGAAACTGTCTTTGTCATTCCTTCTATACATGTTAGACTCACCATGAGACTGAGGCAGATTACTGTCAATAGCCTCAGTGTATTACACATTCAATTGGTGGCCTCACATGAAACGTTAGAGGCTAAACAACCCACTAAAGCCAGTGTCAGAGACAAGCAGATAACTCCAGTAAGCTATATCCTTGCTGGCCAGTTCAAGCCAGCCTGTAGCAGATTTTGTTTTCACAATGTGGCACTGAATCGTCTCACATTCCTTTGCACTTCTCTGATATTATAGTTAACACACAGACAGGCAGCGGGCCACGCCCTGAGGCTGAACCCAGAGTGACCTGGTAACTGCCTGCCAGGTCAGGGGAGGGTGTTCTCCAGGAAATGGATAGTTGTCCTCTGCCCCGCTGACCCACCGCAATGTTTGCACACCCCTGTTTACGCAACACTGTGTCCAGTTGCACTTCCTTGAAAAGTTAGGCAATGATAAAAAACTGCCAGGAATCTGGAGCAGTTTACCAAAATTGCTTGATAGGAATGCAAAGCAGGTGGATATATGCACATTAAAATGACTTTATTTCAGATGTTTGCAAAGGAAACTTGTCAACATCTTTTGTCATTACATTCTTTGTTCATAAAAAAGTGACTATCATGATGCCTTGCCTTCACTTTATTTGAAATAAGCCATTCTGGCTGGAAACAAAAGCCCCTCTAGAAGTTTTTTCTGAATAAGCTACAGGTTGAGAATGTATATTTGAGTTTGTATCAATATTCTGCAAAATCTCACCTGACACATTTTAAAAAAGCAGGGCGAGCACATTGAAGGGATATGATCCTGCATACAACCTCTGTGCCATCACGTCTTCCAGCGCTGATGATAATGATATATGGCAAAGCTTAAGGACCAACATCCTCACTCTGTGCAACAGCCAGAGTCAGATGGCATTGTGATTTAAGGAACAAAAAGTGTGGACCTTTCCCTCTCTGCACGGTGGTCTCCGGTTTAAACACTAAGCAGGCCTGTGGAGGGACTATCCCAAAAAGGGGCCCATTCAATCAATCTAAAACGTCCAAATGTAAATAAACCTGTATGATGGCAGCGGTGGGTGGCTGGGTAGTGTTCTCGGTGTGGGGAGCTGCGAGCCTCGGGGAAATAGAGCAAGAAAAAGCAAGCAAACTGTGACCCGAAGTGATTTGTACCTCTAGAGTAACTTCATTGGGACCCTTGGGGTGCCATACAATGCAGCGTATATTGGATTTGTTTACACCTCACTTGGCCTCAAAGGCCACCACAACGGGTGGTGGCAGAGGGAGGGTCAAAGACAGGGATCATGGCTACATTTGCAGACTGAGGGCATGGAGGGAGAGCTCTACCTCTCACTTGAGCACAGACGCGAGGTCAGCGGACTCAGATCTCGATAATATATGCTCGTGATGGGAGGACAGGCTAATAACTGTTTTGGGATCAGAGGGAGATGAACACCCGTTTCAAGGCAGATGGGACACACGCTGAGGCTGCAGACAGGACTTGACTTGTGGATCATATTAATCCTATCGGTGCAGCTTAACTCCTAAATTGATGTCAGTCTTCCTAACCACACTCTTTATGCAAATGGAGGAGACACCGACGGGCAGGGAGGTGGTGGTTAAGAAAATACCTGAATCTGTAGTGATATACTGTAATATGGGACAAAAAGATTTGACAGCTGCTAGGGTCTCAGCAGAACAACTGCCTGCTCATACTTTTTATTGTAAGAAAAACAAGTTCTTGAGGATGTAAAAAGTAGAAACCTTGCTTAAAAATTCATTCCTTTCAGGCCCTGTTAAGAGCTCACCAGATGACCAGCAGTCTACAGAGTAATGACTGAACTGTCTGACAATGTAAGTTCTGTACAGCCATGGACCCGAGGCCGCTGCCGTTGTGTAGTTAAGGGGATCTGTGTGTGAGCGTACAGGGAAGCAGGGAGCTGCCTGCCAGCAGAAATGCAGCTGCAGGGCTTAAGGAGCAAGAGGCCCGGCTGTACGAATGCATCAAGTAAATGTTAATTGGCGGCCCCGCTTTCTGCCACTAGTTGAACTCCTCCCCCTTCCCTCCCTCCCTCCCTCTCTTCCTCCCACTCTCCCTCTTTTTAAGAACAAATGCCACATTCCTGCCATCAGTTATCTGCTCTGCTGACAGCCCCAGTGGCCCGTGGAGGACTCCCCCCTGCAACCTGTCCACTCCAGGAGGAGGCCTGTTTACACAGCGCTGATTGGGAGCGCCCCGCACTGCCCCTGTGACCTCCACCCCCCCCTCCCATGCCCACTCTTTCTCTCTTCTCCCTCTTTCTTTTCTACACTCCTATTCTCTCTTGGCCTCGCTCTGCTCCCCCTCCTCTGTGGTTCTTGCACCCTAACAACCCACCCCTCCGTGGCTCTCTGAAGCACCCACAGTGGGACGGGGGGCGGCGCTGCTCTGCGGAAGCCCTGGCAGTGGAGATGTAAATCAGTCACGGTTTTTACAGGCCTTCCTTAAGTGAGCCCAAGGGCCGTGGTGGGTCTCAGTGGTGGCTGGCCCAGATTTTCAGCTTATTCACAGGGAAGAAGTGACTTTTGTTCTGCTTGTAGAAACTCAGTTTCAACACTCCAAGTTGACCTGGTTAGAATAGATTCAGAACCTGACTAATGTTTCAATTTCATTCAAATGAAAAATAAGAGGTCAGAGGAAACTACTATTACTCTCAGGGGCATGATGACAGGTTGATTTATGTGGACCTTGATGGGACATTTGATAAATTAAGAATAGAACCGATACATGAAGCTTTCACAGTTCTGAATGAAAAAAAAGTCAACAATGGGCCAGTGTTTTTTAAATTCACAGTTAATTTGAGATGCTCATTTGTTTTGCACGGCTACCTGAGAGCTTCATCAGCTGTCGGTGAACAGTCACTGTAATTAACACTTGTCAGCATCAGTTAAAGCACAGACTAAATAATAGAAAGACCTTTTCTACCTCTAGTGCAGTAAACACTACATTTGTAAGCTTATGATGTTCAGACCTTTTCCAGACTGTGTCATTAAGTCATTTCTGAGTTTCTTTTTTTTTCTTTGCAATGTTTGCAACATTTTACTGAAAACCTCAAATGTGAACCTCCTGTAGACGCTAAAGGAAAAGTCTCTAGATGACATCATCTTAGAACTACTATTGTCTGTATAAAATTTCATTACAGTCCACTACAATGAGCAGATGTTATGATATTTTGCAAAAGTAACCAGTGGGAGACGTGATGATATATATGAGCATATATAATACCATTGTGTCGTTTGCAGATCAGCTGATCATGTGTCGGTTAATGTTCAAACAGCCACTCAACTGCATGTCATCGCTAACAGAGCGTGCACTGAAATAACCAAATTTCAGCTCTATTTTCAATTCCATAAATTAACTGTTTGCCCTGCTGTGAAAACAGACTTCAAATGAACTGCTAAAGACTGAAGGCGTGTCAGAGTGAAGTAGGGGGAAAAACGGAGGCAGAGCGAGAAGGGGGGGGGCAGTGAGGCAGATAAGGAGGGGAAGAGGGAGGGACTGGGAGGGAGAGGAGTAAAGAGACAAAACTGTACATTGGCGTGGTTCGTGTCGAGGGGCCGGGTGCACGCCTCTGAAGACTGGGGCCTCCGAGCTTCTAGCTGTGTGAAGGATTTCTCTGGAGCTTGTCATCACATTGGGAGGAGGCTGCACGGAGGCGGCTAATATCCTCCAACAGCAACCGCCCCATAATCAGTAGACTACACTACGCTGCACTGACGGGAAAAACAAGAGAGGACAGAGGGCAGTCTGAGCTGCCTTCAGTTGTTTATGTGTTATCCCAGTCCTTGTCTTTGTCTTTGCTTTGTTCCCAACATTATGAGGCTTAATTTAGTGTTAAATCATTATTTAACACTATTATTTGTTATTATTTTATTATTATTTTGCTTTTTTTTGATTATTTTTTTGGCTTCTGGAACAGACTTCATGTTAGGCCTCATCCCTTTTGAAATATTTCTGTGCCAGAATGTATTTGTTCCTCTTTTTCCTGCACTGTTGGCCCTCCATGACCACTTTCAGCCTGGTGAATCTGTAGCTCACATGATTGTTTGCCAGCGGCCTATTATTAGTCAACAATTCTGAAAAAAGTTGACATGAAGCACCAAAGCCAGTGAAGTATACAGTAATCAGTGTTCCCTGACGATTTGTATTTCAGCTCATTATGTCAGTATTAGTTTGATTATTCCACGGAATAAATAGATTTAAATGTGTATCACTGAGAGGAGGGGGGGAATTGGGAGGTGAAGCAACAGGCACAGGAGCACAGCATGTGGCAGATGCTGTTAACAAAACTTTGTCCCCTGTGTAATGAATTGCTTGATCACAAACTCATCAGAACAGCACTTATTGTGTGACCAATGCAAAAACTGTTAATTTGCTCAATAAATTAGTTTAATTTTATTTCAATCTTATTTTCATTTTAAAAAGCACAATTGACGGATGATTCTATGATCATGACTTTGTTCCAGTACAGTTTTGCTACAAGTTCTACTACAACTCTATTAACAATCACTAAAATCGCCTTTATTGCCGTGACAACTTTCTAAACATGATCTGCATTGGAAACAAATTATCTCACCTCTTTGGCTGAATTTTTTTAAACTCCTTTTAGATAAAGATAAAATCAGATTTCACTGCTCAATACCTGATGAAATGACTTGTTAAGCAGCACGAGTGATTTCGTTTGGTGTGTTGAGGAACATTGTTGCTTATGGCATATTGTAGGTTGAATGGGGACACAAAGGGGAGGAATGGGGTGGGCGACCTCAGAAGCAGTGACCCAGAGTGAGTTCCATGTCCCCCGGTGGCCCTGCCCCGCTCAGCCCCAAATTCCTGAGCGTCTCCAGCCTTCGGACAACCTCTTCTGCAGACAAACAGCAGGGTCCACGTTCCATTTAGTTAGCTTTTTTTTCAGGGAAAAAACTCTTTTATCTTGTTTAGTGCACGCTGTCCCACATTGGCTCAGGACCAACACATTCATGCAGTCTCGTGCACGCAGGGATATGTGCGTCAATGCAAACACACAGATCGAAGCTGAGGTTACTGATTCACAAAGTGTTTTCAAAAGCTGTCATTTACCCTATTGGTCTGTCATTAAAAGTATTTGAATGAGATCAGAGCAATTATAATTTACAGTGCATGGTAAAAAGGGAAAAGACGAGAAAAGAAAACAGTCGCTGGTATAAAACAGACATTGCCTTCATGTGGTTGTGCTTTTGAAAACCCCTGTGAACCAGAGGGGAGTGTGTGTCTTCTTCTGTACTGAGTTCAGTCGACAATACCTTCAGGGCCTAAATATTTATCTTGTAAGCAGTTTTCCCACTGGTCATGTAATATTATGGAATTTAGGGAGGCGTATGCCAAACAGGAGATGTCAGAGAATTTGATTAAATTTGACAAATGGTCTGGGTGAGTGAGAGGATCCTACACGTTCTCTGCACTGGATGGTGTTCAGCCCAGTTGGGGTGAAAGCCAGACTGTTCATAGTGCTGATAAGTCAAGAAGGAATAACATATTTTCATCACAGAAGTGCTGCAATTAAGGTGGGGAAATCATATATCATATAAACTAAAGATTTACAACAAAAATCATCAAATTTGATGGACAAGTACAGTCAGGTGTCATTTGTAAAATAAAAAATATATTAAATCAGTGAATTAGCAGCCCCAATGATAGCATATGAATACAAAATAAAAAGGGCCAAGAACAGGACTTTGAAGAGCTCCACAGCTAAAAACAGCATCAGGTGCATCATAATCATCACAGGACATTTTCTATTTGATAATATAAAGCAACCCAGTGCCTGTGCCTGCCAGTGATAATTAGGTGAGCTGGATTGCGCAAACATCCAGCAAAACCTAAAATAAGAAAAAGAAAAGTAATGGATTTTGATCTTAAAATTACAGATTTATTTCTGATCTACAATATGTATGTATGAATGCTGGTGGTTACTTATTCCAGGGAAAATCAAACGGACCTGGTTTACATGATAACACGCTAAGTTGTACCAAAGCTGAATGGAAGCAGAAGTCCTGAAGCGGAGAGCATGCACTGATGTCATGGTGTGAAATGTGAGGGAAAAAAGGCGTGTGATTGGGGACGAGGGCTCTGACTTTCCCCCGTTGTTGTCTGGGTAATGTTCAGAGGTCAGAGGGAGATAAAGGCCTGACTGACAGTAAGGACAGGCCTGGTGTTGGATGGGGCAAGGGTCAGGCCTCGGCTGAAACACCCAGATTTATGGCTCCTCGGGCCGCTGGGTCGAGAACTCGGCATTGTTTGGGGATGTGATCATTTCCATAACACTGTGCGCGCTTCTGTGTCCATGTGAGGGAGAAAGAAGCTCTCTGAGGAGCTACAGAGTTTGTGTAATTCTAAGGAGATCTGGATGGCTGTCTGTGTGAGAGAGAAAGAGGCTGGTGTGTGTGTGTGTGTGTGTGTGCGTGCGCTTTAGACAGAGACGTGGTGTCTGGAAATAGCAGCGAGGAGGCTTGCTCTGCTGTTTGCCTTCCCAAGTTTGATTTGACATCCTAATTGCCACATGGAGGAACAAAATACTCTGAGGTTCCCCAAATTGAAGTCGATGTTGAACCAAGCAGGCTATGTTTAGCGGCCTGGGCTATCTGTGGAGGGCCTACATTTACTGTCGCTCACTCTTCCTCTCTATGCCTCTGTTTCTGACTTTTTTTTTTTCTTCCTCTGTGTCTCTTCCTGAAGGAGGAAGTATGGTGACAGAAACAGAGAGAGAAGATTGACTGGAGGGTGCCGGCACAAGAGAAAAGTGGGTAGAAAGAGAGTTAAAGATAGAGGGAGAGAGAAAGGACGAGCAGCAGAGACAAATTGGAAGATCACTGCTTTTTATGCACCCCTCCAGTGAAACTCCCCAGCCAGGCCGAGCACACACACACACAGACACTCTTTCCCCCCCTTCCTCTCCTTCTCTATCCATCCCCTTATCTACCCCTCCCTTGCTTTCTGTCTTTATACACCCTCTAGCAGCAGCAGGCAGCCCAGGCAGGTAGCTGACAGGCAAACTGAAGCCTGGCAGACTGGAATAATTACATGTGGCTGTCTGCGTGGAACATGACAGCTCTACCTTCAATTAAGCCCAGAGAATGCATTTTCATCACCCGCAGAGAGCTCCCGGCCTCGCCCGCCCACCAGCCTGCCAGCCAGCCAGCCTGCCCATCGTCCACCACGGCGGGGCACGAAGCAGCAGGGTGGAGGGGAATGAGGAAAGGGTGGTTGGTGGTGGGGAAGGTGGGGAGTAGGGCTGAGCAACACAGCATTGTCGATACAGCCTCCCTCAGATTATGACTATTAATGAGTGCCAAACGCGAGCATCGCAAAGCCTTTCCGCGCTAGTCAAAAGGTGAAGGGGGGAATCAAAGTGGATGGAAGCTACACGTGGAGTAACAAACCAAAATACTGACAATTAACCTCTGAACCCAGCTTGATGCTGCCGGTTCCCGACTCCCCGGCCACCCCCCCACCAAAACTGAGCCATCAAAGGGTGACATGGCTCTGATGCTGATGAGCGGTAACAACAGAAACAAAACGTTGGGACAGGCTCATAGAGGATACACAGTTTGTTTGCACACTTGCAATGCACCATATCTGTATCATGAAGAAGGGAAATGAAGTTTTTTAAAGACTTATTATGATGAGGAAAGTAGTTGTGTGAGCACGTCCAATTTGGATGCAGTTTCAATCACTTTTGCTCAAGTAAGAAATAAAGTAATAAGAAAAATAGCCGGCCTGCAATGAAGTACATTAGTAGCTGACGTCCCCTCTCTACCCGTCCCTTCCCTTAAAAAGTGTAAGGGGTTAATTATGAATCTGACCCCCACATTCCAGCCATAGCGGCAGACAGACGCGCAGATCCCGGGGACTTTTTACCTCACAAAGGACACAGAACGGAACATCGCTTACGTTTAGCAAATCTTAATTTACATTTAGAGTGATTACTTTCCCCCCTCAAAGCAGTTAGAAGAAGTCTCCTTCACTTGCCTCTACAAGGAATGCTGCTTCCAAATTAAATGGCGCAAAATAAAATCACAGCAAAACTGACACTTCTGCTACATTTGCAGCCATCAGTGTCACTGGCTGTACTTGGTGATAAGTATCGAAAAGGGCTGGTTCTGGCACTTAAGTCAACAAGGCCAGCAGCTTAAAACATGAGAAAAGGGCAGAAAACTAAAGGAACAAAAAAAAAACCCTAACAAACTGAAGCATCGGTTCTGTGGCTTGTGTCAGCCCTGGATTAGGATGTATGAGCTTGGCCTCCTCTGCCGCGCTACTTGAGACAAGCAGCGGAGTATAGATTGAGCAGCAAGGTCAAGGAGGTGTGAATTAATGGCACAAATAATGCACATGTAATCAGCGGGTTTACTGAGGCAGCCCTTCACAGGCCTCCTCCCTTGCTGTGCAAACCCAGCAGCCCCTGGCGTACTCCAGGCTCCCATGGCAGCGAGGGTAAACATGTGTGTAAATACTGTTTTGCTCTTCGCTCACACATGCATGAACGCCCCCGCCCCACAAACACACTAAGGACAGATAAAACCGTGCAAACATACTGTAGGTATGTGCACGTCGCTCACATATACACACCAAAACACACACACACACATAATGGAAGAATCTGAGAGGAGGACTGACAAAAATGCCTCAGGTAAAATGAATTGAGTCCAATGAGATGTATTGGGAGGATAGATATGTAAAGGGCTGCTGCTGACAGCTGCTATTGCTCCCTCGGTGGCTGGTGCCAAATGACAGGCCTGCGGAGAAAGGTGCGTTTGATAATGCAGCCAGTACAATCCACCAGATCCTCGTTCCCTTCAGTCTATTTATATTCCACTTTTGCATTGTTGTCGGCGCTGATCTCGAGTCAAAGCATCTTGGGCTGTTTTACAAGCTCGCATGTGAAATGCACTTTGTTTCTTTTTGTGGGCTATGAGCTGTTGTCTTAAAAATAGCATATCATCAACTTTTGGCACGTTCAAACAGCACCGTCAGACACGCGCAAATACACAAATCTCACTTCCTTTTCTCCTCCCTCTTCCCTGCTACCCCCCTCCCACATGCCTCAGATAAATATTCAGGCAGGAGTGGGTGGAGGGGCTTTTGCAGCTCAGTGGGGCTAACATGTTGCATTGGGCTCCTTGAGTAGAAAGGACAATGACTAGGTCCACAGTGCCCCTATTAAAGCAGCAGCCTCCAGGCTAGCGGATTAGCCTGAATAGGCTGTGCTCCCCAGGTACAGGATTTGGTTTACATTAGCCAGCTTTGCCCTTGGCTGCCACTGCTAACTCCTGTTCAGGTCACTTAGCTCTGGCTCACCATGCAGGACACTTTTTTTTTGCTAGCATAATTAGAAAGAAGAGCTTAGTTGACATTACTCTGAGCCACAAATATGTTTGCTGTTGTTTGAGGAGGGACTGGCTGTGCAACTGTTACAGCAGATGCTCGGAGGGAGAGCAGCGCGAGAAGAGAAAATGTCTCACTTTCCAGCAATCTTGTGTGCATGACAGTGAGAGGGCATGTAGCTCGGGGCAATGGGACCACTTTAAATTTTAAACACAATTTCAGCTTTGCCTCATTTCAATGCAGTACGGCTGGAGGTAGAATCAGAATGCATAAAATTGACTGCATGAAAAGATAATGTATAATAAATGTATTCCGCGTTGGACGCCAGTGGATCGAATCATTGATTAGCACTGGGCCCGCTGCTGCTAAACATCCTTGTTTCATACATATTTCATTACAGCTCTGACAGTAGCAGGGCGCGCTGTTGTGGGACTGTGACAGATGTCCATTAGTTGGACCTGGGATGAGTGGAGAGGGAGGTCCTGGTAACCTGTACCACCCCGGATCTGCTGTTCCCATCTGGCTGGCTGCACGGTGACCGGGTGGCCCTTCCTCCAGATTATGCTTCCTGTCCAGGATGTCAAGCCCGACTGAGAAACATCAACTCTTTGTGTTACAGCTGCCCACGATATCTCTGCCTCTCAGTGTTATCATCCTTCTTTTTTGGTACCTCCTGAACAGAAAGGTCAGAGGTCGGTGTCAGCTGCAGCACACGATGCAATGATTCAGCAGATCTTCTGCAGGGTGAGGGTTCAAAATAAATGCTGATGGTGTGACTAATTTTAAAGAATAAACTGAAAACTGTTCCCAGACATCACCATCCCAACATTCTGGCATGTCAAAGACCCAAAATCCATTTTTTGCCTATATTTTCTTTTCAGGCTCACTTCAGGTCTAAGTTCACTTGACCTGAAGAAATGAAATCACTAAATGAGCTTTCACAGTTGAGGCCCTGATTGGTGGTATTCCCCATGGGGAGGGACTTCTCATGGTGGTCCTGACACTGAGGGCAACAGGCGGATAACAACATGGCCCACAAACACAAATATACTGAAATCATAAACCCCGGAGGGACCAAATAATGTCTGCATGAGAACCCCAAGACTTCTCTGCCACACCGTATATACCATCTGCCAAACACTGACACTCTCAAATGTGCATGCTTAAATGTGTCCTTCCTTCGTTCCTCCTGTTTTTTGAGATGTTTGCCTTGCTTGTTATACTGAATGTGAACTTAGATTTTGTTTCCTGTTTCGCATCCACCTCCCAACAGGAAACCGGATCAACCGATCGTCCTGTTTGACACACACGGCCGCATTATGCATCGCTGAGATTTGGGAGGCGTGCGCGTCGACTTTCTCGCGAGCCTCTGCAACTTATCATTACCCATGCCGTCCTTCTCTGTGCGGATCAACAGAGACGTTAATGTGTACCTTTGCAGAACTATAATTTCAGCCTTAGTTGAAATGCTGTCATTCATGTGCAGAGATTGAAGGGTTCACCCACCATGAACACAACCTGCCAGTTTGGCTGTCTACTGATATGCATATGTCTGTTTCATATGCAAAGACAGTCAGTGAGCAAATGATGTATGTGGAAGAAGTGTGGGAATAAAGGTCACTGGATGCCATAAAACAGCCCAAAACATCAAACTGCATCAACCAGACAGACAACTTGTGAAACTTTGTAAACTTTACATCTGCTTATATCCTCATCATCATAGGTAATTTGCAGCCCTTTCTATGGAACATGTTTCACGTCAGAAAACAATGTTGTATGTCTAATGATCTCCTTAGCATTTCCAGTTCAAAGAGATGCTTTAGACACATGTATTCCCTCTTCAGTGTCTGCGCTTTTTACAGCGTGAATGCAATTTGTCAGGTGAAGACGAGGAAAAAATGAGGCCAGCATATGGGCCCCCGAGTGTGTGTGTGTGTGTGAGGGAGAGAGCGAGCTTTTCCTCTCTTTATTTTGGGGAACTAGAGCGTCGTCTCAGCGCTTCGCTATTCCCTACTAATCAGGTGCTGCCAACCTGCCAGCCAAGGCGGGACGCAAGGCCTTTCAAAACACTCTGCTAATTAACAAGCCCCCAATGCATCCCTTCCGCTTTTACCGTGCTAGCACATCTGCCATAGAAACTCCAGAGAAGAAAAACTACATTATCGTCAGCCTGAGTGGATCCCTTCACTTTGCACACAGCCTGAATAGATGTGTGTGTTGTGTTGTGTAGATGCGTGTCAATCGCAAAGGTGTGCGCAAAGTTTTTCACACAAGCTCCCAATTTTTTTTTTTTCTTGAAAGTGTCGGCTTTGCATTGGTGTGCTTGCTTGTGTAGACATTGGCAAGGCGTCCCGCATCTATCAGGCAGCTGAAAAGCATGAATAGCGTTCCCACCGTCTTAATGACTGTTTACATGTCCCCAGTGCAGATTAAAAGATGTTTCTGGTGTCGCCTGGGGTCTTGCTGCAACACATCTTTGACAAGCCTCTTGCATGATTAACTTCAAAAGTGTTTTATTTTCTTCACTTTCTTAGTTTCTGATTCCTTTATGTCTCACAGCACCTCCAAATCAACGCTAAAACGGAGAGCTGATTTCATAGAAAGTTTGTTTTTACAATTAAACCTGGTATTGGCTGCAGCTATATAATAAAACGTGTTGATTTATTGTCGACCTGGTTAGTGAGGGGGGAGTTAGTGACAAAATAGTCAGCACGTAATCTCGAGTCCCTTTTTATAATCCAAATATTTACTTAAATCAAAACCTGGTGAAATGGACTTACACTCACACAGGTAGAGAGGACTTTCATGTAAAATCAACACTTCTCATGTTAACTGTGAGGAGAAAAAAGCCCTTTAAACATGAAGCATAATTTACACACGACGCTGGTCTTTGAAAACCCCCGGAAAATTGGACAAAGCAGCCACAGTGACCTTGTTTACTTTGGAAAGGTCTGCCAGGGCCCTACAGGATCCATACATTCATGGTCGTTCTGGAGTTATGAGTTTTTCCAGGCCTGGAATTCCATCTCCTTTACGTTTGCCAACGAAAGGCCCGCCGCGGCCCGGGAGATCCTCTCAGCTCATTTCCTCTCTGTCAGAGAGCCATACCTTACGCTCTCTTGCTGCCTCTGATGGAGCCTCATGCTAATTTACTGCTGCCCCCGCCCCGCCAACATTTCATGAAATTGTCAATGAGCTGCTCCAAAGTCCTGAAAATGAGAAAAAAAAAGTACATTTTCAGAGGTCAAATGTCTCATGTTCAGAGGAGGACCTGAAGGCGAAGTGAGCTGAAGGCAAAGTGCAACATTACAGTGGACTCTTTCTTTGCAGTCAGATGTTTTATATATTTTATTAAGCTTATTACATTGTAATTTTCTTAAATTACTGTCCACTTTCAGAGTTCATGAATAAACATAATAAAATATTTAAGCATGTATACATGTTTTTTTTTCTTGCCGGACACTAAAAAGTAATATTACCTTTTATATTTACATATATTTATTTGTATGATTTTTTGTCTGTATTTGTTTTAGATATAGTACTTTATTACTACATGTTAAAGTGAAATCCACACTGATCCAACATACAAGTTATCCTATGAAGAAAATGAAGGAGAACCAATTCATTCAGTCAAAAGTTAGATTCATCCTCTGGGGACAATCAAACAATTTTTTTTTTTTATTATTATTTTGTTTATTTAGTTCCCGTTAGGTGGGAGCGACCTGAACTAATGACATCATATTTGTTGAATCTTGGCCGCACCCTTTTTCACCAGCCACCCACCTGTTTCTTTCTACGCATACCTAAGACCTTATGTAACTCCAGTTTTAGCATGACATGCCTATTAATTTACACTACACCTCATACCAACTAGCTTCTGCTGCTTTGGTTGTTTTCAGAGCTTACCCACCTCTATATTTTCTTTTGTGTGACCTCCAACTTGCATCACCATCTCATCATTAGCCAAGCTAGAGTTGCATAACACTTTGCTAACTACTGTTCTATCTGTTGGTAAATGATGCCAAAAAAAACTTGTGCTGCTTGCTTACGGATTTTTTAACTCAGAGAAAGTAGAAGGAAGATGTGTGTAAATGCAGTTAAGAGATCCATACAGCAATTGCAACCACAGCAGGAACAGCAGCAGAGAGTGTGGCAAGTGTGTTTTAGTTGAATCCTGGGCCTAAGCATTGAAGACAGAAATGTATTTTTCGGGGGGGAAGACTTGTTATTCTCCCCATCTACAACGAGGAGGCCCTGGCAGAAAAATGCCAATCAGGAGGTAAGTCGGGATCCCATCATCCCTTTCCTGCCTAGAACACCTTCACTTTCCATTTGCTTCAATATGCAAACCAAGCTGTTTAGGGATGAGGAGAGAGGCGGCTAATGAGCTGCCTGCATCAACCCTGCAGAAAAAGAAAGACCCCTCTTCATAGCTGCTCAAGAGAACACCTCCTCTGGGCATGCTCAGAAACAGCAAAACAACAACAACAACAACGATACAGCCACGGCAACACAAATTGATGTGATTAACCAGTGGGAATGACAGTTATTGTGCGAGGCGCTGGATGCAGAGCAAGCAGATTTGGAATGCTCGAGGTTGCACGCAGGCGGAGAGTGTGCAGCTGCACATGACTT
Source organism: Scortum barcoo (assembly GCA_023238725.1). Lineage (NCBI taxonomy): Eukaryota > Metazoa > Chordata > Actinopteri > Centrarchiformes > Terapontidae > Scortum > Scortum barcoo. The sequence continues at coordinate 5,233,227 of CM041551.1, forward strand.
GCAATGTGGAAAAGTTTACATGGTGAGATGTCAGCTGTTGATGAGATGTGCTTGACCTCTGAACGGCATAAAGTTTTCTCTTTTTACTTTTAGTTTTCCTTCCTCTCCCCGTTGGTTGGCGTCTAATTTTTTCCAGCACAGTGTGACACAGTCGCTGCTTCATAAAGCTGTAGAGTAAATGAGTAAATTAGGGCTGGCTGGCTCTTGTACCCAGGAGATTGGCTGGCATCCTGTACTGTAAATCAATCTCTGTGAGAATAATGATCCATCACAGGGTCTAACGGTCCCTGTTGATTGTTCATCAGCCAGAAAATGCTATATAGATTATACAGCGTCAACTGTAAGATGGGAAAACTTTCTACTGTCAACAAAAAGAATAAATGAGTGTATCCTTTAATTCCAGAGGTAAAAGTTGGCTAAAACTGTGTGTTAGTTCACCCAAGAGAGGCATCTCAAAGCTAAATGTTTCTAAATTCAATGTCATCCCCCAGAACTGCCAAGTTTGTGACGAATGGGAGCAAGGGTCACTGCACTGAAAATTAAAAGACTAAGATGTGTCCCTGTTGTGAAACATGAGCAATGTCATTGCCAAAATGGACACTCTTAAATTACTATACAGTTTGTAAATATCTACTGAGGTCCAGTTCAATGCACTGAACTTTTGCACTTTTCCTCCGACCGGCCAGCATTTTGCTTCGCCACAAACCATCACAAACAAAACACGAGGGCAGTCTCGTTTCACATAATTGCTCAGCCAGAAAATGTCCATTACGCTCTTGTTTTCTTTGGCGCACAGAGTAGAACTTTAAACCATGAAAGAAAAGCAGTGTGGGAAGTTCAAATGGTATTGTCATTAACGCCTCAACACAGTGATCATTCACAAGGGGCTTGCACGTACAGACAATGCAGGCCTTTCTTGCTGTGGCGCAGATGGCATCGTAAAAAAAGAGGCCTTCTCTGCAAACACCAAAAGTAAACACACCAACAGTGGTGACCCTCCGAGTCCCCAATCCATCTTTTCTCCTGTTGGGCGCTCGTTGTCCCAGCAAGATCAAGGCGTTTTCAGTGAACTGATGTTTTCATGCCGTTAAGCACGCTCATTTCGGGCAACTCTTGAAATGTAAATGAAAACTTTTCTAAATGTTATATTTCATTCAGCTTTTGTTTTGACTTCATACTTTTGTGGATTTTCGGTACATTTATCATCGGGGTTTCCCAGCGCTTTAATGTACAGTAATTTATTGCTGCTCATCAATCTTCGTCAGTGCTACACAACCCTATTAGGTAAAGTTTCAGGCTAATTTACATGTGCTTTCTGTCTTCCTCGTACCTATTCTACTCTATCCTGTTTCAGTCAGTGGAATTTGTTTTCACAACCAATCACTGCAGTGTCTGTTGAATACACAGTGCAGCATGAGACTGTCTGCTCCATTTGGTTTAAGGCAAATTGGCTAACCTTTTGAAATGGCTAGTGCTGGACCTCATCTCTCCTCCAAGACCGGTGGGTATCTCGTGGATTGCCCTTCAGAAACACAGATGTTCCATCTCTTGAGTAATGTAGCCTTCCTTAGGCCTAATCCCTGGATGCTGGCACAGCCGCGGCAGAAATATTTCCAAACAGAGCTGCAGCACTTCTGTGTGCAGCTGTGCCTCAACATTTGTCAAATCTTGTCATCAAGTGGCGGAAACAAGGCTGAAGAATTTTCTCTTGATTACAGCGCGCACAAGCAGGGACTCACATATACACATGCAGGCACACTTGTGCATGTCCATACACATGCACAAAGCACTAAGAGAGACACACACACCATGATGTGTTTGGAGTGAAAGCTGTAATACTCTAATGAGACCTCAAACTGCAATTGATGGTTAATCTTGCATATATTAGGACATGTCCACACTAAGCACTTTTGGAGCAGATCTTCAGTTTATTAATCACTTTCCTTCAGTTGGCTTTGTTTGAGCAGGTGAGAATGATGCCATTTTAACTGATGCTGCCAAGTAAAACATGACAAAACTACTGATGCGACTCGCACTAAATACCTGGCTGTTGCTTGAGGATTTCTAATGGTTTTCTGATATTAATCTCAGAGCAAATAAGTGCTGCCAAGATGAGTGAGAATGCTGAAGAGAATCTTCCTTTGAAGGATCTAACATGAAGTTTGTTCACTGACAACCAACCACAACAAAATAGTGTGTTTTTTTTTTCTACATTTCTCCTGTTTTTGAATTGTACTCTTGACGTTATTGCAAATGAAAGGTTGAAAGAAATGCATAGATGCAAGGTGTGCGTATTTTAGTCATGCTGGGGGGGTGGTGTTCTTCCTCCATTTTGGTAGAGACTGAAATCTGTCAACAATTGTTGGAAGGATTGCAATGAAAATTTCATTCTGATCTGTTTTCATGGTCTGCAGAAGATGAACCATCATGGCTTTGGTAATCTCATGACTGTTCCTCTTGCGCCATCACTGGGTGTGAAATCTTTATTTTTTAGTGAAATATCTCCGCTATTACTGGATGGATTGTTATGAAAATTATTTCAGATATTCATAGTGCCCATTGGATGAATCCTTGGAGGTCCCCTGACTTCTCTAGCACCACCAGCAGGTCAAAATATTTACTTTTCCAGTGAAATATGCCAAACATCCCATGTCTGCTTGATTGACTGGATCAAAATACTGACCACGTTCCCCACACGAACAGGAACTGAAACAGTTTAGGTGATTTTTTTTTAATCTATCTGGTCAAAATGTGTCCAGTGTCCAATACTTAATTTGGTTCATGACCAAATACCCTTAATGCCATGGTGACATTACCATTTAGCCATTTAAAAAACTGCTGCTCACCACTAAAATCTCTGACCTAACCATCTCTGAAAACACGTCAGCAAAGTCCTGTCCAATAAAACCAGTAAACTGTGAGACATCTTAATTTGTTCACTCTAACTTAGGGACTGGTAACCTGATTGACCCAAAAATGAAAAAGCAAGACGGTGAGCTTCTCCAGCATGAGTGAGAAAATAAATAGGTACGCTTCCACTCCAAACATTGGGCTGTCAGTGAAGAAGGTGATTTATAAAGTGTTTGCTAGTGTCTTAATGGAGGCTAATTGTGTGGGTTTACAGGTTTATGATCTTCACAATGTTCAAACTGACCCAGGAGAGCTTAGCTGACCTCACCACATACACACACACACACGCTTTCTCTGTCACACACAGTCACACACACACATACACACACAAATGCTAATAGTCCTCAACAACCCCCGCCCCTCCACAAACCTCCCATTAAAAAAAAAAAAAAAGTTTCCAGCAGTGACCTGTTCTGTCCTCCCCTCTTTCGTAAGAACATTTCCAAACGCGGTTCCAGACGCTCACACTGAGGTCAAGCACATTAGTTTATGAAACAAGGGCATTATTTCCTGTTAATCAAGTTATTATTTTCTCCCTTACACTTTTAATATCTGACTGCTTTGGGCCCACTGGCAAGTATGTCGACAATTCCAATTTGAACTTTTCAACTCCTTGATTTACAGTGTCGATTTTTGCCAGTCTGAGTACTGCAACTGACCTCTAAGGAACATTTCAATTTATTTGGCCTCCCCTTGTAATTTATTTTCACGTATTAATGAGAATGGAATTTGGGAACTGTATTGCTATTGGAGGCGGGCAGCAGGGGATTGCTGAATTTCAGCGCTGGATGTAATGGGTTGTGTTATTTGATGGGTTATCTTGAAGGGAAAACAACACCAGGTCAAGCTGAATAGATTAATAATTGGATTGGAGGTTGAGTTATCAGACACAGGAGATTACGTGGGCACCCCAATCATTAGCAATCCTCATTTGTTTTTAAGAGTAATAAATCCAAACAAAACGACACAATGGCACAGCTCACTATGAATGCTTATGGATTTTTCCCCTATTCCTCCCATCTATTTTCATTTTCTAATCTCACAGAAAATTGGATATTTTTTTTTCCCCTACCATTGGCTGGGATAAGGATTCAGCATAGTGTTGACTTCTTTTGGGGCCCGTCGAAGTTTCATGAATGATTAACAATGCTGGGCCTAGACCTGCTCATAAATAAACAGCAGGCAACAGGACTGAACAGGCTTCTCATGGACAAGGAGAGCTGACAGATTGGCTTCCAAATCATACCATTCAGTGCTAGCTAATCCACTGTATAGTATTTTTATGCAGGAGCCGCCTGGTCAGAAATCATGCATATGCGCTATGGGGTGGAGAGGATGTGTAAAAGTAGATGAAAAAGCACTCATGATGAGTGGAGCATGCCACACAACCAACTTCCTGCTCTTATTTTTGTCCAAACTCTGAGCATGGAGGGAATACAAATGAGTCTGTGTGCTTAAAATGATGCCATGCAACATTTCCCAGTAAATAAAATGTCATCCACATGTGCAGCTGACTGGAAACCAGAACTGCAACAACAAAATGCTTCTAGTGTTCTCATTACCTCGGGGCGATATTATGATTTTAAGTCTTCACTTGGCCCCTGAGCGGGTTGAGGGGTCAGTGCATCCATATGTGGTCCCTTTTTCAGCTGTTCTCCTCCAAATGAGAGCCAAGGTGCCATAGGACGACCCTCCATCCCAATCTTGCAGAATAATGAATAGTCTGAGGCCAACCGCCCTGCACATGCTGAACTTTTGGCTTCAGAATCACATCTCGGCCAATTTACTCCCCCACTGGTATTCTGTTCACCCCCTCTCACCCTCCCCGAGGTCAAGGGCTTGGAAGCAGTTTGCCACTTCAAACCAAATTACTAATGGCCAGAAATAGCTGGGATGCATTCCATAAGAGTTGCAGGTTTGCTAATTGTATCCATTTCCGCCTGTTTGGCCCGAACAGCTGAGTGATGCCGTATTTCATGTGGGCTCGTTAGCATCTGGATGCATTAGGGAATAGGCATGGCTGATTATCTCTTCAGATTTTCTGGGGTAGTTAAAGTGATAATATATTGCATCTGGAGAGATGAGATCAAATATATCATGGTGCGAAGCTATAAAAAAAAAGAAATACTCTCTCTGTATTTGCTTGTCACACTTGAACGATATTTAATCAAGTCTGTAAATTGAAATATATATCGTACACTCAAATGGATATTTCTGAGGTGCTCCATCAAGAGTAAAACATCTTTGTGATGTTATCGCTAGTTGGAGATGAAAGAGAGAAGGGATGTTCTCATTTCCTAATTGGTGTGTTTATTTAACAGGTTGATGAAGCTGTTAGTTCATTACAAGCTTCATGTAAAAATAATGAGGTGGTTTGTCCATCCAGGTATGATGAGTGTTGAGGCCGGGGATTTCAAACACCCTCCCCCTTTTGTCACTAAGCGGCGTCACCTGACACTCTCCCTTTCTCTCGCTGATTTACCGTATCACTCTAACCAGATTTCTGACACAAATTGGGATATTATGACAATGACCACAAGGGTTAAATGTTGTGCTCGCCAAACGCTGACTGGTCCCCCGACTTCTCCACCCTCCCTTTTCTCAATCTTTTCTCTTTTCAGCCCATTATGTCGTGGCCCCAAACCTGCTAAACACATTTCTAAATGACAGTTACTGCCACTCTCTTCAAAGAAACCTCGAGTTGTGGATTTTCCTCGCTTAATGTGGCATCTTTAACTGTGCAATAGAGTGGAGGGAGAAAGGTGGGGCCCCGGGGGACAATGGTGGTTTGTCTGGGGGATGGCAGGGAAGGGGTCAAGAATCAGAATGTGGAGGACATTAGCAGTCAGCAGATTGATACAGGACCATTGATTCCCGGTTCTTTTTTCCTTCCTCCTGGACATGATCTGCATTGCAAATGGCAGTTCTGTCGCATTGGCCTTTTCTGGAGTCAGAAAAGATTGGAGGGGGGGTGAGCGGGGAGATCGGGGGTTCCCACAACACACAGGCCCTCTAGACTCCATAACCTCACACCCCTCCCTGAAAAAAAAAAAAACCCTCTCCTCCTCCCCGAGTCCTAGCCCTTGTCCCAGGATCCCACCACAGCTGCCTCTCCAGTCTCCCAGGACTTCTCCTCACTACTGAGGAAAGCACAACAGGCTCATTGTTCTGCAGAGAGGAGGCTTGGACAACTCTGCTGCTCCTAGGTGTATTGTCTGCTCTAACAAGCCCCATAAGGTCTAAAAGGGGACTGCTCAAACAGAATGAGGAAAGTTAGTCCCCTGCTTTTTAAAAGCCAAGTAATGAGGCTGCTCCTTTTGGGCTCAGTAGCGCAACACGCTATCACCACAGTAAATTGTTTAAAAAAATTAAGAATCACAGAGGTTTTTGTTGTTACATGATTTTGGTTATTATTTCTGTGTTACAACTGGAATATGAAAAAGTAACTTGTATGCATTTTTTTTAAATTTAAAAAATAGTTTCGGTTGAATGTTGATGGTCGATGTTGAACACTAACTGCCCAACTGTGGTAGCAGCCCGGGAGAAGCCACGTCTCCAATAATCACCCTCTCTCTCTCTTTAAGTAAACTGAAAGGAAGGACTCTAGCAGAATTTGAGAGTGTAGTCACCTTTTAAAGTGATAATCCACACGATAAGAAAAAAATATTTGCATCAACAAAAAGTTTCATGCTGAGCAGCCCTGCATCATTACGATCATCTTCCAGCTCTGTTTGTCTTCCTGAACTGCTTTTTGGAAGGACACAACTAAGTGGCAGGTTAATCAATGCGAGTTCAGAGAGAAAAAGAGGAGTTTGACAGAGCGATGCGGACAGGCAGACAGACACAGAAAATGTAAGGCTAAAATAAATAAATGCAGGAAGTGCCGACCGTGGATGCTGCGAGTGTTCCAGCTAATAATGTTCCATCACCTCACAGAGACAGAGAAGTGATATGCAAATGGTTCTTCACACACACTGAGCGTGTCCTCCAATTATAGGCTCTCATGTTGCTACTGGCCACCTCAGCGCAATTAGCCCCCTCCGTATCCGACTGTTGAGCCATGTTAGCGTGGTCTGGAGGCGAGTTAGCATTGCAAATGAAACGAGAAGCAGCGTTTCCAGGGGTGTCATTATAAATTAGTGTTGCATGATGGGCACAAATTGCCATCCCTGCTCAAGCTTGCAACTCCAATAAGAGATGGCCTATTCCCCAGGAAATGCTATTTATCCCAGTGTAAATGTGAAGTGAATCTGCTCTCAACAGGGACAGACCTGTGCATGACAAGTAAGTCTGAGAGTTACAGAGAGGAAAGAAAATGTTGGAGGTTTGGTCCCAAAACAGTCACGTATGCAGTCATGATTTATCACCTTTGGTCGTCTTTATAAACTGATACTTTTTAAAATCCTCTCGCCTCTTAGGCAGGACACTGTCTAATATCTCCGTCTGGGCTCCCAGCTGTGAAATGAGAGCTGTCAGCGATGGGTTTTACCCCTCAGATGACTTGCACACTGCAGTGTGTTTTGAATAACTGGCTCAGTTCACAGTATCCAGACGTCAGTCACTATCTTGTTCATATCTTGCATCAATACCCCCGTATGTCTGTGAAAATGAACTCATAATTTAGTCCTATCCAGACCTATAGCCCTGGGATAAACCATTTCTATTTTTTTTAACCTTTCTCCTTGTAATCTCCACATTTATTTTTATGTAGTATATTCACTTTTAAAGGAGTTTTTCCATGTTTAAATGTTAATTCTATCAAGACCTAGTAGATGTCTATATCTTCATAAATATGTACCTCCCTGGTGCATATTTTAAAATTAAAATTAATTTTTATAAATGTACTGTAATTGTAGCAATACAAATACTGTGATCTGTGTAAATCCCAATAAAATGACTCTGGGGGTGGTATGAAAAACATAAATGTGTCACAGTTATCTGCTTTTGCCTGAGTTGATATCACTTTTGGAATTCTCTTTGCACGATAAAGCATGAGGGGAAAAGTTCACATTTGACTTTAAATAAATGTAATTTTACACTTTTTTACGTTTTTATTTTATTATATTCATTGATTTCAACTTACAAGGGCTGCTTGGTGAAGGATGCAAAGGTTAAAAAGAGGTTAAAACTGTTTCAGCATTTCTAAGTTAAACTTTTCAGGACTGAGCACTCCTTCATTTCTGTTGAGTGGCAGTGTTGAATTGTGAAAGTTTTAAATTGTCACCTGCTCTACATTAGACTTTTCCCAGTGCAGCTCTGAGATTTAATCTATTCTTATTCAATTGCTCAGTATACCATGTGGGTTTCAATATGCCTTCAAGTCTTTTTCTGCCTCCCTCTGTTTTACCCTCAATGCCTCATGGCTTTGTTATCGTGGACCGTGGCTTAGCATTTAGCCGGTCTCTGGCTGCAAGACACTGTCCCACAGTCTCTGGTGTTTGCCATCCTAATCAGCTGCATTGTCTCCGAGACGACCCAGCTCTAACCTCAGGCCCGCCGACTTCAAGGCCGCTGAGATGGATGGCAAGGCTGTGTTTGCGGCAAACACTGATCTAAATTCATTAACCCTCCCACAAACACTTTCCCAAGGATTGTTTCCTGGGCCAGGTGCTGCATCTGAAGGCGCGTGAGACAGGTGGAAATCCTCGTGGTTATACGGAGCTGGAGCAACGCCGGAGAAAGAGAGCAGGAAAATCAATAGCTCTAAGAAGTACAAGATGAGAGGTGCTTGAGGCCTCACCTTAACTAAGTAAGAGCTAGAAAACTGTCATGAACCCAAGGTGAGAGTCTGACCTTTCATTTGCTCTTACTGTTCTTGTTTAGTTTCAGCAGCTCGACTTGAACGGGCGTCTATATAAAGTAAACATCGAGCCTGGCTGGTTGAAACTGAACTCACATAGAAATGTGTTTTTGAATAGTGTCAGTAAATGTCTTTGCTGTTTGTTATGACATACATTTAAGTTTTATTTAGTTTTCTTTGATCAAAGCTACTTGCATTAGTGTTGCTTAGCTCCATCTGTGATTTGACTCCCTATGTTACTGCATGACTCTCTACATTATTCCATGTCATGATTTGACTCAGGGGATAACATACAGAGGGCTGAGGTCACAGGATTACCCGTTGCTGTGAGTTTTGACAGTCTGGTCATTTGCCATGACAACGGATGGACCTGTGAGACAGAGACAGCTAATCCTAGCTGGCCCTCCATCTTTGTGCAATGTGAGCAAAGACCACACTGAGTGCCTTTTCCTTCAGTACTGTCTCACCTGTCTCATTACCAGCATGCAATGTTGTACATCTCTTATCAGCTGCTCATATTGTTTGCCTCCTTTTGATTAATTTGGCAGGCACTATTTAAAACATGCAACACAAAGGCACATATGTACATACCAAGCAATGAAATGATATATTGGTGTTGACTGAAATCTAGACTAATGATGACAACATGGATCATTGGATATAACTACTTCTGGCAGTCTGAGGTGGACAAAACACAGTGGAGTATGGGAAAGAAAGGATCTAACTTTGATTGGCCACATTTTCGCCAATTCAGATTAAAGGAAATTATGCACAACAGTTGCTGTATCATTTCAGTTTTTATTTCCTTATACAAAGCAAGGAGAATTTGGTTTTCAGACATCAGGTTTTAATAAGAAAAGAGAGATTCAAACTTCTCTTGTACAACACTTTCATTCTCCTGTACGTCCTTAAAGTTGACTATGCAAATCACATGACTCATACATTTTCTCCCTATGAAGCCGCTGTATAATGTGCTGAGTCAAAACGTTGTGCCATGCATAAGAAACTTGAGATTAAAAGTGCATATCTGAGATGGATCCTGAATCTCTGAATGTAATTGAGGGAACCTGTGGCTTGCCGATGACCGTTTTTAAATGACTTTAGAGACTGAACAAGTGTGAGCTAGGACATAAAGGCAGGAGGAGAAGTGTGGTGAAATACAGACATGGGGAGACAGAGACTGATGGGAGCAGACAAACCAGGCAGAATAAGGACGAGGCTGGGCGACATGCTTGGATGACACGGCTGGGCGAGAAAGAAAAGGCAAGATGCAGAGAGAGAGTAGTGGCATGCGTGGCATCTAATCCCAGAGTCACATTATGCCAGCTCACTGGGGCACCACTTGCTCTGCAGCTGCCAATAAAAAGGCCTCATCTCCCGGTCCTCTGGGAATGATATCTGGGGGAGCCGGAGAAGCGCTGCTCTCCCTTTAAGGCCTGTCAGAGGCTTTGACGACAGCCATAAATTTAATCCTCGGACCTGCTGGGATGCAGAGGAGCTGAGCAGCGGGAAAGCCTTTCCTACTTCAAGGACCTTGGCTGGCTCCGGGATAGCCTGCCAAAAAAGCTTTAAACCTGATGACAAATTCATTTTGTGCAGCTGCACCCCCAGTCCACCGCGGAAATGGGGGTAAATGATACCTCTGCAAACAAATTTTAGAAATAATTATGGAGACATTTCAAGGAGTATCTGAGGTATGTTATTTACTTTCACTTGAGATTTCACTTGAGACACAACTGGAGAAAACATCTCTGTGTGCTGTGCCCCTTTTTCTCCCTCATTAGATAAACAGAAAATATATTCTTCTATTTCTGACTTCTAATATTTTGCTAAAAGGGGTGGTAGGTTTTATATATTATTTCTCTGGTGTCACCAAGCCGCCGCATGAGTGGGTGCCCTGTGGCACTGTGGAAGTCCTTCTAGCTGGAGAGGCATTTTGATATGAGTTGATTATGTGGAGAGACAGTCGCTGAGATGGCACAGAGGCAGAGGAAACCGATTTTTACAGCCAGGCGAAGAGTGGATTGCCATAGCAGCAGTGGGGTGGCCCAGGGCCTGCAGGGAGAGAGGTTTATTAATATGTTTGTATCCGAGTTTCCCCCTCCTCTTAATGTTGGGGCCATGCTAATCGCTTGGTGCTCTGACATCTGGAAGCCTCCCAGTGGAGGGCAAATCGCACAAGTTTTCTACGCCAGGATTTCCGAAATATTTGAAGTGGTCACACCTACTCTATAGAGATGAAAACCATTAAACCGGAGGAGGGCGGATTTTTCTCTGCTGCCGTAACATGGTGAGCTTGTCAGAAGTATGTCATGCCATCTTTGGTCAAAGCGAGGACGCCAGGCCTTTGCCAGATCAGTCCCTCTGATTTTCATCTCTCCTGATGAATTTAACACATGGTTTAATATAAAACTCTTTTTTCCGCTTTTTTCTACTCAATATTACTTGTGAAATCCTTAAATAACTTATTTCTGGATCATTTTTGTGTTGACAGACCAGCGGCATTAGAATGTAATCTGAATAATATATGTATTCTCTGTTGCATTCTTTATAAGACTTTGGCACTCAGTCCTTCGTGCTCAGCTTTCAATCACTGGGCCCCAGGGGGTTGTGGATACCTGCTCTTTGAAGCATTCAGAAGGAGGAAGGGGAGAGAGCAGAGGAGAGTCAGGATGTGGGAAAAATCTGCCTCCAAATAAAATGTATTCCACAGAAAAACAGGAGACCACAATTTCAAAAAGGCCTGTGTTAAAGTGTGTTATGTAAAAGAATAAATATCCCACTTTTGACACGGGGTAAAGCAATGTGTTTAGTATGGGACGACATTAGTTACACCACTTCCTATAGTTAGCAGGTAATCCTACATTCGAACAAGATTTCTCTGATGGAAACAATGGAATGTCTTACATAAGGAGAAGGAATGTGCACAGAGGTGATATTCCTGAGTACTGGAGCCTGCCTTCCTCTCGGTGGGATCAGGAAGCTTCAGGACAGGAGATAAGCAGCCCCCCTCCATCCAGCTCACATTTCCCTTGTGGGAAATTTTCCCCACCGCAGCTGATAATGCATCAGATGGACAAATGTATTGTTGGAATTTGTTCAAAATGAGTACATTAATTCAAAATACGTCAACTTGTTGCTGCAGTAGTCAGAGATTTGTAGTAAAAATAATTTCATATGTATATTTAATAAATAAAAAGTGTAAATAATTAATTTCACCTTGTGAAAAGTACACTTTATGACTTTCTTGATATATAGTCTACTATAGTCTATCTGCCTACTGTGACTGAAGGAAGTCACTACTCGTAGCCAAAAAATAGTCTGTTTCATAAACCTCCATAAAATGTCATCAACATGTAGTTTTTACACAGTTTTTGTATGAAGTAAACAAGTAAGATGTAATGTTTTAATTAATGAGCTTTGATTATTGAGTTTTTGAGGTGCTAGCAGGAAGATTTAGCTGCCTTTGAGTAAAGCCAGGCAGGGTACTAATCTCCATTTCCAGGTTTTATGGAAGTTAAGCTAACCTGGCTGTAGTGCATATAAAAGAACAGAGTCTCTATATCCAAAATGCTGAACTACTTCTTTAACTGACAAAAATACATTAATAGTTAAACAAAATAGTTAATAGTTAAACAAATCTAATTTGTTTTAACTCATAAAATGTCAGACAGACTTCATTGTTTTGCTAATTGACATTTAAAGTTCAAAATGTATTTCTGCGTAAAAATAAAACAATGACACTGATCAACACTTATCACTTCCTCACTTATTGTGAGGAAAAATTTCACCAGCCACTGTTGATTGATGCGCTCTGCAGGTAAGGCGCGGCAGGTCCTGAGGAGATTCCACACAGACATGATGCCCTCAGACGCCCTCATTCCCACCATGGGAATACAAGCTACACCATACATACAGCTTCATGCACATATGAGTACATGTGTGTTTGTGCAAGCACGATGCACACACGTTCCCCTCCTTCACAAGAGGAACACTGCCTTTGTATCTGTTCCTCTTCATACAGATGCAATACAGTATTTCATGTGGAGGAATGTTGCAAAGTAAACAGCAGCCAGAAAAAAAAAAGAAGTTTCCACACTGACAATGGATGCACCAAGCTAAATTTTCTTATGCATCTTCAGGCACGATGAGGATGTCAACTTACCTGCAAACTACTGAGACTACTCTCAAAAAACTACTTGCTGACATATCATTTGGTAAGAGTGAGTGGGTAGAGCTGTTTTATCAGATAATGTACTCTGAGTAAAAAATCTAAATAGGACTGTTCAGTTTCTTTATTCTGTATATTCCAGATGCACTAAAAGTAAATTACAAAATTAATTCACAAAATGGCTACAGTGTGTTAAAATTAACATTTAGGTCAGAGAGTCATTTGTTTGAAATGGTCCTTTTTTTCTGTTCCCCTTCGGTAGACTAGAGAAAGTAAGAGCAGCCTGTGGGAAGCAGAGCAGAGTAATGTCAGAGTTAACATATCTAATGTCTCTACATGCTGAGACAAAGCCAGTATGTAATCTCACACAGACGTCAAGACGTGACATCTTTTCATCTCACACGCTCGATGCAGTGGCTAGACAAAGCTGGTTAAATCCACTTAAGATTTTTCACTTTAGGTATGAAAATATTTCTCTGTGCTTACTGTTTACATTCAACCAGACAGTCTTATGTTGATTTCATCTCCTACCTCTGCTCTAGAAAAAAGGAGCAAAAGGTTAGGTCACAGTGTGTTTCTGACACATAGTGTGACATATCAGCATTTCCACCATTTACTTCCAACAACCTTCTAGCACCTTTATCTCATATTATTATGCCTTTTCATGTATTTTCAATGCTGAAATGTTAGGTACTGCAAATCCTACCTTTAACACAAGGTTTTGCATTGTCCATGTAACGAACTGAGGATTCGTCCCCATGTCAAAGTAGTGTGCATGAGGTTCTTGTAAGTGTGATACTGCATGTGAAGAGTTTGGAGGGTCTTGTCTTAGCCTTTCCAAAAAAAAAAGAAAAAAAAAAGAAAAAGAAGTGTAAGGAATGGATCAAACTGTATGACTTTCTGCTTTAAGGACAGAAGTACCTACAGAAGTAGTCAGGCCTTACTTCATCATTAACAAACTAGTTTACTGGAGTTACAGGTTATGCTTTTAAAAAATGACCCATTCACAATATACACACTCATTGTAGCATTTGATCAGCATTTGTAGCAGTCCTGGATGCATTCAGAGTTTGGGTTAGCAGCTCTGTCTAGTTTTGGATAGGGCTTTTTGCCAAGGACCTGTATGTCAACATCCCAACGTCTGAGCATGTCAAAAAGTGTGCAGGAGACAGCAAGTCATGGTGCTAACACTAGCTTACTGTAATTAGTAATTAGTAATTAGTAATTGGTAATTAAGCTCAGCCTATAGAATATGCAATATACAGTGAGAATCATGGTAGCTGGCAAAATGAGTGGTCGCTAGCTACAAATAAAAACACATTGTTACAAAGTAACAGTAACAAATCCTACCTGACTGAACCATTGTCAGATTTTCTGGACTGTTTCTCTGCCTTTTATGCCCTAAAATATTTTGGTAGTAAGTCTTAATTTTGGGGTAAATGTTTTTTGGGGTAATTTTGGGGTAAATGTTTAAATTCTGGCATCACCATGCTTGAACAAATGATATTTTTTCACCCTCAAGTCAATAGAAATTGATCAGAACATATGTGGGCTTCCCTACACTGCCCTGGTACTTCAAACAGCAGCAGCCCAGTTTGAAAAGCTAAGGTGTTACTCTTTATTCCTCCTGCATCAAACACATCCTCGATCAAACGTCAGACTCTTCAAACAAGGTGTCATCTGCAGCTGTCCAGTTGGATTTGATGTGAGGAGGTGTAATGATACAAAGGATGTGCTGAAGCCATACAAGATTGAACCCGCTTGGCTGCCACCTTCTCTGATATATGTACAATATTGAGTAGAAAACTAAATGAAAACTGACAGTGTACGCTGCCCTGCTCTGTCTCCTCGTTCATGGCTAATTTGTATGTCTATTCCAACCCGAAGCTACAATTCATGGCCTGCCAGTGCTGTAGTTAGGAATCAATACTTAAGTTTGTTATTTTAGCATTCACAGATGTAGACACAGTTGCTGCCTGGCTGCCATACCTGTGGGCCAAAGTGAAGGAAACCACTAATACAGCTCTAGCATGGTCACAAATCAAAACCAACTCTCTAATGGCCTACCTGTTTACACAGGAAATCAATCCATTTGAACTATGTACAATTTGCTACACCACTTTACTTGTGGGTTGCTGTTATTTTTTTAAACAGAAATGGACACAAGCTTCTCTGGTTTCACTGCGGGGCTCGGCAGCGGAAACTGGCAGCTTCGCGCAGGTCCGAGAGAGGCACAAACCCAGCTCGGGTCCAATTTGCTGCTGGTCTCCCCGAGGAGAAGAGCGGTGTTGATTTTGGCACTCTCCTCCAGTCCCTACCAACAAATCCTGCCTTTTTTCCAGATATGTTGGCTCAGGACCTCACTGGAGAACTGGGGAAGAAGAAGAAGAAGGGAAAAAAAGAAAGGGGGGGAGTGAGGGAGACAGCCCCAGGGCTGAAGAAGATATTGTATGCATGTGCGCTCAAGCACAAGGTTTGTGGCCAGCTGCTTAAGGATTTTTCTGGGGAGTCAAGATTATCCACTGAGTCAATAGAGTAAGGGAGGGAGAGAAGGAGAATCTTGTCTGCTTATGCCAGTGCAACTCAATTCTACTGGGGTAACAGAGAGACACTGTCAGCTTGGGTTTTTTTTTATTCCTCTTTTCTCAGACCTAGCCAGTAAGAGAGCAGCTCCATGTTACTCAACATGCATACAACCATTCATAGCAAAGATGTGTGAGGAGAGGTTCACACAAGGTCCCAGTGCGTTGAGCGAGTGCATTTTTAAACCCAACACACCTTGATAAAACTCTACAGGGGATTTGACAGTCCTCGTCCACAGAAACGTGAGGCAGCCTTCATATTTTAGTTAAGAATCCTGTCGAAAACTCACTGTTCAGCTCACGATCATCCTCATCCCTCATCTTCTTTCATTCCACTCAAAGAACAATGATGTCTTATGGGATGTTGTTATCTTTATACCTCTTAGAATTTTAAGCTTTCATTTGAGATATTAAAGTGCGGGTGAGGCGCGAGCACAGTAAGCGAGAGCGTAGATCAGGAACAACACCCCCCCCTCCCGTGGTTTGAAATGGAGCGGGATAAGAGCTGTTGCCAAGGTCACAGCTCTGCATTTGCACAGCCATGGTTGTCAGAGGCTGAAAGGGCTCAAGCCCTTGAAACACCTTCTGGCTAGCTCCTCCATTCTGCATGTGGTGAAACTGCTGAAGGCAAAAGAGAGACAGAGAGGAAGAGAGAGACGGGAAGAGAGCGGCTGGGAGGATGTGAGAGGGACAAGGGCAACGAGAAGGGAGTCTGCATTTCACTGATACCAAACCCTACCACACAGTCACACTTTGAATAATTGTGAGGGACAGGCTGTGGGCACCTCAGAGTCAGAATGCAGGCCAGAATAATACCCCTCCTCGGGGCTTTCTCTGGCAGCCCTGCACTGAGGCCTTGACGGGACTGCCATGCAAAGCCAGTTAGCAAAGCCAGTTAGCTACCTACAGTAGTTGTAGACCGCAGTTAATTTAGAAACTTTAACCCAGAGCTCCACCTTTCACGAGCGAACGACACATTCCAAATGTCTCAATTGAGGCCTCTCTGGCTGAATAGTCTTTTTGGGGTGCTGCATTGTGGATGGACCGCCTTTTCAGACAAGCTTTTTAAGGGTTTTGTCAGACAGGAATTTAGATTGGAGTCTTACATGACCTTTCCCAGGGGTCACTGGTTGGATCTGCCGGAGCTTTTGTTGGCACACCTGGGTGATGACGCCTTGACAGAGCTACAAGCTCTCATTTCAGGTTTTGTCCTGGTGTGCGATGGAAGCTGAATGGGAAAAGAATAGAAAAGTCTTAGCTTTAGCTCTGATTGTATCAGACTCCTTAAGGATAATACTGGATTTGAACAAAAAATAAAATAAAATAGATATAAAAGAAACAAAATCTGATGTAATTAAAGCTTGATGAATAAAGATTTATCTGCTGTCTGTGAGTGTTGCATGTGGCTTTTACTTGGAAATTATTTTCTGTCAGCTATCAGTAATATATTGAGGGTTACAACTTAATAACCACAAGCTGACAAACTTGTGCTTTTTTCCTCTTACTTGGTCAGAGCATGGCAACCCACTGTAAAAATACAAAATAAAGCACAACTGAGCTCCAGCAAGTGACTACACAGCATTCTCACTATTTTAATGGAGATAAACATGTACAAAAATATCACTAATAATACATTTCAGCAAATATACAATTAATAGATGACTGAGAGCATGCTGAAAGTGTTTACATTTGTTTATTTATCCCTGACTCTCTGACACGATAACACAAATTTCAATGTTTTTTTCATCAGACCATCTGCTGCGTTAATGGGCCACTGGACTGCTCACAGTGGACTACTTGTTTTGGTTGAATTCATTAATAAAATCTTCACACAGAAAAATTCAAATTTGCTAAAATCCCTGTTTCCCCAGATACAAATCTTATTGTCTGTAACTGTTGTGTGTACATGTTGTGTGTCTGAGACTGTTCATTGTGCTGTTGTGTCTTAGCCAGGACACCCTTGTTAATGATATTCTTAATCTCAAGGCTTTTACCTGGTTTAATACATTTTAAATAAATTAAATAAAACAAAAATAGTGCAAGGTAAAGACTTTAAATCAGTTATTTCTTATTTTAGTGAAACTCTGAGTGGATACTAAATTCCACTTTCCACAAATGTAGAAAACCAGTATTAGGAACGGATTAGGAGGAAAAAAATACATTTTGGTAATCATAAATAAAGACTGATACCACTCTCATGTTTATACGCTACATATGAAGCTTAGCATATAGATCGGAGGCAGAGGGAAACGGCTAGCCTGGCTCTGTCCAAACATAACAAAACCCACCCAATCTAGCTCTCAGCAAGAAATTTAATACGAAGAATTTCAAAATGTTGATCCAGTAAACATCCACGTCTTTCAAACTGATCTAAACTTAAATTAGAAGTTTCTGGTCATTATTATTTTCTGTCAAGTTATGACGAGCCATTAGTGTTCTCCCTGTGAATCATGTTTACAGTAAATGTAAAATCACAGAAAATCATTGGATCTGGATTGGTCTAAGAAATAAAGTCTTTACCAATGTGTCTAAAAAGACACCCATGGGGCTGTCTTTGTTGAGGATACCACATTTTTATGCAGAAATGTAAACCTACAGCAGTGGACACAAGATAGGATGATAAAGAAAGACAAAAAAAAAGTATTATAAGTCACATGGTTCCTGCTCTCATCACTCTCACTCATCGACTGTTTCTTGCACAACATTGGTGCACTTTGTTTCTTTTGTCCCTAAGCAGAAATCTGCAGTGGGTAAAACCTACAAATTCACTGTATGTTCCATATCTAATCTTAGCTATCTGACACCAAACTCAGCGCAGATGTTACCTGCACAAACAAACACAGCTGAGTGAGAAAGACTGTGCTCAACCACTAAGTGTTGTATCCCTGCAAGGAAATCTGGGAAATCTGAAAATAGCCCCGCGGCTCCCAGTGTTATTGTAGGGATCGAGGTGGATGATGCAGAAACCATTGAGAAGCCACAGAGGGATGGTATTGGACCAGGCTTTGTTTGGATAAATACGTTCCGAGATTACGTGGTTTGCCAAAGTACAGCCACTTGTTTTTGCTTGTTCAAACACTGGGTCTGTTTTTCTTTGAAACTGCACAGGAATGAAAAAAAGGGAGAAAACCAAACTCCACTTCCACATGTTGAAAACGTCCACCTTGAGGAGTGATATATTGCCTGGAGTCGTGGCATTCTGCATGTGTGACAAAGGAGAGTTTACAGAAAGAGACCAAACAGAGAAATCAAGTAAATAAAGTTGCCCAAAACTCACAGCAACCAAAAGTTACACTTTCTGATCTTTTATGGTGGTGAATTTGTTACGGCTTTATGGAGCATGTGCAAAAAAAAAAAAGAAAAAAAAAAAGAGCAGACTTGACACAAGTTTAGTGCATGCCTCAGCTAAACAATTTGTGGCGACAGCCTCTCAATATGGTCTGCTTTTTGAATTAGGGAGTTATTATGGAAACATACCTGCGAGCTTCCGACAGCAGCAGACTGACAGGGGGCCTTCAAAGGACTCACCCCCATCGCCTCTCTCTGAGCGCCATGATCATAAAGGAGACTTTCTGGGGCTTTTAATAAAGACAGAGTTCAGCGGGGTCAACTCCGGAGCGTCACGTCCATATCGCTCTGGCTTTCTGAACACCTGGCACCTGCTTTTCTCCTCTCCGAGCGGAAGCCAGGTCTGAAAAGGAGGTAAAGTGCTGATTGTCCCTTTCCTGCCTTCTTTTTCGACGGAAGTCGGGGGTATTGAAGTGAAACCACTTGCCTTTGAAGAAGCTTCCCTGGTTACTCTTTACTGCTGGGGAGTCTCCCCACTAGTCTCCACTGATTAATCAAAGTGCTCCATCATCAAACATTGATGCTCGCGCAATTCGCCGGTGCCTCAGTGGAGCGTATAATGTCTAGATATCATCATGCCCTCACAATGGTAATTGAAGGGCAATTGCGCGTGCCATTTAAAGATACGGGATCCACCGCAACCAGTATGCAAGACGTAAAGCAACTTGCTGCCTATGTTCCAGCTTTTCATGTACGACAGCCAGCCACACATCCACAAAAAAAAAAAAAGCCTCCCAGACCCTCATCTGACAAAAGCTGCTCTCAGATGTGATGAAATGCATAATGAATAAGCTTGTGTGTACCTGTATCTGGACATGCTGCTTATTCAGTACAGGACGTGAACTACTTTGATTAGGGAGAATATTTGATAATGCTGCAAGTGCCGCAGTTCAGATTTTCACCTTCTATATATTATATATTGTATATGTAATGCAGCACGGTGGTGCAGTAGTTAACGCAGTCGCCTCACTTTGAGTCCCCAGCTGCCCAGGGGTCTTGTTGGGGTCTTTTAGGAGCCTTTCCTTAGCAGCTCTAAATGCTCCACAGATGTGAGTGGTTATCTGCCTGTATGTGTTAGCCCCGACGACATGTCCAGGATGTAACTCTGTTGTGCCCAAAGTTAGCTGCACAGGATTAGTGACTATAGATGACAGATGGAAGAATTAACAAAATAGGAAAAACAAAACAAATTACTTTTTTTTCAAGCAGAAGGACAGTCCACCCTTTTCATCTATACTTTTTGTTGAATCTAAACCATGATTGTTGGGGATTTAAAAAAATAAAGCATATAGTTATGGACTCTCAGTACCAGATGCTTCAACTAAGCAGAGCACAGATATCCAGTTTTAATTAGTCAGTACAAATAGAGCAGAAAAGTCAGCACACCAATTAATCTGCTCCTGCTGTTTGTTTCTTGACATCAGCATGATATCTGCAGACAGCTGGCTAGCCTGTGTTAGCTCTCCGGCTACATGGCCTCAGATCAGATCACGGCGTCACCTCTTGTAAATGCGGACGACTACAAACACAAAGTGAGAGGATCGGATCACTGTGAGGCCTTTAACTCTAACCTCTGATGTGGATGTGACCTACGGGTGAAAGGTGGCCGGCCACCTGAAATTGGGCATTTGAGTCACGACAGGCCCGTAAAGTGCAATGATGATAACTGCAGCACACAAACACCTGCCGCAGTTCACAGCTGTGAAAATGTCTGAAATAAGTTGATTAAAAATATTGCCAAGTCTGAACTAGAGATAATGTTGTAGAGTCCACATACAGCAGCCATACCACAGGGTGGATATACAATCAGCTTCATTTACGGGGAGTAGGGGTTCATCCAAACTGATATTGGTCATCTGAAAAGAGACGCATCAGCACTGGGTTGAGCAGGAAGCAGGTCTGTCCAGTGCAAGTCATCTTTCTTTAACAGTCCCAGAGGGCAGAGATTTCCAGCTTGTTCCAGAGTCCTCGCTGGTGGCTGTTTTGGTGTTATGGTTGAGTACAATGACATTAGAACATTGGTTTTGGGCCTTAAAAATAACTTGTCTGTGGTAGGTACTTGGAGAAATGTTCCTGTAATTTAGCTGGGAGCGCTCCATGTTCTGTGCTGTGCAGTGCAGGGAGAAAGGGAGAGATGGGCCTGCTGTTTAGAAAGCAAAGTGTGTGGCCGTGGTGTTGTGTCTCACCTAACCAGCATTACCCTCATGAAACCCAAGCAGAAAGACCAACATGGAGCAGGAAATAACTCTGCATAGGAAAAAAAAGGAGCCATTTTTAGGAAAAAGAAATGAGAGAAAAGTTGGCCTCCAGTTAATACTCCCCAATTTCAGTTGATATTTATCCAAATGCTGACACCTATAAACCGCTGACATAATGTTCTGCTTCATTTCCTGTTTTTTTTGCATTGCGTTTCAAAAAATGCTGACGCTCAACAGTATGAATCACCTGAGAAAGCGTTTGCTTTTGCACTCGTGAAAATCTGCACATTGTCTTCTGCTGATCCTCACAGCCTTTAGATTTGACTTTGCTTACACCGTGTGCATCGCCCCTTTTAAGTTGAAACGTCTTTCAGCGTGTTCCACACCGGGGCACCACCATCAACACTTGATTTATCATGGGAGGCTGCTGACAGGTTTAAATGGGGAAATCTGTAAGAGGACTCAGTGTTTTTGGAAACGGCTTCTCATCCTTTGAAATTAGTCAGAAACAGATAGGAGGACTGACAAACAGGACAGTTGAATGAACACTTTTTTATTCCCCATCTGTCCTTTAGTCCCCTCACAGCTCTGTAAATGAGTGAGATAACTGAATTGATAACTGAACACTACTTTAATGCCTAAGACAGGCTGGGAGGTAAAGATGTCAGGTGCGAGCCCTGGCTGTGAAATTAAAGAGTAAATGCATCAGGGTTCAACACAGAGGAGGAAAGGAGCCAAAAAAAAAGGGGCAGAGAGTAGAAAACACTGGCCCCTATGAATTGTATGAGCTCCCCTGTAGTTGAATTATAGATCTGCTTCGGTGTGTTTGCCTGGATGATTGACAGAAGGGGTAGGCACATCTTCAGACCCCATGCCCCTGCCATGAAAGTGAAATGAAATCTCAAAATGTACCGCAAGAGCTCTGCAACTCTCAGCATCTGTGTTTCTGACTCAATGCCAGCGATAGGCAATGAAATCTCCTTATTTGACCATAGTGGCTTCATGCAGTAATAATTGTATTCCCTTATGAACTGTGGCACTCGTGGGAAAAGGTCCTGACTGTACTCCGTGTCTATGTGCAACTGTCATTCAGTGCATCTCTGCATGTTCATGCTGCATTTCATATTAACATTTAAGGTGTTTTCATTACAGTGAGGCCAGTGGACTTTCTTAACAGCCTGTTTTCATACATAATGCAAAAGAGGCACACTATCTCAGTAAAAATTAAATGTTTAAACTGTTTATTTGTAAAGATTATGTTTTTTTTGGTTGTCTTCATATGGGCTGTTTTGGAAGGTTTTGTGGTTTACATATGAGCGTTTGCCCAACCCTTGTGCCAGACAGGATGTTCATCTTGGATGATTCTGTGAAAGCAAAATTAGCCAATTAATAAATTAACAATTAATTGTTACAACAAACTGTATCTGTGCAGCTACTCTGATAAATGCTTAAATACAACAGATAGATCTGGTTACAGTGCAGCCAAACAAGCTCATTGCCTTTCAGGTGACGTCTCCACAATAAAGTCAGCATTAGCATTAGCAGAAACTTGATACACCTCTGAGAATGAATGATAAACAGCGAGACATCCGACCCTGTGAATTCCTCATGTGTAGGTTAGAAAGCTGACTCCTGCACAACAATGGCACACTCCACCACTCACTATGAAACCTACTCGAGCTTAACAGACAGCGGTAATTGCTAAAAATGCCAACCAGAAATAATTTAGATTTCATGAAAATCTAAGGGATTATACCTTTAAGGGTATGGATAGATCTTCATTGTGGTTTAAAAAAAAACATACACACACTGGCGGTTGGTAAGAGAAAAGATGCGAACGGCAGCCTAGGTCGTCAAAGTTAGACGTTGTTGTACACCCAGCCATGCATCCAAACTTTTTCTGCTTTGTAACCCATAACTCTATAACAGCATCCCATTACACTCCACCTTTGCATCTGAGGCAGCGGTGATCAGAACAGAGATCAGAACACAAACATGGGTTGTTTTGTGTTTATGACTAACCCTGTTGTTTTTCTGGGGAGGACAGTCTCTTTTGGACTGGTAAATAAAACTTATTTTTTGCTCTGTACTTCCTCCAAGGTATTTCCAGCATAATCAATAAAAGAACGATTGCAATAACAGTGTATTGCTTTCCATGAAATTCTGGACATTGTTGCTTCGGAAAGAGTGAGAGTCTTCTGGTTTGAATTTAAGAAAGAAATGTAATACAAGCCATCAAACACAAGTCAGCACATTTCAGTTTATTGGTTGGCCAATTGTGCTGTCATCTAACACAGAAAGTCTACATGTATATTTTTAATGTTCTTGCCAAATTCTTGCTAGTAGGATTAATCTTGTGTCTTGGCTTCTACGTGTTGTTTCCTGTGCTTCGTATTTAGACTACAACAGCTGTGTGGAGTCGTGTGAAGAGCATTCATCATTAAAGTTCAGTCAATCCAAATGCCTCACTTCCTCCCTCTCTCTGCGCATCACACTTCAGCCGGGCGTACAGTATTTAATTTAGTCCAATCTTTATAAATTAACTAAACCATTCTTCTACTTGATGGAGAGGAAACACACATGGCATGTCAACTAGTGGTTAACCTCATAGAAGTTTCCCAGTGTTAGTCTTTGAGGAACATCTGAGCTTTTTAATAGGAAAAGCCAATTAAAAACCAGTTAACATCTCCAAATCCTGCCATACACCTTTCCCCTCTTTTTTTTTCTTGAAAAAAAAAAAAGATGCCTGAATGCTCGCACTGTTCACAGCAGTAACCGAGAGACCCATGACTGCACCTAATCCGCAAATTATATAACACACGGGCTATTTCCCTATGTAATTCCACAGGAAACAAAAGGACAGTTATTTGAGGGGAGCAGTTATCCTGCACAGCTCTGGAAGGGGCACGGTGGCTGCCGAAGAACAGCCTCCTTCTCTCTCAGCACCATGAAATGAAAATTTACATTCGCTTAGCGGTGCCGTGGTGCTTGGTGGTAGACAGCTGTATTTTTAATGAGAGCGGGGAGATTTAATTACCTCTGTTTTAGCGGGCAAGACTTCTGCGGCGCTATGACAGGGGATATACGGGGAAGAGGTGGCAGATGATTTCTCCGCTCGCATCCCAGCAGCAGTGAGCAGCGGTGCTCACCGGCACCAGGGCTGCAATTAATCCAAATTTATTCCACTACTGTACAAGGCTGATCTGAAGGAGACAGTGGAAATAGGCAAGGTGCTGAGTCTCCGAAAGAGAGAGAGGAAAACAAATAAATACACCTTTAAAAAAAAAAGCTGCAATTTTCAGATACGTTGCTGACATGTACCACTCATATTCTAATGTGATTATTAATGTTGCGAATTTTCCCCCAAGGCCTGGTTTCTATCACATCAGCAAACTTCTTCAAGGCCACATCTGACATCTTCATGCTTATTTCCCGCCGCAGACTCCAAGTGTCTACAGAGGTAGGATGACAACACAGTATCTGATGCGGTTATCAGCCCCACAACACTTCAGCACGGGCCAGATAAACCCTCCTTCTTCTGCACATTCATCACTCTTTGAACTCGTATGTAGCATCAGTGCAGACTTAATGTGCACTCTCTGTTCCAATCAATGAGCAGCGAGCCTTGTATTTCAGCGCTCAGTCGCACACCATCAAAAAAAGCTCAATTGGTGAGACTGAGAGATTATAACCGTCTTCATTTCAGCATGAGATGAATCAATTGGCAGAAGAATCAATTTAAATGGTATCTGGCATCTCCACCCACCCCCCCACACACACACACACTGTGGCATGAAGTTTTATTTTATCATCATGGGGAATAATGAGAAGAAGTGGAGTTTCTGAGAGCTGGTTTGGAGACTTAATTCTATCTGAGGGGAGATAAAGCGGGTTGTTTTGACCATCATGCCAAATTGAATATTCACAAAGATATAATTAAAATGCTGATAGCCATCAGAGCTGTTGTATGAAAATGATAATGAGTGAAGGTCAAGGCAGACACATACGTTTTCTCTTGCTTGAAGCACCAATAGAAGGTCTCACTCAAAGGGCTAAACAACCTCGCTGTATTCATGCGTATCCTGATTAGAAGTTGGAAAAGTACATGCAAGTACATAATGAGTGAGGGAATGCTCCATAGTTGTTGGAGATTTAATACCCATGGTGTTTTCTAAAGCTAATTTTAATTTTAAATATTTTACTCTTATTAAAGCAACAGAACGAGTTTACAGGTTAAAGCATGAAGCTGCTTATTTATATCCAGCAGCCGTGGACACACATTAGCGTTCATTAGTTGTCAAGTATTCCTCTATTTTTCTTGCTCTTGTTTGGTTCCCACCAAATCACCTATCTATCTATCTATCTATCTATCTATCTATCTATCTATCTATCTATCTATCTATCTATCTATCTCATCTATCTATCTATCTATCTATCTATCTATCTATCTCATCTATCTATCTATCTATCTATCTATCTATCTATCTATCTATCTACTAAGAACTTTTCATTTTATGATTCATTGTTAAAATGAAAATATTGCTTGGCGCAGCTCAAACCAGGTGTTTTAGTAGCCTAAACCAAATAACGTGTGTGGGAACCAGAGCACACGGCTGACTCTTTGGTGTGAATATCCTTTCTGTGACTTCTGTACAGGATAATATGTCACACTTCCTGGATTGGTAAGAATGTTGCCTGTGAGCATAATCCAGGCAGCAATTACATTTCCTCCAAAACCTATTTGGCAAAGTAAATTAGTAGTATATGAAGTATTTTGTCAGAGACAAGATTGGTAGTACAATATGCAGCAGTGTTGATACCTCCCATACATGCCTGAGACTGCATGACTTCACGCCTGAGTGAGATCCATGATTTAATCAGCAAATTGATGGAAGTTAACAACAATACCACAGCCACCCGAAGATACTGCCTGTATAGAATTCTTGATACTCAATTATTTCAATCCAGAAGTTCATTATTTATTAATTTGCTGGGTCTGGTAGTTCATAAATTAGGTCCCAGAATGTAAAAACTCTGCAATTAAGGGGATGTTCAGCAACAGAGCCCAAATTCACCTCCAGCTAATGTTTGTAATATTCAAATACCATGGATTTCATTCCTCTGTATCATTATGAGTCCTCACTGCACTACAACTTTGAGTCAAACATGAGAATAGTTGGAGGCAATGTGTTCCTTGGGGTTTAGTGGAAATTAAAGTTTTAGAAATTGGTTCATGCCAATCAATGTGGTGAGTAAGGGGGAGGGAGAGGCAACATAAGGGAGAGATGCAGGGAGAGAAAATAATGAGGCCAAGAGTGCAGGAAGCATAAACCGCCATGATGACTGGAGTGACAGTGACTGAGAGGAAGAGGAGGGGAGACATTCAGGGAAACCCAAACTCATTCAGTTCATCTTAAGCTCAACATACCCGAGCTCCTCTGCAGCACTTGTCTCCTTACAAACTGCCAATCCACCCGAAGTGTCTCCTCGCTCCATCATGCCTCACCACTCTATCCTTACCCTCCCGCACACTCTCACCGCCGCCACATTTTCCTTTCTTCCCGCCTTCCTCTGTTTCATTTCCCCCTCGCCTCTCCTTCACTGTTTGGATTTGGGCAGACTTGAACTTCCCCCCTCTGTCCCCCAGCCAGTTATGAATCACATGGAGGCCAGGGACCCAGAGGCTGCCAGGGCCTCCTGATGACTCCCAGCCCGGCCATAACAAGTGGCTGACAGCTCTATTTACATAAGACCAGCAGGCAGCGCGAAGAACCAGCCCGGTCTAAGTGACACACACACACATACACTGTGCAAAAGGCAGATATGTCACAATAACACTTGGTGGGGGTATGAATGAACGCCTCGCTCTGAATAAATGCGAGAGATGCGCAGTCAATAGGTTTTATGGCCTCGGGGCGCAGATCCAAGCATTTGTTTTTTGGAGTTTTTCCACATGAGTGCAGAGGGTGGTGGGACCCAAGGGACGGGGGGCCTTTAGACCTCTATATCCGCCCCAGTCATACATCTCTCATCACTGGATACCAAAGAGAGCAGAGTGAAGCATGGCCCTGTTGATTGATGTTTAGCTGTTATATTAGGGATAATGTGCCTCTCTGACCTTTCATCTGGACAGGAGCCACGACCTCTCTGGCTGTAATAATACATCATTGGCTGCATTTCAAATGGAGGAAATTATGATTTAATAGCGGCTAAAATAAGTTTCAAGTTAAGAGCAAAAGTGAAACCTGGTGTCTGTGCTTGATATCAAATTCTAACCCCAGCCTCAACTTGAAGTACAGTAGCTGTTTATTATCAGGCAGACTTTCCCATTTCATGTGAGGACACCAGCTTTGCAGGTGTGTTGCTGCTTATTTACCCCGGTGGGTAGCTGAGGGGGGAGATGGAGAGCGTATACTATCTCTCCCAGACTGACAGCTGGGGAGAATGTTTATGAAATAAACATGGGCTTGATGCAATGCTCAGAACCCCGCTCTGCAGTGGCCTTGGAAGCCTCCTGTATCACCCCCACCACCACCACCTTTCCTTCCTCTCGTTCTTTCATTCCTCCTATCTTCCTGCAGTACATAAGCACACATATACACACTGACACACACACATTCCCCAGAGCCATGGATACAAAGGTGCTCACAGGCCTAATGGGGTCAAACAGACTGTAAATCAATTGTAAACCCTTCTCTCCAGAGCTCACTATAGAGGACAGGCTCTGCCACTGAAGTCCCTCACTCTGCTTCACACGGGCAGCTACAGAATATAACACATGTATCAGGTTACGCTGAGCCTGAATGCACGGTGGAGGAATTTTAAAGAACAAATGTTACAAACACAATGATGATACATGTCGCCGAGGGTGCTCCACGCTGCTTATCAGTGCTGATGACAAGTATGATGGATTGAGTTCATGGCTTGGAACTCTTTTTAACCTCACCGTATATTATGGCACATACAAATGCTCGCTGAGAACAGAGGTCCTAACATGTGAGCTAATTATCTTCTTCATTATCAGACAGCTATTCGTAGTATAGATGTTCATTACAGTTTTTTTAAGTTGAGCTGAATTGTGAATTGTGCACTCTTTTCCATTTTTCAAAAGGGGATAAATCTATTTTTGGTCATTTTCATGGAAACAGTGTGTAAGAGCCATGTCTCTGGGCGAACATTTGTCGTGGCAATGGCTGACTGGCGTTTGAGACACACTGTTAACTTCCATGGCACATGAGGAGCGACTTTAGCAGGTCGTAACACTGTGTAGCCTACAGCTGCTGATAAACAGCATCTCATCCCCTTTTTTCAACAAGCCCACATTGCATTGGTTTTACTCTGTTAAGCAACTCTATCCCTTTACAACATTCAACATTTGGGACACTAATGCCCCTTTTCCACTAGTACCCTACTCGGCTCGACTCGACTCGACTCGGTTTGTACGCTGCGCGTTTCCATTGCGTGTGTTAGTACCTGGTACCAGGTACTTTTCTAGTACCTACTCGGCCGGGGTTCCAAGCGAGCTGAGTCGAGCCGAAAATGTGACGTATGGCGGACGGCAGGCCACTGATTGGCCAGGGCCTGATGTCACTAGATGCGTCGTCGGAGAGCGACTTCGTTCGTAAGAGTCAACCGCGCCATTTTTAAAACGCATAATAACAACAACGAACACGATCAGATATGGCTGCACAGAAATCAACCCCGCGGAGCAACGACGAGGTGCAGACATTTCTTTGTCTGGTGGCCTCCATTGCTCCGTAAGTCGTTTCCGTGTTTGTGTCGTAACAAATGACGTGCCGCTGGAGTTTCGGCCGCCGCTGTTACCGACCCCACCCATGCTGAGGTGGTACTCTATTGTAATGGAAAAGCGACCGAAACTGAGTGAAGTCGAAAGTCGGTCGAAAGTCGAAGCCGAGTCGAGCCGTTTAGTAGGTACTAGTGGAAAAGGGCCAATAGTAAGTATTATTCACTGAATTTGTATTTCTCTCAGAAAGGCCAAACTCCCCATCTCTGCCTTATCTAGAAGTTCAGCTGAAAGTGAACTATTGGATCCCAAAAACAGCTTTTTCCTTGTCTAGTTAAAGGAGCTTGTATTGATAGAATGTGAAGCTACTGAACTGATTTCATACAGGTTATGTCCTCTAAGGCTAGTGGGATATAAGGGCGTAGTAGGACGTGGTCCTTGACCCACCTACAAGTGCAAGCACACATCCACTTAATGAGAACTGGTCCATACCTTGCTAGCGTGTCACAGCACAGTGTTGCATCGCAGTACATCATATGCACATGGATGGCACGGAGACAGTTCGATGAAACTGGAAAACAACATCTGCTGCTGTGAGCAGCGGAGACGATTGTTATGCTCTGTAACAGTCCAGCACAGAGTGGAGTAGGCAGGAAAACGGTTCCCCATGAGCCAAGAAGCACCCTAAATAACAACTATCAAAACACTCAACACAGAGTGAGATATCCCACAAAGAAATGGATGAAAGAGCAGTGGGAATTATTAGATACTTAGACTAGTTATATTAAGAATATTTCTACTGAGTTTTATTAATATGCACTATACTGTATACACTTTTTGGATGCACAGTATGAAATAGGAATTTTTCTCTGCAGGAAATTAGAAAAATCACTATTACTTATTAGTTTTTAATAGTTACAGTTACAGTCATACACACAGATATAAGCACTGGAAACCATGTTAGTTTCGATCTTCAGTTTATTATTTTACAGGCACAAACGCAGGAACTGACAGGTCTGATCTCAGGTTTACCGCAGCAGTCTAAAGAAAAAGATGATGGAGACCTGGAGATGTATAGATTCTGATGCATTACTTAGAGGTAAATATCTCAGGCATATGTTTCCTAAAACCTTAAACAACCGCACAAGGCCACGCAAGAGACAGCTGTTGTTAAACTTTAAAAAGGCTGATTCTCATTGTCAGTAGCACTTGCTCTCTGAGACAACACGTGTTAATAAATTATAATGTTAGGCGCTTGGCATTGTACATGTCAGTTGACTTGAAGTGCTGTTGAAAGGCTAATGGTGGTTCTGCATGTTTTATTAGCAGCCTGCAAATTACCGTGTTTCTGGAAAGTCAATACTGAGCCAAAAAAGAAGATGCACTGAAAGACATATCTGTTCCTAGGTATAATGAAAATGCTAGGTGTGATAATACTTGATCGCTCCATGTGTACATAATACATAAGAAAGTATTGACTGCAATAAAAATGCAATCTTTCACAACAGAGTCAAGAACGGACATTTCAACAGACAATCAATAGGACAAAGTTTGTTTTAATCATGGCCTTGAGACACTGCTCATTACAAATCAAGTGGTATTGAGCGAATAAATCACTTTAATATGCATCTAATTCCTAAAAGCAGAGTCTTAAAAATCCCCCCCAGATGAACTCAGGGCTCAACGCTTCACAAGCATCCAAAACTCTGACTAATGTCCTGAACAGTTCAGGCGGTTGCTAGGAATAACAGGCCCCGGTCACTGTGGACTATTGGCCTCTGTGTGCCATTATTCCCACAAACGACCGGAAAGAAAAGTCACTTGCTGGAGTAACAGCTCCCTGGATGGGAGGCTGTCGTGCAGACTATGAAAAAGACACAAGTCGGTTGTTTGCCCACGCTGTGAGGAAGAAAGAGTGCAAACATCCTGCTTGAATGCTGTACGTACGTGTATTATATGTGCGTGATCGGTGGCGAGGGGCTTCTTCTGTGATGGAAGGTGGCCCTCGCCTGGCTCCAATATCCATATTTCTCCACAAGCAAAAGTTCAGCTGGTTAAAAAAGAAGCTGTCAAATCTATTCACATGCATTCAGAGTCAGTCCTGTGGTTTGAATGCCTTACAGAGGCAGTTAACAAGACTAATGGTGCCTTTTGCTTTTAGTTCCCTTGGTGGAGATTTAAAATGATTCCTGTTTTATTATCATAGAGTGAGAATGAGCTGGCAATCTGAAATGTGTGCACGGTCACAGATGTGACCTCAGTTTGTATTGTATTCACTCATTTGATTACTTTAAGTAACGGACAGATTAAGTGATCTCACTACCTGACTCATATCCTCAAAATTCAATTGTGAATGTTCATTCAGTTTCATCCCTAGTGTTTGCTTAAGTAATTGTTTGTGCCAAACAGATTTGTAGACTCAGATATACAAACCTTTCTTTGACACAAAGCTGCTCAAAGACAGAGATGATCTCACTGGATGAGTTAAATATCAGTGGGTGGAGCCAAACATATTTTGGATTGCTTGCTAAGTGAGTGTGAATGGCATATGTAACAGATTAGCCCTGCTAATCGCTTGATAAAGTTCAAGCTGCCACGGGGGCCGCTGATCTTGTTCCACACAGCAATCATCTAGTCTGTACAAATCCATCCAATATGAATCCACTCAGGTTTCAGTCTCCTAACAGGACAAGAACAAGCTGCAGTGAAGTTAGGTCTGCAGAGAACATGATTGATGCCAACCTGGGTAGAAAAATCAATATTCTACAACAGTGACTGCATTTAAAAGTTTTGTTATATAACACTTGGTTAAAGTTGCTATAGGTTACCTTTAGAAAAATATCATTGTCTTTATATCCTGACCAATGTCAGTGATTGGTTTCCCCAAATGCTGCAATTCAATTAAAAGAAATCCACCATTTCTACACGAAAACAGGCAACCAGAGCTGAGGAAAGTCTCCAACCCAAGGTCAATCATTACATGAACACAACTTTTCCAATAAGTCTTAGCTCGTAATAGCAGGAAATGCACTAGGAATACAATAACTGCCCATTCCTCCTTTACAAACAGCAGCTTAGACATAAAAAAGTGTCAACAGAAGAAGTCCAAGGAAGAAAAGGAAGCTAGAAAAAAAGTGATAGAGTACATGTTTCAATCTCTGTGGGACAGATGCGATGTTAGCTACCTGGCCTGCTTGGCAGTTGTAGTCATTCAGATCCTTTCCAAAGATTCATCCATTTCATAACGTTTACCAAACCTGTAAGTTCAGGGAAAGATTGTGGACTTGGTTTCACACTGAAAAAGATATGTAATCCACCATATCCACCACATCACATTCTTTACATTACACACTTTTGCACTGCATATTTAGCACAATACCAACTACACACTTGCCTATATATTATGGCTATGTGTTTTTGTCTGTTTAAGATTTCTTTGTCTCACCTGTCTTTGTTTGAATGTACTTCAATGTGTATCTATAAATGTGTTCTTGGTTCTCTATGTAAGTGTACTGAAACTGGGGTCAGATTTATTCTATGTTTAAACATACTTACCCAATAAACCTGATTCTGATAACAATGTGTTTATATGTGTACCTGATAAGAATCATAGAAATTTGTGCAGACCTTTCACTCCCACCAGTTTTTCCTCTAACCCAATTAAAGTAGGACAAAATAGTCACCAGCAACAATCTGAGCAAATTACAGTTTGTTTTGGGAAGCACAGATAGCAGCAGTTAATGCAGTATGCTGGACTTATCAAAGGTTATCAGGTCTTTTCCCATTCTCTACTTCTCCGTGGTGATATGTGCCTACTCCAATCTGATGGGAAAGGGAACGATAACTCTATCCCGTAACACAGCACTACCTGGAGATACTATCATAACTTGACTCCTGTTCCTGGGAAATATTTCCATTTTCATGCTGTTCACCTCAGCCTATAACTGATTGACATGCCGTGAGCGCACTCATCTAATGTTCCCTTTCCCTCGGCCAAAACGTTTTACAGCACCACTGTCAGACAGCATACTGTAGAGCCACTCTTGATGTTATCTTAATGTGCGTGACTCACCCCTCTGACAACCATCAACATTCATTCCACCTTTGCTGGGGCTAATTGGTTTGTCAGGCTCATTCCGCCGTTTAGTTATCTCAGGCTGAAAGCTGCAGAGTATACCTCTAGTGTTCAGTATTTTCAATGTCAAGCTGGAACTCCAGTCAGTAGATGTCACAGCGCTCTCTGAGAAATGAAGCAGCTATCATGTTCTGTTGATCTGAACTCACATGGACAGAATCCTGCAGGCCATGAGTTATGAGACGGCACTTTCTACTGTACTCCAGCACTGTAATGATCTGCTGCAGTAGTTCACTTTGCAGGCTGTTGCATCATGATCAGTGATAGCAGGAATCATGACAGACAGCCAGAGGGGCACTTGGCTCCTGCATTCTCAGTCTCATGTCATTAGTCTTTATCGCGATAAGGCTTGAGTCTAGATGAGTTCCAGAAGTTACACCAGAGGTTAGCGAGGGGCTGTCATGACCTCAAAACTCATTTCATATCTGATTTTGTCTCCATCAGAGAAACAAGTTTATCCTATTTCAGCGTGACAATAGGGTGCAGATTTGAACCTCCATGATGGTGCTGCCTCAGTGCTTGCTGTAAATACGAAGAACTCCATTGGCGGATTAGTAGTATTTGTCTCTGTTAAACAACATATTACTGGAATTTAGTAGTATTTATGTACTTATATTACTGGTATACCTCTACTGGTCAAAACTGAGCAAAGCTTCCAAACAGGGGTAACATAACTACTACTACATTACTACAGTCTACAGACAGTATAGTAGTTATCACTATCATATATGCAGTTATTTAAAGTTATAACCTGTGTGGTACAGCTGCCAATGGACCTTGAGCAGAGACTGTTTTATCAATAGTTATACCTGTTTTCAAAAATAAACGTTGAATCTACAACTCTGAACATGAAACTACAGCTAGTTAGCTTAGCTTAGCATGATGGCTGGAAGCAGGGGGAAACTTCTTGCTTGGTTATGTCCAAAAGATAAACAATTTGGGGTACAAGCCCACCTTCAGCTCTTTAATTGATGCGTTGTTGTTTGTTTTAATCTGTACAAAAGAAAATGATTTTGTCTTTGGACAGAGCCAAGATATGGTGGTTAGATTGCTAAGCTAAGCTAACCAGCTGCTGGTTCATATTGAATGGACAGATGTTACATTACAATGGTTCTGACCCTCTATTCTGACTCACAGAAAAAAAAAAAACTGAATATGTGTATTTCCTGAAACTTTTGTCTTTTGTACAAAAAAAGTAAAAATGTAAACATCTATAATTCCACAACAACTGGGCAAAATCTGTAAACAAGATTATGTGATGTGATCCAAAGCTAATATACAGTTCCTACATGAACCTTGAGGTGAGAGTGTTTTGTCAACAGTTGATGCTGCAGTTTACCACCAGTGTACGCATTAATAAATACAGCAGACTGCATGATATTTAGAGCTGCATAAAAATATATGATTTGATATAACCCCCTCTGGGACATGCCTGTACTCTACAATAGCATATGCATATTCACTCATACCGCTTAAGTTTTTAAAGTTTCGACTAAAGCCTGGTCCAATTAAGAGAGCTTGTGTGTTTTTGCATGCAGACTCAAACAAGGCTCGCGGGTCTCTAATGCTGCAGGACATGGGGGAGGTGGGGGTGCCTCACCCTGGCCCAACTCCAATTACTCTGCTTCTAAAGTTATTACTGTAAAATTTCCATATTCCTCCCACAGGCCCAATGAAGAGTGCAAAGCAATATTTCTGGCAGGAATAAAAGAACCAACACAGGGGAATCTCCCTTTAAGAAAACCTGAGGGGGCAAAGCAGTAAATTTCAGCTACTTTTACAGCAGTGTTTTCGAGATCTGAGGAAATTGAATACAGCGCTGATACAGCCTGGACGCTTATTAAGCCCAGCCTTTTGTAACAGGAGAGAGGCTTGTTCAACAGCAAGGTAGACTTGCCAAGAAAGGGTGATTTCACTGAAGCTGTAACACCGAGACCGAGAAGTGGCGAGACAAGAGGATTACTCACTACCTGAAACACGATGTGGACAGGAGCGTGGCCGCATTCCAAGTCTTTCTAACTGTGCCTCTTGCCCCGGCTGTAAATGTTTATGAATCCCCTAATTTGACAATTCTTTGTGTAATTCATGGTTGATTTCTGCTCAAAGCTAACAATGACGTTACCGCTGTCATGAACTGGAAATGTTTACGTTTGAGAACATTAACTGGGAACGCTCAAGTGCATCTCACAGAACTTCTTTGTCTTTTACAGCCGTTAAAAAAGTTTTACTGTTCAATAAAGAGTAATTGGGGTGAGGCACGGCTGGTGTTGTTTACCTGTCAACGTGACATGACTAATATAAAAAAAAAACACCTCTGTGTATTTTCACACCCTGCCAAAGTAAACAGTCTCACGTATTACTGATGACTTAATTTTTTTTACAGCCCTTCAAGAGATCCAGCCTTGACACCGATATAAGCTCCGGAAAATTGATGTGAAAACACCTTTGGATATTTGCAGAACTAAATATGCTTGCTGGAGCTGCACTTGCTGCAGTGACAATATAATGCCAACAATTTCTCTCAGATATTTTAGAAACATCATTATTGTTATTGCATATTACTGGATTGGGCTGCTTATTCCTAATTATTTCTAAATTTGTAGTTATAATAAATAGTACATATATAAGTAATGAAATCATTCCTAAACTGTTCTTCTCGTATGTTTGCGAGAAAAGAGTGTACCAGTGCTGTGAAACTACTGAGTGATTCATTTATGTCGTTTTTAAGGAACACCAACATGTTTTTTTAATGTGCTCAAAGCCAGCTTGGCGTGTTTGGTTGTGAAAAAGGTGACGTGATGAAGGTGAGCTCAGGGGGCTGAAGGCGTGGAAGATTGTGGTTGGCACCACTCGTCTCTGGCCCGGAGGCTTTCTGGGAGGCAGCTGGGAGCTCGTCTCAGGTGGAATGAGGTCATAGCAGTCGTGTGAGACAGAGGGTAGGTGGGGATGGAGACACAGAGCAGCTCCATAGGTTATTGTCCCGTGGCTGCCTCTCTTTGTGGATACGCATGTGTGTGCGCACATGCCGACATGTCTGCTATAGACATTAAGGACCTGGGACTGCGTTTATACCTTTACTTTTACTCCTACTCCCAAACTTAAGCATGAGGGCTTTAAAATTTCTTTTGACTTAGCAAAAAAAGTTGTTTAAGAGTAAATCCTAAAAACAGGACAGAACTGAGGTGGAAATATCATTAGTTGGGATGAGTTTTATGTTAGCTGAAGCTAATGTTAAGTATGTGTGCATGTCTGGCACATAGACTATTGTTTTATGCAGCCTACTTTCCATAAAATAGTTTTATTCTGCAGCGTTAAGCAAATCATTGTCATAGTACTGCTTAAAATTTCCTCTCCAGTGCAAATCAAATGAGTGGTGATTGTTTTCAGCTTCTAAATTAAAAGAATCCAGATTAAATGACTTGTCAAAATGAGCTGCTGTTGTAGTGTAGCTCTTTACACTACAAAGAATGAGTTACTGAGCCCCTATTTTACACACTGTATATCAGGTCAGAGTCTGGTTATACTGTATCCTTAGACTCGTCTTGGGAGTCTGCAGAGGGAAGTGAGCTGTGCACATCCTCCTGAAGGCACAGTAATGCATCCTACAGATCCAGACGTAAACCATGTAGCACACACGGTGCAACCCCAACGGAAATGTACAGCTTGAGATAAGAGTCTGAACAAACATTTGAGCTTTTCTTTGCTCATGTGTAGGTTTATTTTAAGTGCTTTGTATGTAGGGTCAGAGAGACTCAATCCGTGGCGGAGGATGTTGTGTCTCTGGCTCCTTCCCAGGCTTGTTTCTGCTTACATAAAGTGTCACAACAGGCAGGATATGATGACAAAGTGATGGCATGTGACCAGCAGGCCTGCTTAAACAGTGACATGCTGCCTTAACAGCAGGAGCACATATACCTGCTATTGATCTGGTGCATTAGAAAAACTAATCAGCACACACATCTTTGGCCAACTTTTAAAGCTGGAATCCATCTTTTGAATGAATGCCAATTTGTAATGTATAACACACAGTAATAAGTGTTAAATGTTATATCAAGATAAAGATATGACCACAGTCAGTTTTGATGCCTTGTCTATACACAGGCTAATCCTTTAGGCCTGAAAACAGAGCTTCATTTTGCTTTACAAAAAGCCTGAAATGGTTATTTCCGCACCTGATATCCCTTTACAGGCAGAGATCAGGTACTTCCCTTCCAAAGCCCAAGGTGGAAACATGAGACAGCTTTATGCTGATTGCTCCATTCATATATTATTACACACTCAACGGAAACAGTTAAGTGAGAGTGAAAAAAAGCAAAGCTCATCTACCTGAGTGATTGATGTCAGCTTCCTGGTGATGTCCCTGTAAAGTTTAGTCACAGTTCTTTCAAAATGACAGTGAGTGCTCTGAAAAGAATGAAAAATAAGGAAATTCAGCTGAACTCTTGATTAGTCTTTTTTAAATCCTGATAAGCACTTGGATCAGGCGGCAGTATCGTCAGCTGGGAGGTGTACTGGAGGGAGAAAAACAGTCTGAAACTGTATCTGAGACACACCTGCTCTTAGCAGGTCAGCTGGCCTGTGAAAATCAAGCCTCTTTTCATTGACATTGTGAAGGAAATCACACCGTGCCTTGCGTAAACCTCACAATAAAAAGCAGCGAGAACAGAAGGCCGGATTTGCTCTTTTGACCCTGTTGTATTTTCACTCCTTTAAGTTTGCAACACTTGGAGCTCCGTGACTGTTTTCATCAAAGGAGCACTGGCCTCCTTTGGAGACTCGCCCTTCCGTGGGAAGATAGGTAGCGAGACGCAGCCGCAACATGATCCGCTGCGCATCCATTGATTACAATGTCCTGTCCCACCATTTATATAAAGGATCATGGAGTTTGTGTCTAGGGACATTTGTCTTGTTGGTGTAATAAACCTGTTAAAGAAAGTTACCAAGAAATATTTCTGAGCATCTCAATTTTAAATATTTATCTTAGTATTTTTAACCTCAGTGGTAGCAGAGTAGTCCATCAGTCCATCAGCTTTGTCCATCAGTTTACCGCCTTGATTCAGACTGAAATATTTTGTTCCCCCTAGTTTCTGCGGTACTTACGTTTTAATTACCAAATATTAGCATGCCAAAACATACTTGCAAAACATCCGCATGTTAGCATTGTCATTGTGAGCTGGTTAGCATACTGACATACTGAGTCTCATAAAGCTGCTCACATGGCTGTAGACGAGTCTGGTATGTGATTTCCTTGAGTTTTCATAAATCATGTACTCTCACCATGATGTTTTGGTGTTGAAATGCCACAAACTTTCTGTACTCTTTTGGACAAATCAAGCTTTTACATTCTGACTGCTCTCTGAAGACTGTGGTTCACGTTGTTTTTATCAAAAACCTATCCAGATCCTGTCTGTTTAAAAGTTGACAACAGTTTCCCAGTCTTACTCAGAAGAAGCCACAGTACAGTAACAACCTGCAGAGGATGATGACTCCAATAAACCAATCAAGTCCAAATTGCGCTGTGGCATGGGAACGCGCTGTCGAACAGGCCCACACCAGTGTATGTCTCATCATCCAGCCCAGCCGCAAGCCTCACATAGATGATAATGAGTCTCTGTCAGCGGCATCCAGCAGTATTGAACCAGATCCTGTGTGTCGGGGGAACAGCCGAGGCAGTGGCACATCCCCTATACCTCTAAGCCCTGTCACCAGCTTGTATTCAGCTTTGGCTGATTAAAACTGATGGGGTGACATGATTGTGACCTGTATGGATTTCTGACGCTCCCAGCCACACTGCCCGACTACATGTGTCTTCTCCCTTTGACGAACCCACCTGGGAGCCCTCCGAACCGAGCTGCAGAATGCATAATTTAAGAGGCAGCAGGCAATCAATACCAAAAACAGTAACGACATGGGAGGGAGAGAAAGCGAGAGAGGAAGGTAGAGGAAGAAGGAGGCGTCTAAACTTCCCAGCTATGTCCATCAGCGGCAGTCATAAGTATTAACTTCTAATCCTGGTGTGAATTTCCCGTCTTGACATGAAACTTCAGCAAAGCTAAATAATCCCCTTCAGCGGTTAAGTCCATGCAGAGCAGCATCGATCTTAAGGGGTTAACATGATACGTTATCATCCTGCCACTGCTATGTTTGACATCTGATTCCCGAGCATTTGTTATATGGTAGTGAATACATTGTCTTTAACTCAACACCTTGCAGAAGTTAACATTCCAGAGGCTTGTGTTGTACTTCTCCACTGCATTGAATTAAATGTTGAATTAGAACTGAAATTATGCATCTTAATTACCATTTTAGTGATTAAAATTATGTTTTATACATGATGTTTTTTTTCTCCCAAACTGGCCTGCAAATAGAGCATGTTACAAAATCCACTTGAAATGTATTTTTCTGGGCAGCGTGAGATTGTTGTGTTTAACTTCTGTGATTGACGTCTCCTTCTCCCTAACAAATTCCTTTCCATTCTGGCACTTCCTCACTGTCACTCTCACTCGAGGCTACAGAGAGATTGTGGTTTTTCTTAAGATTAAGGGACATTTTGCACATATCCCCCAAAAACAAACTTAGTAATTGGGAGCCAAACCACTCAAGGACAATGGGAAGAAGCAGACAAGCGTCTATGGTTAGCGTAATGAGACATAATCACTTGTGTTATTACTTCTGGCAGACAGGCTGCAGTCCACACAGAGTACGAAACACTCTGCACGTACTTCTTAACCCCACACGGCGCAGTCCAAGCGCCTTGAAACAATGAAGGTTTTATGAGTCCGATTTGAACTCATTATTGCTTCTATGCAAACGGCGAACTGTGCTGATTGTGTGATAGCTGGAACTGCTGTCTAAGGTGGATTTGAGATAGTTTCCTGAATGGTCATTAAATGTTTCCAAGTCTTTAATTACCTTAAATTATGCCACTGGTGAACTGCTTTGGCAGGCCTAACAAGTTCACTGAAGTCTTTTGTGTTCTATGATTGAACTTAAGATTTATAGAGTTTAGGAGGATTGTTGTGTTTTTCTTGCCATTAAAACTGCACTATTTAAGATAACTGTGTTGAAATACAGCCGTTGTAGAGAAAGATGTGCTGAACAGTGCTAAAAATTCCTCTCTGCTAGTGTCCTGGTCAGTCTGAGATCCCCTGGACTAGTTTACTGGGAGCCCCAAAGCCACGAGTGTGTCAGTGTGAGATGAGCCCTGACAGCCTGCAGCTGGGCAGAAACTTGCTGCCTTGTGTCTACACTTGGCTACAGTAACTCACTCCACAGGACTGAGTTACAGTGCAGCATGGTCAACAGAGAAGTGTGTTATACTACTGTATACCCAGTCCTTCCTACAAGTGTAGCGCAGTAAAACTAATCTTTGCAAAGTGTTACAATAATGTGATTATATTTGTAAATGACAAGTAGAATTGGAAGGTCAGTGACAGTTAATTCTGCAAAAGAGAAGTCTACAAATACACCTTGTGTGTGATCTTAGCTGGTTTGCTGGCATTAGTCCATACTAACTCTACATTAAGGAGTGATCTGATATGGTTCAGAGTTGGAGGATTTCTAAAGCCTTTGTGTCAGGGACTTCTGTAGTGCTGAGTGCAACCATCGGGGCAATGCTAACATTACCTGTTGATGGTCAGTTAATACCTAAAGACTGGAGGATAGCTGCTTGTCAAACCAAGGTGTTTCAGAAACTTTATGCTTGTATCAGATATAGAAAATCTGACATGTGGCTGTGGAGGCTTTGCAGTTAAAGGAAAGCTGCTGTCATCCATATTTTAAAAATATGGCGAATCGAATGACAATGTGAAAACAATGTGAAAGGGAAATTATGTGAAATTGTGGCTCGCAAACCAGACAGACAGCGACTAGCTGGTGAACATAGTGGAGCATTTAGCAGCTAAAGTGCCAGATATTTCCCTTGAGAGTTATTAGACACCAAACAAATAAAACAGA
Source organism: Scortum barcoo (assembly GCA_023238725.1). Taxonomy (NCBI): domain Eukaryota; kingdom Metazoa; phylum Chordata; class Actinopteri; order Centrarchiformes; family Terapontidae; genus Scortum; species Scortum barcoo. Next base: position 5,274,071 of record CM041551.1, read on the forward strand.
GCTGAAAGACAGTGAACACAAACACACAAGCAAATGAACTTGCTGGGCCGAGTAACAAAATTAATGTTCCAAGTGATATGACTATTTTAGTAATACTTAGCAGCAAAGATAATTAATGTCATTAATCAGTCACTACATCGAAAATGTTAAATATCTTGTGTAACAATAGAGAGTAAACTAAAAGCAGTATTTTTCAGAAATGAAAACTTGTTGAGAATATGTAGAGCTGTGTATAAAGTATGACTTGTCTGCAAATTTAGCAGCTGTTGCTTTAAATTATGTTAATTTCAGTGCTGCTAAAAACAGTCAAACAGACTGGATAATCCATCTCTGTTAATCTTTTCTTTATTGGGGTCCAATTAATTTCCCTTTCATTTCATGGCTCATTATTGTACTCTGTGTTCATCAGTTTGCATCTCACCTCTAATGACCTGAGCGGGAAGGCAGAAACAGCTTCAGCGTTGCTGGACTTTGGCCAAAACACACTAAATGGACCTTCATTAGGGCGCAGTGTAACCACTGGTAGATTTTTGATATGTTTTGCTGTTGGTACTTTTTGACCAGGGTAATTGGAGTCTATTATGTATTTGTATTAATATGTATGTAAACCATCATTTGTATCCTGTAAGTTGAATAATGTACAGCACAAGGGCAGGGCGGGATATTGGGAAGACTGGCCTCTTCTTTTTCTGTTGAATGCAAATGCATGGCACTTTGGGATAATTGGAACTATACAGAGACAGTCTAGATAAAGGGCTTATAGGAGTGAATAGGTTGAATCAAAAAGGCTGCCTGAATGACTTGCCTCTGACTCTGCCTTGATTGACACTCTAAATACAGTCATGGCAGGGGAGCTGGAGCTCCAGCTTAGGGAAAGCTTCTGCCTGGGGTTTTCCTGCTCCCTTGTTTTTAATTAGTCACACTGAAAACTGTAACTGGAGCTGGGGCTTAAACAAATTTAATTGCTACATAATAGCTAGTTTAATACAATTGTGGAGCAATTAGGATGGATATTTGTTGCCGGCTGGCATAATAATGCTTGCGGTGTCTTGCTTTCTCTCCCTCCCCTCCTTGCAGTATTGAAGTGTTTTCTGCCAGGGGATTTCTCTGTGGGCACTGGGCACAGATGTGCTCCTGAGTACAGCATATGGGGCTCTGGCTCCATCAAAAAACATTGCTCCAGAGTAGCAGTAGTAGTAGTCATTCCCCAGTCCTGCAGAAATATCCCAATTAGAATTAATTACTATCTCTCTCTGTCTACGTATGCCCGAGATAAGCTCAGTGTGCCATATGCAATTTGTTATGGACAGTTGTGGCGAAAGTTCTTGCGCTCAATTGAGGAATTCTCTCTCTTGGCATGTCTATTCAAGTTTTTGATTGCATAGCATACTGAACCAAGACTATAGGCAGACTGCAGCACCATAAGCTATATGACTGTCAAAGCTGTCAAATGTCTCATTACTCCATGTCAAGTCAAAGGTGGATTCATATTAATGTCATGAGTCTGCACTGTATGGGAAATGGTGATACTACCCATTATTTATTGAAGGGACAGTGACAGACAATGTACCTGAGGAAGTCTGAAAAGTGAAAAATAACATTTCTCTCCCTTAATAAGGCTGTCTTGTCAAACATTTATGGGACAGAAAGAAAACAAGGGCTGAGGCGTATGTTTATTGACATCACAATTGGGGAAGGCTGTCACAGGATACAGGTTAGGGAGGATACCAAAGAAAAATCAAGCATTGTGTTTGGAGGAAGTGCTTATCACTGGATTGCCCTGAGGTCTTTTCAAAAGAGCAACAGGCTATGTTTCACACTAGTTTGTGTGTGAATTTGTGTGTGTGTGTGTGACAGCTATAACCGATATCTATTACCTGGGAACTGCAATACAAGAGTTTCTCTCCAATACCAGATTTCAATTATTCGAAAAAAGTGAAAGAGACATCTTGTCATTCATTGCTTGCAGGTTTGGTTCAAACATTGGAGTATTACAGCTGCAATGTAAAGTCTTTGTCCAATTATTTAAAATAATTTGATCATCTGTAATTTTAAGATTATAATATAAATAATTTATAATGTTCTGTACTATCAACTCTAGATAATTCCACATGCTATTACTGTATATGAAGATTTAAAGACATTTCATGTGCAATACAGTACAAAAAAAATTGGAATACTTTTTCCACCACTAGTAGTAACATGCAGAGGGGAAAATGCACTGCAGTTATCAGCTTTACATACTTGCCAGACATATCTATATTGTTTTGGAAGTGCTTCAAACTCCATTTGGGAAAAAAAGAGATATATAAAAATCCTCAGTGGTATTGTGTGTCAAATAAGATATTTCCAATTGGCAATAGGAGGCTTTTGTAATTCTAATAAATAATTCAGATAGGTGCATGCCTCAGTCCATCATTAGCAAAAATGTTGCCGCAATTTAGCAAATGAGGCAAACAGGAGAATAATACATGTCCTGTGCTTCAATTATTGACACAAACTCTAATTACACAATTATCAGGCAAATGGAGCTGGGTATTTGAGGGGCACACGGTGGAGTGCTCTGAAAGCCATAATTGGGATCTGATGGTCAGGGGCCACTCATTAATTGACCCCTGCTGATCTGCTCTGAACAGAACCGTCAATAGAGGGCTGTTAACTATGCAACATCCACATGCACGAAAGCACTGTAAATTAAGATGGCAGCAGCCACTCTGCTGGAGCTGTTGTCAGCTGTAGCTGTGGAGGGATGATGGGGATGGGCTGGTAACACACTTTTGCGAACCCCCTGCCCGGCCGCAACATCACCAAACAATGAAAGGAGACGGCTTACACCCAGCAAGCCTCTTTGAACTAAAGAATCAAACAGAGAGTGGCGTGTCTGTGCCAGCAGTGAGACGCAGTACCCAACTGAGCCCTGGGGGCTTTGGCCAGACAAACGCAGTGCCCAGAGGTGGCGTCCATTTACTCGTGAGCAGACGTTTGAGAAGCACAGCAAAAGTTGCGCGACCTAGAGTAACGACAGACGGTGGTGACAAATACACCCAACCTACTTACATGTGGGCATAGAGAGTCAGGGAAAATGGAAAATGTAGTTCATGCTAGCGGAGTGAGATGTCCCACTCATGCGCTGGCCCAGTGACCAGGCAGCCATCCAGTAAGCTGTCCAGCCACCCCATCAACCAGACAAATGAACAAAGTGTTTGTGAAAAGACATCAGCAGGGGACACCCTGCACCTGGGGCTGAGTAAACTTTTTTCATGCTTTTCAACAACTCGCCCTCTTTCTTTCTGGTCCCTTTTTTTATCACCAGGGGGTATAACACACTTTGAAAAAGAAAACATTTCCTACCAGCTCGCCTTAAGACAAGCCTTTGTTTTTTTCCTCACCACCTCCTGTTGGCAGAACACTGTTTAGTAGTCCACTGATAATGTTCCTTTTCCGTTGCTAAGTCCACAACAATTCCTGCATGAGGGTTAAAGCTGAAGAAGGGAGGAGTTTGTTGATGGGAAACATAAATCTCAAATATGCTACTTGAGTTTCCAGATGGTAGCTATAATGGATATAGGCTGAAACATATATTTGTGCATACTGTGATTGACCAGCAGACATGAGAGAGCAGAGGTCAGAATGTTCATGTCCCTCATGATTATAAGTCATTGCAGTTCAGGACAATGGGGAACATTTAAATGATGCACAGGGGTACAGCTCCATCATGTAAAAACACTGAGCCCCCAGGGACATGTGGATTAACTGTTTGACCCCCTCAACCTCAGTGTAAGAACACACCAGTAACTTTCCTTATGTGTGAGCCTGTACTATTTTCTCTGTTGCATCATGCTTGCATCATTACTTAGCCAGCAACTGCACATCCCTACTCACCTTGAAGTGCCTGAAAACTAACTTTAAATTGGAAGATATATTTAAATTTTCAGAAAATGACTGATTTTTTTCCCCTCCGCCTGAACATTCCCGCTCAAGGATGTCCTAGGAGTCATCATGCAACCCCAGGGCTATATGCTCTACATTTCTATTGTAAGCAAACTCCAGAATGTACCAGTATGAAATTTAAAAAAGAGCCAGCACTGGTTAAGTTAGCCCAGATACAATTTCTGTCAGGGTAAAGCGTCTAAAATGTAGAAAATTGTATGCTAAGCATTCAGCTAGAGCATAATAGAAGCATTTATTTATTAAAGTAATAGCTTGACATTATGGGAAATACGCTTATTTGCTTTTTTCCAAGAGTTAGCCACTTAGCTTAGTATAAAATCTGTAAATCTGTTCATTTTCACTTCTGAACATGTTGCATCTTGTTTGTTTAATCCATGCAAAAAATGAAATGTGAAAATAATCTGCGATTTTATCAGTGGTTCAAAAAGTTCATTAGTGAGCTTTGTGGGTTTTTTTTTTGCTTGTTTTAATCTTCAGATAGAGCCTGCAGCTGTTTCCTGTGGGCTCGATCTGACTGTAGCCTCTCTATCGGCTGTAGTCTATAGCGGCAGTGACCCCACAAAGTGACATTTGCTGTCCTGTTTGAAATGGTTGTCTCTATCTTAGTTGTGGATACTCTCCGGGGCTGCTTGGAGAACTGCTATAGCTGGCAAGCTAACCATCAACTAACCAAGCTGGACCAGCCCAGTGTTAGTCAGCTGCAATACCACAATAGTTTGTTTCTATTTCCTCTATACTGTTCTGTTTATTTCCCCCCTGGAGTTTTGTTCACCACTCTGCACAAAAATATCTCTCTCAGCTTGCCAATAGCCAGCTATCTAATGTCACAGCTGCCTGTAAACAATTATAATAATAAAAATGAATCAGGCAACATAGCTATTAAGCTACGATAGCTTCCATTATTTTGAATTCGTCTGCACTGTTAAGATGGCTTGCTATTGGTCAACAGCGCAAATTTGAACAAGGAGCAACTTGCGTGGATCAATGCGCCTTAAGTTATTTGTGAACACAAACAATGAGTGTCAATCTTCCCATCCAATGCTCAGGAAGAAAGCTTATAAGCATATTTACCAAAATGTCAAACTCTTTCTTCAGTACTTTATTCAATAATAGTAAACACTTGCTTCAGTCTGAATCTGGCGAGTGACCGTGCAGTGGGAGCTTGGGCGTGAATCTTGTGAAACACCTTCCTGCAACCAAAGACCAGGCTCTTTAAATATGTATGCTAATTCGGGGCTCTTTTCTGGGGTCAGCGTGTGGATCCCTTTCACGGTCGTTAATGGAAGTGTAACTGGACTCAAGTGTGTAACGATCTGGTTACCCTGACATTTCTAGAGAGTCCGGTGCAGCAGCCACGTGGAGAGTGGACGCTGGAATGCTAGCCTAGAATTCAAATATAGATCTCAAGCGAGTCAACTCTCTGCGGTGGCCAAGAAAAAGCCTTCGCTTGTCTTTCTTCTTAGAAAGAAAGAAAAAAAAAAACAGTGAGCCACAGAGGAGCGCTCGGGAATGAATGGCAAAATGCTGAACTGATCCTCCAAAGAAAATGATGTCTTTTTGCGTTTCATTTCCACGCACCGTGTCTCTCGCCTCATCACTGCGCTCCCCTGAATGAGTTAACAAGCTGTGTAACCCTTCCACGTCGGTCTTCAGCCGCTATCATCGCAGTGGAAGTGTGAATAAGAGACTCATTCTTCATTGTCCCAGACTAGTCTTAGAGGGAGTTCACACACTGTGTCTGGAGTCTGGAAAATTGCACTGCGATTCAGCTCTCCAGACAAGGGAATAGCTGTCAACTCCTGGAATGTTCCTGTGAAAATAAACAATGCTCGGGCCGCTCTCCGTGTCTCCCTGTGTTTCCCCTCTTAACTCTCCGTTTTAACCCTCTCCGCTGCAGTCGCGGCAGAATTGAGAGGGGAAGTAAATCAGAGTAATGTCTCCTCAAGGTTGGAGGCAGTCAATTCTGGCCCCGAGAGTGCCATCTTTCAACTCCTCAGCAAAAACATGTGTTCAAGGTACAGTTACAGGAGCCCGTCCAAGTCAGCCGCAGATCGTATTAATCACATGTCTTTCATCATGGCATTAAAAAGAAAGAAGAGAGAGAGAGAGAGAGAGAGAGAGAGAGATTTTCTGTGTTCAGCACTTTGTGGTTTTAGCAGTGTACACAGCTTTGCAGCCAACAATTTGTTTGTCAACTCAGTCTTGGGAGGCTGCGTGCAGAAGTCACAAATAGCATTTTGTCAAGTCGTTCACGGTAACTAGGTTGCAGATAATCATGTGTTCCTCTTGTGGAAGCGATTAGTTGACCTGGTTAGTGAGGTCAGTTTAATCAGAATGCAAACACAAGATTGTTGTAAAAAACAAGTTCACCTCAGTGGATGTGATAGGAACTTAAAATATGAGCGATATGTGTACAATTAACCCTTTGATAGTTAAACCCATAGTTTCTTTTTAAACATGACATGTTTTTGTTGCGTCCAATCAACAGATATATATGATTACAGTGAAAGGAGATTTGCATCTTGCATTTGCACAATTTGCATCTAGATTAAAACGATGATAATGAAAAAAGTCATAATATGCAGTGCACATACAAGATACACATACAACCTGCTCAGCAGTTTTTAGCTGATTAATCTTTGTTGTGTTTTTCTACAAACCATTGCTGAACAGAGTTCCTTATCACTTAATCAATCTGGACACAGCCCTCAGTGATCAGAGTGAAGGTGGTCAATGGAATATTAATATAATAATAGAATATTTGTATTAGCAGTATCACCCTGGATTTCACAAATCATCACTGCATTTTCACTGAATTCATATAAGGATACAATATTGACATAATATGTCAAAAATAATATATATAAAATTGGAGAAATGTTAGATTCATCACACTGACAACAGTTTATAATGAAAATATTAAGAAAAAATAAAAATGTTAGCTATGATATCTGATATCAGATGGATAGAAATGTTACTCATTCTGAGGCTGTGGTGTCTCAGACTGTTATATATAATAAATAGATCAGTGATGTGACTAATAAATCACAATAGATACCATGTATACACGACAACAATCACATGATCATTTTCTTGAAAAAATTTCTAGTGTGTGTGTGTGTGTGTGTGTGTGTGTGTGTGTGTGTGTGTGTGTATTCTCAAAGTAAGAAATGACTGATGTCCCTTAACATCACTCTGTTGAGTTTGCCATAAAATATTTTATGTACTATAAAATTCCACCAAAAATGCACAACATTTTCTGCTGCTGACCTCCTGGAATAAGGCCAAACTGCTGTGCACCCTGGGATTCTTTTTAGGCCCAACATACTTCAACCAAGTGCTGGAGACAGCTGTATGAGGTTGAGTTCAGTGCAACAAATTCTTAAACTGAAAATATGCCTTACCAAACGGTGCGGAAGACCATAAAAGGGTGAATGCATCAACCAGTCAAATCAATCCATTATATTGTTATGTTTTAATCAGCCTGAGTAGCTCAAAGTATTGCAAACATGCTAAGCACTACAACTATGTTTCAACTGACACTAGTGTCATGTGCTGTGTATGTAACATAAAACACCTGCAGGAAAAAACGTGCACAATTTATCCTTTAAAGGGCAGAATGACTTACAATATTCTCTACTATGCTTCATAAGTGATACATAGCGTTTTCTTATGGCTTGAAAGGATTCTTCTGCATGTTGCCAAATCCAGATAATTGTCCCAGTAGTATGCTGGGGTAAGTTGGATCCAGAGAGATGGTAAGAGGACCATGGCCCGAGCTGGCATGAGTAGCACAGATCGAGTGCTCTCTGGTTTCGTTGCCTTGGCCCACATACAGAAGCGGTGGGGCCATCAACTTATTAGGAGCCGGCTGTCATCGGGGGAATTTGCAGAGTGAGTTTGTTATTGGATCCTGGGTGTGGGTGGAAAAGTAGTCAGGTTGTCTTTCTAGACTTGCGGTTTTACTGGCTCTAATGTGACCATGATTCAACTGCCTACCAACCACAGAGTATTACTATATCTTGGCTTCTTGGCTTCTGTTGTCCTATGCTGAGGACACACGAACTATCGGTCAGGGACCCCAGAGGTTCTGTAATAGGATGCCCAGCAGTGAAGTCAATAATATTACACAGGTCCAGTTTTTCGCTTCCCCCAAAACTTTACTCCCTATATGAGTGCTGTCATACAAATTGTGAATTGTGGGTGGACAAATATTGGACTTTTCTGAAAGAAAGAAAGCCTCCAGTTACTTGGAGAAAAGAAGTTGTGTAAATCAATATAGTCCAATAACATTAAATCTGCTAATTTAGGAGGCCGGGGAGGGAGATCGACTTCAACCTCAGCATCATGAGGGAACAATGTATGCACCTCCACAAGTGAGACAGCCTCATGTCTTTATAGTGTTTATTGTATATAGTACTTAGCCATAATCATCCAGATCAATATGGTCGATGGCTATATCATTACAGATGGCAACAAACATGGGACATATGGCTTTGCTAAAACACAAACCCCTCAAGATGTATGAAAACAGTTTGAAAAAATGTATCACGTCACAGTAGTTAATATTCCAGCTGTTCTGCTGAGGTTCTTCATCTTTGAGAAAAATGAGACATTTTGACATAATGATGGCTGAATTAGCTGCTTCAGGTTTTGTGCACACTGGCTCGCTGTCACATTGTCATTTCCTACTGGGACACATGAATACAGCAGAGCAATCATTATTGTTATCACTAACATCTGCGTTTTTATGATTGTAACAAGTCAAAATATCTACTGTGAAAAAAGTCTGTTGTTGTAAATGACACATCTACCATACACACCACCTTTTTTAGGTTTATATTTTCTTTATAATTCTATATATAGCATATTGAACTAGTTTGCACTAATTTTGGAAAACAGGACCTGGAAACTACAGCCAGACCAGCAACGCTGGAGGCTAAATGCTAAAATCAGCATGCTAATGTGCTCATAATGACAATGCAAACATGCTAATGTTTAGCAGGTATAATGTTTACCATGTTTGTTGTCTTAGATAAGTATGTTAACGTGGTAATATTTGCCAGTTAGCACTAAACACTAAGTAAAAGTGGGGCTTTTAGCAGGTTTTCGGTCATAAACTGAGGTACAAGATAATTTTGATTGAAGTCATGAAAGGTTAAGGGATCATCAAAGTTAGTATAATTCGTCCTGAGAGGAACATAAATATGTGTACCACATTTCACTCTGCACAACAATTGTGAACCTCATGGCGTAGCCAGACTTACAGTCGGGGATCCATCAATCAGATGTTGAGATAATGTATGATGTATTATGCTGATATAATTGAACATTTTGACCAGTTGGTGGTGCTGTAGTTAATATTAGGGGATTACCTAAGTAATTAGGATTCATCCTATGGGCACCATGGATATCAGTACCAAATTTCACTGCAGTACACTCTTAAGATATTTCTCTAAAAAACCAAACATGTCAACTTCATGGTGACACTGAAGAAGAGTTTGAGGGATCACCGAAGTGAGACAGCTTTATTTACAGAGCCCATAAATATCTGTATAGTTGTTAAGGTATTTCAGTCTGGACCAAAGTAATGGGCCAACCACTATATAGTATATGTGGTCTATTGTGTTCACATTGAATGCAATCAGTAATAAACTTACTGTAATGAATTAATCTGCATTATGTCTTAGCATAACTAATGTGCAAATATAAATGTGTGGCTTTTTTTAACACTTAGATACAAAATATTCAAATGCACTATGCAAAAGCCATCATTTAACTTATGTTACTGTTATAAGATGTTGATAACAGCAGGGTTTGCTGGGGGAGTGAAGGGGCAGTGAGAGCTCTATCTGCAGCACGTACACTGTTCTGCAGCTGATACTCAGCCTCGCAGTTCAAATACACAAGGCCCAAACCAAATATTGCTCTTTGAGATCCAACAGGCACTTGATTATTTTGCTTTCAAATGAAGTTTCATTATTTGGATGGAGTCTGTCCACTTGGTCCCACATTTCTGTTCCCCCTTACAGTGTATAAATGTCACTAGACCTCACAGGAGTACAGCACTGATCTAGTAAGGCCCCGAAAAGGATTTTAAAGTTAATTTTCTGATCGGGTAGACCCCTAACACCCCAACAGCGTTTTTAAAGTTTGACCACAGCACAGATTTCACAACTTGAATGATTTAAAATGTATATAGATATGTTATTAATCCATTTCATTAATGGACTCACCATTTTTCAGACATGCTTAGACACTAGATGGACACACTGATGATTTTGCCTGTCAAGTCATCTTCAAACTAAACTAGACTATCTCTTGGTCAGTTGGTACTGTCATGAGACAGAGGGAATGTAGCAATTGTCTCCAGTTTATTTTGGCCAAGATGCAGCTTTCTTTGGTTGATGAATATTTAGAAAACTTAATCTCTCCAGCTCTTTTATTTGGCTTCACAAAACAAAATAGTGATGGTGAAACATGCAGATGGGAGAGCTTTCATTGGCCACAGCAGCAAGAAGCAGGTCTGTTAGATGTGACCTTGGGCATAATTACATACAATTAAGCATCTCTGCATTTACTCTGCTATAAATAAAAGGAAGATCTCAGGCTAGAAAACACTGAAATTTAGATCAATATGTAGCAGTATCCACAAATAGTGTTTCCCCATCGTTAAAACTGACTCTTGACTTGTCGGCCGGCAAACCCTCATTAACTTTGTGTCATTTCATTTCTGACATCTGATTAGTTTTTTTGATTAACACATCTGAGAAGGAATTCAAGGTCAAGTTGACTTTCCCTGTCACCTCCTTAACGTGGCGTGAAACCAGTAATACATTCTGTTTAATGGAGTGACACAAGGCATCGCTGTGGGCTGGGCCAGATGGGTTTGATCATGACCATCGAGCCAGAAAGTTGGTGCTGAGCGGCAGAAGGCTCACCAGGAGCTCTCCTCTATTTCAATGCGTGGCCTGACAGCCAGCATTTTGCTGATGGGGACCTAATAAGGCCTGGCGTGGAGTGACCCCAGTCCATGCCTGCTGACAGCCTCGAACGCCACCTCCCCCCCAACCTCCACCACCCTGCTTGAGCCATCAGGCGGCCCCTTTATCAAGGAGGCCCATACGTCTCTCCACATCGGGCCAAACTTATCTCTGACTCTTATCATGGAGGGCCATTGCTCGTGTCAGATGGGCTTAATGACTCAATCTATCCAATCAAATACAGGGGACGGCAGAGGTATGCTAGGAATGGCACTGGGCTTTGGCAGAGGGGAGTGAAGCGTGTGCGTCTGTGGAGGGGGGAGGCGTACGCTTTCCTCCAGAGAAACTACTTAAGTATCTCCCTCCAGGAGGACTATAATCAATGTGCTGTTGAAGCTGAAATCCAAATGGACATAACACATAATCTGACTTCTTCTACAACAACAACAACAACAACAAAATACAGCAGCAGTTAGCGTTTAGACAATGCATATAGAAAACATCAGTTTAAGTGAAAGAAAACCAACCCAATTCATTTGCATATTTATTCTGTTGTTTCAGCTTTTCAGGCCTTATTTGAGATTTGGGTTGGGTTGGGAAATATGATCACATAAGTTTTTGTTAAGAGTTAGCTGAGAAGACTGAAACCACCATGTCTGTACACTTAACAAGAAGCTAGAGGCAGCAGCACCTTATCTTAGCTTAGCTTAGCGAGTAGAGGGGAATACGCTTATGAGTCGAAAGGTAATTAACACTTTAAGTTAAGGCTTTAATGGTGGTTGTGCGCCGGACTATTTCTTGGTCTGGTGCAGCAACTTTCCAGACACAACGAAGTTATAAAACAACCAGATACAAGGAAGTGCCTGTACTTGCTGGAGGAAACAGCTAGCATGGACAGAGCCAGGTAAGTTTCAGTCTTTACGCTAAGGTAACCATCTCCTAGCTTTAGCTTACTTAAAGGTGGAGTTTTCAACCACGACAAAGGAGGTCCCTAAATCTTAAGAAACGCTGGCAAATGTTTAATGAGGAAGGAAAAGGCATCAAGGATACACGCGATGTATTTTGGTGAGTAACAATGAATGTTATTGGAAAACTTTACAGTATTACAGTATTGTAAGTATCTCCATGTGTATTCTGATGAAAATGTCTCAAACCTTTCATTCAAACAAGTCTATACACAATCCTTGCATAATCATCTACACTGTTTCTCTCTCTCGCTCTCACTTTCAAGTTACATGTAGCTTTTGATTTTTCTTAATAAGTGATTGTAGTCACAACATACTTCTTAAAGTACTGATTCACCCAAATTCTGAACATTTTCTTTCTTAATAATAATTGTGTTTCGTCTTGCAGATAGTTCGAGTTGAGATATCTGCCTCTAAAGTTGTGGAGGTAAATGGGGTTTGATGGTTCTCTAAATATTACAGATACACATTCAGCACAGAGGTACAGTACATACACAGTTTTCATAGGGACTGTTTCTTAAATAGTAGTTCCAGTGGAAATGTTCCCAAGCAAGATCTGTGGATTATCCGAAGAAAAGGAGATTATGTTTCTGGAAAATAAAGTTGTTGTCCATTTTTTACCTACACTTTTCCAACCACAAGTACTTTAGTACTATTCAATGCCAGTGTACATATAGTGTTGCAAGTAGAAATGTTAGAGATCCTCATCACAAATGAATTAAAACTCTTTTGTATGGCTACATACCTCTTTTTGTATTCTATATTCAGTCTGGGTAAGCATACCCTTTACATTTCACAAATGTGATTTCACACACCTCCAATATATTTAAAGGGTGAATTATGAATAGATAACCATCAGCAGAGAACACTGTGTCATTTCATAATTTGAGTGAACAGACCCTTTAAGACAGGAGAGACTAATGCACATGCCAGTACTTGGTCCTCTTGAAGCTCCAGTGCCTCCTGTGCTCTCTGACAAGTAAAGTCTTGACCGAGCTCCGGGCTTTGCTAATGGAAGGCAGACAAAACATTTTCTTTGCTTGATAGCATCTGTTTGCAGTACAGAGCCGGACGGATATCAGTGGTCGGCGCGTGAGAGCTAGGGGGAAGAGATTGTGACACATTTCAGACAAGTGCTAATGAATGTAAACATTGCTGTGATAAAGACAACACAGCATGAGGAAACACAGCCTCTGCAGAGAGGGTAATTTCATCCATTTTTCAAACGCCTCACGCCTGCCACAATGCTCTTATCATCCTCATCATGGGAGACGTGAAAACAAGCTCGGGATGAGTTGTGTCAAAGAGACAGCAACAGAGAGGGAGGGGCAGGGGCGGAAGACCTCCTGTGGAGAACATGAAGGAGGACATTTTCACTACAAGGAAGGTGAAGGACACCTTGGGGTGCTATCCACTTAATGAAAAAAATGAGGAAACTTTAGATTTTTTCTTTCCCTGATTAGGAAGGAGTGTTTTGGGCTGTGTGAGTCAGTGGGGAGCTGATTGAATTTGTCTTGGTTCAAAAACACAATTACTTGAGGGAGAAAGATAAAGATGCCTTCAATTAGCTCTCAGCTTCCACATATAAATATTACATGGTAAATTTTGTTTCTCATTAATAAATTCATTTTCTGATTTATTTGTTTATTTCCCTTGCTTTCCAGTCTCTTTGTAGCAAGTATCAGGAGGCTATAGCACCTCTCTTTGTAGTGCTTATTTTCTGAATGCATCAGGCTTAGACATTTCCATAATCGGAGTGTGACATCAGCCAGTATAGCAGTTAGACAGAGAAACTCCACCCACTGACCTGTGGCCTGTATTGACCCTCATTAGTCAGGCCCACACACAGCATCTGTGCACGAGGCAGTCGGCTAACCTAAGGCCACGTCTACCACATCCATCTCTGACAGCAGCCAGGCTCAAGTCAATAATAAGGGAAAAAAATTAAAGTGAAAACTTTAAAGCTAATAGTGTAATGTTAAACATATAGCCAATATTTGAATGCACTAACACTGAAGACAATGGTTAAAGTACTGATTAATACTTTTGCTATATTAATTACAGTTACAGTTAATTTACAGTACTAATTGTTCTCATAAATATCAAGTAAACCACATAACAAAATAATACGAGGCCAAGAAATTATAAATTCCAGAGAATAAAGTTGTATCGACATATCAAAGAAGTAAAAATGATTTAAGTAATTAAATTAAATTAAGAAGAAATTAATATGCATACAGGACCTTTTTAAAAGAGGAACTTAGGTACAAAACAGAATTTTTTGGTCCTCTATCTTGGACCATGGCATATACTGTAACATATCTTGTTTAAGGATATTGTGATTTCATTTAAGAAAATCATTCAGCTTCTAATTTGAAAAATGAGAAAGATACAAGTTCAACGCAGCTGACACTTGATTTTGTTCCCCCAAAGTTCTTAATTTGTCAGTCAGTCCAAATTAAAGAACCATATTAACCTTAGTCAGTCCATTTTTTCAGTGATTAACTGTTTCATGGCATAGCTCTTATTCCTACAGAGGTTAACTGCACTTACCGTAAGTTGCTTTGGACAAGGCATCTGCCAAAGAAATTTACTGAAATAAAGTATTTATTATTTTTAGTTTAATTTGACAAGTAGTTATCAAACGTTGTGCAAATCATCATCAAACTGTAAAAGAGCCAAAGGAAACAAATACAAAGAATGCAGCTCTATAAATTTGGTAGACAATATTTTTTTTTCTTGTAGTTCTCCACCCGACGTGTGAACAGAGTCACTCATCAGAGGTCAGACATGCGCTCTCTCGGGGTTCATCCACAGGGATGTCATTTCTCATGGCCTCTTGGAAAGCACAATATACAAACTTTGTCATAAGGCGGGACCACCTAGAGAGAGAAAGAGAGAAGAAGAGAGAGCAGTCAGTGTTCATAAATTGCTCCATTCAGAGGAAAAGCTCATGCAAAATAAACATCTACAACATGATAAGCATTGTCACAGAGGCAGCCAACAACTGGACCAGTGTATAAAGGGATATGAAACAGACACGCTTCAACATGAATGTTTTTCTTCACTATGTGTCTGGACTTTGTGTCTCATGTTATTACAATGAAAAAATCAACAACTAAAGAACTTTTCATCCACTCGAATATTTTTCTGGTCAGCTTGCATTACTACTGGTTTATGAGTCAGTAGTTATATATATATATATATATATATATATATATATATATATATATAATATAATTTGATGTAGTTATGGTGCTACATGAAATATTAACTCCTTTTGAAAGAAACATGAATGTCTGTACCAGATTTCATGACAACCCATCCACTAGTTGTGGAAGCAATTCATCTTAAATGCGAATCCCATGGTGCCGCTAAAGGAAGCGCCAAGGGATGTCTACAAAAGTTCAGTCTGGGCTGAGGTGGTAGAACAACCTACTGACCAACATTGGCATCCATCATCACACTAGCAGAAAAAAAAAGGAATAAAATTCAACCAGATTTTAAAAGAGATTCCAAGGCAGATTCACAAGGTATTTACTTTGAGGTTATCATTAGCTTGAAATACTTTCCCTCCATTATTCATTCCAGTGCTCTCTTTTAGCTCTGTATTTGGTCTCTACCAACTTCTGAGGCTCTAACTGCTAAATGCTCTACTATGTTTACCAGCTAGTTGCTATCTGTGTTCGTCTGCTGTTTGATGCTGAGCAGAACTTGACAGTGGACTTTTAGAGCTTTTTCTCTGAAAATGGCTGCTTTTCCAGGTCCTAATGTTCTGTAGTTTCATCCCTTTAAGCAACACATCTCACATTATGCTTTGTCCTTTCACATATTATTATCATAAAATTAATACATTAAGTTAATGCATTTACTTGAATCCAAAAATGTAAATACTCCAAGTTTAATAATTCTGTAATATAATCATAAGAAGGTGAGAGGAACACCTTAACTTCTCCCCTATTGACTCCTGCAGTACATGTTTTTTATGTTTTATCTAGCTTTTTCTTCTCTCTTATTGTTTACATTGTTATGCACCAAAACTAGCTGGAGAAATCCCATGTACGTGAAAGCATTCTTGGGATGAACCTGATTCTGATTCTTTGAACATTGTTGTGACAGTCCCCTCTGATAACGTTCTCATTGTATTTAGTCTCGCCCTGCAAGCTGTGACAGGCCAGTGAAGTTTAGACTGCGGCTTTGCGATGCATAGCCACAGCTCAGTCAGCCCCACTTGATCTGTGAGATTACTTGACCTGACATAAAGTTTAGATTGCAGTAGTTAAGACGGATAAAGGAAAAAACCCCAGAGTTGTTGCAACTTTTCAGAAATCTTCGACGCTCACAGACTTACATGGCGCTGTGCTCCCGCATACTCATTTTGACATTTGGCATCTCATTTTGATTCCCGCCTGCACAGATGCAGTACGAGTGGATGGAATTAGCGTGGACTGATTTGGATGTGATTACAAAATAACACTGGCTGTGAATGTGATCCAGGGGAGGGGGGAAATGAAGCTAATCTTTTCAAAAATAACATGCAAATCTTAATGGATTGCTTCTATCTTCCCCGTTCGTGGCATGTGTCACAGCTTGTGTGTTTTCGACGTGACCAATTATAATCACAATCGCACAGCAACACCAAACGCGCATGTTTGACTTTGCCAAACATTAACAAGAAAATAATCATAACTGCAAGTGCTAATATTTGCTCAGAGAGGCGATGTTTTATTCATGGGACATCTGTGCCACTTGGAATCAGCCTGAAGCTTCACAGCCCAAATAGGAATTATTCAATTAAACTATGCAAAACTGATGGACAAATGTTTGCTGCTTTTATTTCATTTCTCGCTTTTGCAGCAGCCCAAACCTAACCCCACAACAATGCATCAATAATCTCTCAATGCTGCATCACCTCAACTGCCAATCAAAGGGTGGACTGGGGACTGTTTGCTTTCCTGATTTGAAATATTAATACAGGTTAGCCTTGTGAGATGCAAAAATGTAGACTGGGGCACATGCTGGCACCAGAAGCAAGGCCGCAGCTTGACAAGGCAAACAAGGAGTCCTTAAATAAATGATGAGTTTAAAGGTTTGGAGAGGCTCTCTGACATGAAACAACCAGTGTACAATGATCGCAGCCCTGACCCGAGGATTTCAGCGCAACCTCATCAGCAACTGTGGAGAAATAAATCGCACATTTAGGGACATCTCGTACCCTGCGCATTATACTGTACACAGGGCTGGCACTGTCTGGGCCAGAGCCAGTCACACTGGTTTGAAGCAACGGGGCTGAATGGTAACGAGCCAGAATCCCGTCTTCACTCTCATTCTTTCTCTTTTCCCCGAGGAGAGGTTGCAGTGTGCCGCAAAGCTAAAAAACTTGTTTACGTTGACAGGTCCTTCCTTCGCTGCTGTGGCTGCACCACGTTATTTTAGAGGGCAAATAGTGTGTTTGGCATATCACGGGGACGCATTCCACCCTGTTGTATGTCTTTGGAGGAAGAAACTGCTGTGGATACCGGATGTGAAGTAAAATACTTTTTTTTTTCCTGCATTGCGAGTCGATGTATTTCCTGGTGTCTTGAATGTAGCGCCGATGGCAGAATGAGAGAATGCAGGGTGAGTCTAGGAGCTGGTACAATGGAGGCCTTCACTGAGCCCAGGCCATGGCTTCCAGGGATTTGTCCAGATGAGAGCAGAACAGGCCCGAGGATCTGCCCGAGCCTTCCACATCCCACTTTCCCGATGTGCGAGTGTGTTGTGAGTGTGTGCATGCAGACGGACATGCCTCAGAGGGACTGCAGGCTTCGTGCTTTTTCTAGTTCTGAGCAAAATGTTGAGGGCTGCGCAGTCGGGGGAGAGCTGAAGAAGAAGTGGGGTTCTGCTTCACTTTGACAGACACGGGAGGGTGAAAGGTGATCCAGTATCAAATTCAAAAAGGCCTCTGAAGACGTTGCTGTCCATAGCAGTACTAACTCACTGTCTGATTTTGCCCAAGTGTTCAGATCGAAACACAT
Organism: Scortum barcoo; assembly: GCA_023238725.1. NCBI lineage: Eukaryota > Metazoa > Chordata > Actinopteri > Centrarchiformes > Terapontidae > Scortum > Scortum barcoo. The sequence goes on from CM041551.1 coordinate 5,291,987, forward strand.
CAACCAAAACACATCAACCACAATTCTGGTACTTCATCCTCTTTTTCCACACAGCTTTGGACAGAGTAATATTTTGCCTTTACTTGACTATTTGCTAAGCCCTGCCCTTCATAGTTACTGTTGCCACGCCTGTCAAGCTTTCCGTACTCGCATAGCAGGTCGTGCGGGGCCGAGGTCGATCCCAGCTGACATTGGGTGAGAGGCGGAGTGCACCCTTCAACGGCGCAGGTTAGTATACACAACTTCAACATGCATTTAAAAACACAGCTTGACAGGCCTGCTGAACCTACAGTATGTATAGTTGCAACGCTATGATCGGACAATGGATAGGTTTAGAAAACTGTCCAAAGTTCACGCTACCACAGATTGAAGACGTACGTGCTGTGTCAAAATAAAAACAGTCACCAGTATGAATAAATGAGAATAAATATTTTGAGGGGTATGAAGTAGTGACAAAGCCAAATTGTGTGTTCTTCCCACTGTGACTTGAGGTAGCACTGTTTTTAAAATATTTTTGGACAAATCTGTATGTGTTACTGACCTGTATGTGCTCACTGATCACTCGCTGTTATTCCAGCCTTCTGGTGGCTCACCAGACAAAAATGAAAAGCAGCAACCAGGGCTGAGCAAACACACATTTTTTTTCTTTTTAATTTGATATATTCTGGCATTTGAAATGCCAAAACACACCACAAGTTTCTATGGTGACAATACTGTTTTCCATTTATACAGCTGCACATGGTCAATTACATGTCTGTTGTAGTTATTTTGGCTCTGTAAGGACAAAATGTCACCGCCCCAAGAAACTGACAGCACTTTTTTTTTTTGTCCTTTTTAACAATGCAGTGCCAAATTGGGGAAAAACACAAAAAAATCGACACAAAAGGATTTCCTTGTAAATATACTCAACCTATTTGTTAAGGATTAATCTCCCTTCATTAGACCTCTGCTGTATCATAAACTAAACTTCCCCTAAGCCACAGAAATGGGCTCTTTGTTGACTGTTTTTGTCATTAAATTCCCTTCACCCTGTACATCGTTTCCACCTAAAAGCAGAGAATATCAGGCAGAGAAAAAAAATCAATTACACCTTGCACTTCTGTGTGCATGTCAGGGGCTTTTCAGCATTGGAACCTAATTAAATTAACCTCAAAGGGAGAGGGACTGGAAGTGCGGCCAGGGCACTCGGTGCACGTCCGATGATTAGCGCATCGATTTATTAAAATGGGCCAGTCAGCCAGCCAAGACAAGACCCTTTTCCCGCCGGGGTCTTGTTTACTCCAAACTGAGACAGCTAGAACCGTTCAGCTCCACACTCCTCTGCCATGCATGGAGGAGTTAATTAGTGGTGAATGAGCAAGCATTTCTGTTAGAGGTGGATGTAACGGGCACTGCTTTGTCCACAGCGGTGTGGCAGTAATGAACGTCAAACAATTTAGCTTGTGGGTGTGTTTTGCAAGACCAGACTTAAAATGACAAGAAAGGGAAACCTAAAAGATTTTTCTATGTAGCTTTGGTTAGATATAAGTACAATAAAAAGAACTGAAATGAATGGATGACATTTAATGTAGGTGAAAAAAAATCAAGTTAAAATCATGGACACAATGGACACACACAGAAAACCTCTATCTCCCCGTCTGTGTGTCTGTCTCAATTTTTTCTATACACAGACATGCGTAACACACTCAAATGAATGGACCCAAATGGAACATGGGATGTTGACACAACAATACAGTAAGTCACACTGACCTAAACCAGGAAAGGGTAAACAAACAGCAGAGGTCACAGGTTCAGAGCGCAGTGCCTCCTAATCCTCCGAATGGGCCTCCCAAAGAATCTGCTGCCATAGTGGGTCATCTGGATATCCTGAGACTGACTCACTTTGTCAGCAAGCCTGTCACCGTACGACAAAATATGCTCGTCACAACACAGAGGCTCTCCGGGCTGAGCTGGAGAACAGTGACAGTTCCACATCAGCAAGAAGGGCTGAAGTTTTACAGCATAGCACAACAAAACTTCATATTTTGAATTTTTATATTTTCAAATTTAGTTAACATCTAGAGCTAAAACATCAATTAATCACTGAAAATGTTCAGGCAAACACACCAAACCTTCCTCAGTTTCAGCAGTAAGTTCTGTTTTTTGCCAGCTGTGACTGGAAACTGAAAATCTCTGGGTTTTTGGACAAAGCAAGACATTTTTAAATGATTTATATTTTGGGTATAAGTATTGTATTGGAAATTGTATTGGGTATTGGAAATTTTAATGGGTAATTTTCATTACGTTTAAACCTAATGATTAGTTTATTCATCAATGTGAAATAATCAGCAGATTTGTCAATGAAGACAGTGACCACTTGTTACTGTCCAGTTCATATGTGTAGGATATTTAAGCCAACTTCACTTTCAGAAAAGTCCTTTAAGTCTATGAATGTAACGAATGACTATCAACAGTGGCTTATTTTAATTTTTGCTACTCAATAAACTTTGGTGCACTATTTAACACCATTTTTTCCCCCAGAGTAATCCGTGGATGATACAATGTGAAATTATATACTTTTTAATGACTTTTTGGGATCAGTTTAACATTAGAGGCATCTTTTCATTTTGATCTGGGTTAGGGTTAGCCAGCAACGTGATATGCTGTAAATGAAATCACTGATTACCTTTCTGTGAGGTTTAACATACAAACTACCAAGGTAGTTTTAACTACTACTTTAATTTTAACTGTTTTGAAATTTTGCATTGTAATAACTTTGTTGAAATGAAACCCATGTAACTATAGGATGCTGACTTTTCCTAAATGTGTGTATATTTTATTCTAACATTGTTATTTTCTTAAAATTACAAAACACAAAAGAGTTCCGAGTATTTCTACCTAGAAATCCCATAACAGTCATATTGACCCATACCTTATATTATGACCTTATATGGCATTATAGACAGTGTAGAATTTCAGTGTTTGATACTTTTCCCTCTTTTTTCTTTTTTTCCTCTCTTTCACTGTTGCCTAGCAATTTTTTTTTCTAGTTGATTTGAAGACAATAAAGAGTAGAGTAGTAGAGTAGACACTGGCTGATACTGGCTCTGACTGTGATTCAGAGATAACTCTCCCCTCGTAAAAGAAGCCGACTGGACACTTTCTAATTCTGGATCTGCTGTCATTCAAGTTATCAGTTAATTGTTTATGCTGTTGATTGTTGTTGTTGATGTTTATTATTACCTATCCTAATCTTAAATATAATTTATTCTTATATTGATTATTGATTATTGAAATTATATACAAATAATGTATGAATGGTCAAAATGATCGTTATGGTAATTCTAGTAGTTATAGAATTATTATTGTTAATGACACAGATCACTTGGTTCATTAAAAAGATGAAACACACTCTGGACAGTAGCTCAAGATGCCAACTGTATGAACTCATGTGTATTTTAAACTATAATCGATATGGTGAATGTTTGATGCTTTGCTTTAATGCAGATACCCACAATTACAATATATATTGTATATTATTGAGGTTCGCACATTTTAAACTCATTCCACTATTACAGACTATTATTTTAGATCTACAAACATGCATGGTACAGTATACTGTTTGGGTATTGTTTTTAGAGCTTGTCATTCAACTTGTAACACAAATCCATGACGTAATGTATTATTTCACGCGCTACAATGTCTCCATTGTTCATTGAAATAGTTTGCGCTTCCCTCGGGCAATAGATTGTCTTAATTTTCATCTTTAAATAACCTTTGATTGACTGACTGCAATGAGCTGCATTTCATATAGAGCTGATTGTGATCATTTGAGCTGGCACGGAGAGCTGTGAACTCTATTACACATAATTTTCAGGTTAAGTGACTCTGCTGAAGCACGTTTTTTTTGTGTGACTTGCTGATGAAAGTGACTCGTGGCCTTTGGCTCGCGCCCCAAAACAACACAACAACTGAATCACCCAAACTGATTCAGTTGGTGATTCAGGTGACTCATGGACAGAAAGTGAAATCACTCCAAAAAATTTAAAAGTCATACTTATTTACATGCCCTGCTGAGTTTGTTTAGCTTGTCTCATGTTAAGCTGCTTATCGGCAGCGTGAGGAATGTCGAGCCTATAGGTCATCCCATTTATGTTATTAGAAGAAATACTCCACGGGACAATCCAAACATTGTGCCAGATCCCAGGCATGAGTAAACAATTAATCTTAAAACAACATTACCATTGATACTCGTGTTTAGATATATTCTTTAGCTTGCTGTTATCACTCACAATTATGATATTCTTTGGATTCCCACATCGCTGCTCATATTTCCAGTGGACTGGCAGCCCACTGACAGAGGGCCTTCCCTGGGGAGTCTAGAAGCGCAGCCGTTTTCAATGTGTCTGATCCCGCTTCTCTATCCTGAGCTGACTGTAATTGGCAGCCTCTCCTCGTCATTGAGTTATTACATTTCCCCTCTCGGCTATCCCACGTACCCCTGGGAGCACTTCACACTGTGAGCAAGTCCCGCGAGTCCCCCCTCTGTAGGACACTGAGGGCCTGCAATATAGTCGTCCTCATGGTAACAGGAATCTTTCCCTGCTTCTCTCTCTCGCTCTCTGACTCGCCATAATAGGCCATCGTAGTTTTCCAGTGTATAATGAGGCACTAAGTGGAAAATAGAATGACGCAAGCATTATCATTTTGAGGTTCCTGAATGTCCACAATTAATGCACGAGGGTGGATACTTTACATTTTGAAAAGAGACGAAAACAATTGTGTGCTAATGCGTTAGCAAAAGGGCTCAATTACTCCGCTCTTCAAAGACGCCACCGTCACAAAAAAAACGAAAGGTGCAAAAAAAGGTTTACTTTCCCACAGGATGCAGGTCCCTTTCAACCTGACATCTCTTTTGAGTGGTTTTTATGATGTGGCGGCACAAGGATGATTTATTCTCCTCTAAAGTCACCCGAAGTTGAAAATAAACACAGGTTCCATGGCTGCCGGTGTCACTGCTAAGTAAACACAGACCAGCCTGCAATTAAAGTCCCAGTTTCCTCCACCGGAGCTGACGTCTCGGTTGTGCAGGAGAGCGGGAGCGGCGGGAGGCCACAGTCCATTTCTTGCACAGTTTCCTCAGGAATAATTGCCAGCACTGTTTTGTGTGATTAAGGGGTTCCATAATCGCACAATTTCCATATTGTTGACTCATGCTTGGAGACTGTGTTGGCGGCAGTGGCCCAAACTGGTAATTGAATGGGAAATGCAGATGCAATTATCTGGTGTGCAATGACTTGCCTGTGATCAGTATTTCCACAAGTTTAAGGCTCCAGACTGAGACCTGACACTCGCCATACGTCCTCCTCACTGTGTGAATTTAAATCTGTGCTCCCACTCTGACTATTGCAATCAGTAAAGTAAACAAACCCCGGGGTTCTTCTTTATGCAAGCAGTGTACAAACCTTCGCCGGTCTAAGAACCATGCCGTGTGCCAAAAGAAATGGCACACACACAAGAAAGAAATGTAGGCATTATTAGTGCAAGCACACGGCAGTTGATTCATTACATCACTACACTGGAAGACTTCCTTTTCAGTCTGCATAGGGAGGAATTCAATTCATTATTTTTCTTCTTTAGTGAGAAAACAAAACTCTACAAAGTCAGTGCTACACTATGATCCTGCATCGGCCTCTCCACCTCAAGCAGAATCAGGCTGATTTAATGCGAGATTAGAGAAGAACGTACTCTGAAGTCTGACAGAGAAATGAGGCCGCGGGTTCCAGGTGAGACCCCGTCATTATCCATCACTAAACTGCAGTCTAGACCACATTGTGTAAGGATGTTTGTCAGACAGACAGCTGGGGCATTTGTTGGAGGGAAAAAAGCGGAAGCAACTTGATACCCGCACTGTCCACACTAAGGACCTCCTGTGTGCAAAGAAAGTCAAAGAAAGACACAACAAAGAGCAGAAACTTTTTCAACATGTACCACATGTACCTAGAAAGACTTCTGTACTGTAGCCTGAAACAACCTTACCTTCTATTAATTACATATTCATATGCAACTATAAGTACTGCAAAAATACAACATTTATGATTTACATTAAGGTTAAATCAGGATTTGTCAAAGAATTTAGAGAAAATCTGCAAAATAAAATTTTAAATGTATAAAGGTTACGATCCACTGGATGTTAATGTGTCAAGGGCCATGAAACCATGAAGAGGGCGCAACAAGATGATATAATTAAATGAGTGCCAGTCAAACTTCCAACAGTAAAAAGCGATGTTAAGAACACAAGGGAAATACTGCGGTTATGTTTCATGTGTTCATTTGAAGAACATCAGGGTCTCCTTCACACTCAACGTTTTGCTCTGCCACTGTTTCTTCAGTGGAGCAACATCAGTGAGATGCATGTAAGTCACATTCTTCACGTACGTTAATGATTTATTCGCTAAATCTGCTTCCACTGCACTTTGTTGTGTTTTGCTTTCATCAATACACCTTACAACTTTTCTTCTTAGGTTTTTTACAAGAAAATAAAAAATGCACATAAAGATGGTTGATGGTAACACATGTACTATTAAAAAGGCCATGAATATGTGTGCTAAATTCTGTGTTGATCCATAGAGTAGATGTGGAGGTATCTCAATGGATAAGTGCCAAAATGGATATTTGTACCAAAGTGCAATCCATCCAGTAAGAGTTGAGATATTATTGTCTAAACCAAAGTGGTGGACTGACCGACAGACCCACATTGGTTATCACTACTAGCATGGCTAAAAATGATTGTAACAATATCCTCCTTTATGCATGTAATGGCCTCAAATTAGAATCAGTTTAATTCCACACATTTTGAAGTTGATGGTAAAGTGGTCCTTGAGCTCCTCTGATGGAGCTGTGGGAGTGAGGTTACTTCATATGTTGCTGCCAAACGTTGTTATGCAAATTTAATCACTAATGCATTTTTCATATCATCATAAGTCATGGGATATGGGGGTTGCCTTGAAACACCAGAATGCAATGCAGCCACGAGGACTGTTATGTCTGGTGGGCAAACATGCTATTCTTCACACTTAGACCTAAACCAAGCAAACCCTCGGCCAGATACACGAAGTCCAGCCAAATGTTCTGAGACTGTCAAAAATCTTTCTAGGAAATGCAAGGGATTAATAATTTGAAGCAGACAAAGCATATTGTGTGCTATAAAACATAATAATAGGTTTTCAGGCTTCACTGTACAGAACCTTTTGTATATACTGAATTGATTGTTAGTGTGTCCAAGAGTTAGTTATTAGTTGTAGTAATTATTTAATGGCTTTAATTCTATGTTACTCAAAAAGAGTGAAATCATGACATTCACCCTGAAAGGCATGAAGTCACCATCCTCTGATATCCAGCTGCGTGCCCAGTTTTTGTCAACTCGGGGGAAACATGCCAGTTTACATCACCTGGAATGACGCAGAGTAAGAGAACAGAGCAAAATGGAGTAAATGGAGCATAGCAGAGAAATTCATCTGCCAGTTCTCTGCCATCTCGACTCAGGTCTCGCGTCTGGATTGAAACACACACACAAGCCTGTCCTTGTTTCATTCTCTCCACCTCACTGACTTCCATGTCAGCACTAAATGACTGAATAACAAATGACCAAAAAGGCCTCCTACAAAGGTCTACGTGGGTAACAGACCTTTTTTTTTTCCACCTCTGCACAAATTAAAACACAACCTCATCAGTGAGGAATTCAGACAGTTTGGCATCACTGCTGGTCACTGTTGACTTTTTAAAAGAATGAACAGTGTGTTATAGGTGATGATTTTCCACAAACCTTCACATTTCTTAATTACAGAAACAATGACTGTGGGAATGAATGGAAAAGGCTCTTGCAGCTGAGGGTAGCTGGACGGCATGCTTTGGCCACTGCTCCCGACCTGTCAGCTGGACTCAAGGTTGAAACACCATTTGAAAGTTTCATTTTTTCCTGACTTTATTTTACTTCATCAGGGACAATAAGGCACACTTTAATTGACACTGGTATGACGTAAATGCGGGTGTTTGTTTAGAATGGAAGTCATGGAGGAGGTCAGAGCCCTGACATCTTGGTGCCAGGACAATAACCTCCATCTCAACATCAGCAAAACTAAGGAGCTGATCGTGGACTTCAGGAGGAGGCAGAGAGAGGAACACGCCCCCCTCTCCATCAACGGGACTACGGTGGAGAGAGTCAACAGCTTCAGGTTCCTCGGGGTTCACATCAGCGAGGACCTCACCTGGACTCATCACACTGACTTTATCACAAAGTCAGCCAGACAGCGGCTCTTCTTCCTCCGCAGGCTGCGGAGGCTCAACATGGACTCAAGGATACTCTGCAGCTTCTACAGGTGCACCACCCATAGAGAGTATCCTGACTGGCTGCATCACCGCCTGGTACAGCAGCTGCACCAGCCCTCAACCGTAAGGCTCTACAGAGGGTGGTGAAAGCTGCTCAGCACATCACCAGGACGGAGCTGCCATCCATGGAGGACCTCTACACCCAGCGGTGTAGGAAGAAGGCCACCAAAATCATTAAGGACCCCAGTCACCCAGCTACAAACTGTTCTGCCTGCTGCCGTCTGGCCGACGGTTCCATGCAGCATTCGAGCCCGAACCACCAGGCTCAGGGAAGCTTCATACCGCAGGCCATAAGATTTTAAACTCTGTCCACAACACCACCACTTCTTAATAACCCACCACTTCTGCTGTGTATATTCTCTATTGTGTATATATATCTATTGTATATATGTTACTTATAATACCTACTTACATTTACAGTTTATATTTTATTTGTATTTGTATTTAACTTATATTTTAAAGTCTTTATTTATTCTATTACTCTAGTTTATCATTTATCTTCATTTTTATTTTATATTTTTATTTTTTTTAATTATTATATTTTTTTTTTCTTGTTGAGAGCCTCTATTGTTGTTAATATTCTTTTAGCATTGTTGAGGAGAGCCTGGGATTTCATTACCAATGATTGCTGATGTAAATTGTTGTGTAATGACAATAAATTCTTGAAATCTAGAATGGTGTTAAACATTCAAGGTACATTCAAGCTACAGTAAAGCTACATACTTCATCATTAAGGCCTGGGACCCCCGACTGATACTGACTCTATGCACACCTCCCCCCCACATGTTACATTAACGTACAGTCTACACACCTGTGTCACATTAACACACATCTTTTGGACTATTATCTTTGCACATTGCAAATATTCTTACTCCTCACCATTTTTAAATGCTTTAAACACATTCTTGAAAAATAAATCTGTACAGTTCTTTTATTTAAATACAGTCATATTGTTCATATTGTCTATATCTATATCTTTATTTTATATATTGTTATTGTATAGTTTTATATTTAAACTGCTTCTGACTTGCCGTACTTGCTTTCACCTTTACTTTACTTTTTTTCCTCTATGTTTATATGTTATGCACCAACAAATCAAGTCAAATTTCTTGTGTGCACAAACCTACTTGGCAATAAATATGTTTCAATTTTTACTGTAGAGCAAGCTGTATTATGATTCTTATTTTTGATGACTTTGATAGTAAGCTTAAGGTTTGTTTGATCCAGGAAATGTAAAATCTATTGTGTTATACAGTATATATTAACAAATATGTACATGAGCTGATGCCACTTAAAATACTATTTAAAATAATATGTTGTTCCAGTCAGCACATGAAACAATTTGGTAGTCAACAATGATGTGTGTCTGTCTATAGATCAAACCCTCTTCAACATGTCTGCCTCTCCCGTGCAGAGAACCTAAACCTCTGTGTGTCGTACAAGTGGAAGTTATGCAATCTGGAAAAAAAAAAAAAGAAGAGGAAGAAAAAAAAAAGCAAAAAGAATCCTCTCCCATCTGTTGCAGCTTCCCACTACATGTCTGAGGACTCTGCCCCTCTAACATCTTCAACAGCAGACAATCCACAAATCACCGGGTCATATTTCATCATCAGCTGCCGGCCTGCTCCACGCCCGTCTCCTCCGGCGTGGCTCGGTGACATGTGGAGCGAGAGCGGAGAGGGGAGCGAGAGACATCGGAGGCATGCTGTGGGCCGGTGGAAAGAGTGTACTGCATGCGTGACAGAAGCGGTGTGAGCTTCTGCTGAGAAAGAAAACATTGCACTTCTTTTACTGTCACGGAGTATGATTGCAGTCAGAAAATGTCAAGTCATGAACACCCAGGTCACCCTGACTGAAAGGAGGGTGAAGCATGTCAGCCTACAGCAGTATCAGTGGGGACCAGCAGTGCATAGGCCCCTGAAAAATACACCTGTTAAAGCAGCTAGAATTGATATTTTCATAAACACAATATGTCAAAGACAAATTCTGTGAGTTTGTGTCATGTTAATGACGACTAATCTACAGATAAACGTCACCTGAATCTGCATCTACCGTTATGGTTCACTCTCACTTCTCTTATAATGTTGTTTTTTAACACAAGAGTCAACTATTTTCAGTGGAAAAGCTCTAAAAACACATCATACACCAGACAGTGTAGTGTTACACAGACAGACAGTGTAGTGTTAGAGACTCACTGCTGTAGATGGTGGTGACATTAGAAGCATTAAGCGATATTGGTGATGATATGTCAGTGTTTGGTTCACAACTTATTTCCACTGCCCCCGAGTGGCCAAAATAATCAGTTATTGCAGGTAAGAGCAGAGGTGCAGCTGTTTTAGTCTGTTTAAATGGTCTAAAAGGCTAGTTGTGGCTAACTGTCACGCCGTGTTGGAATAACAGGAGGTTGCTTTGTTCTTTCAGTCTGCTGACATTTTGTGACTGTAACATAATGTACAGACATTTACCCTATTTCATCCTCATTTTTTCACATTTCCCACCATAGTATTCCTCATGTTAATGATTTAAGACCCGCAAGATTCAGCATTTGGGAGCACCCATCATTCTCTTATGCGTGTATCCCAACTACAAAGTGGAAGCTGGTTAGCCTAGCTCGCTAATGTTAGCGTTCAAGTTTTTTTGTCAAATAATATGATACGGGGTACATTTACTGAAGCATTAGAATGAACAGAGTTATCATCCAGAAACAAATAAGTAATCAGGGCAAAACAAACCCTGTCATATCCTCATTTCTTGGGAAAAAAAATCATTTCAGTTCAACCTTAATTACATCTTGTTTTTTTGTAAAGGGCTCTAATGAAAAAATACAGTAATATGTGAACATTCGAATGCTTAATGGATGATATTTAAAAGAATTAAAGTGTAGAACAAATGTCACTGGTGGCGTAATCCTCATTTAGGTACTTTGTGCTTCATTTATTTTAATATTTTACTATGTTTTCATTGAGTCATTCATGGAGTTTGGAAAATCTGTTTTTTGTTGAACTAATAAATAAATTCCAGTATCACATTTACAGATTTTTTTTTCTACCACTATAATTCAGCAACTGCTAGATACAGTATCTGATTTCTTTGTTGGCAGATGTTTCTTATATTAAGAGTCCGTGCGAGGTTTTGGCTGCAGTTGGCAGCTGTGATTCATGTCATTCATGTCAAAATCATACCAGCCGCATGTATGAAAACATGTAGTTCCAGTGCTCTGGACCACATTGAGTCACAATGTGATTTTTTCTTTTTGCAGTTAGCCAAATGCGGCACATAACAGCAATCCTCGGCAACAGCACCAGGTGCACCCTGTTTCTTAAATCTTTTACATGGTCTGGTGGAAAAAATATGGATTTTAATAAGTCCCTTTAGGAGCAGTAGAGGGTGGGAGCCTGGGAAAGTGGACTGAGTCAGGTGTCCTGTGCATTACATTAGATTCCTTTTTAATGCTTTATAATGACAAACATGCAGAGTTTAAGCTTACTGAGGTGACAAGCTTCTTTGTATTGTTAATGTCAAGTACAGTATGTCAGGTGACCCACCATTTCACATTAAAGACCACCAGTTGTTGCCAAATTAGAACAGTTTACATAATAAGTATAAAACTTCCCAAAAACAAAGTTGTGCATTTATAAAACCAGCAGGCCCAATTTATTGTTACGTTACTGTGGCTCTTTGCACTTCAAATTTGATGCCCAATTTTGGGATGTACTATTCAGTACCATTTCCCTCACATGCTTGCTTAGCTTAAGCTTCTCAATTATTCAGGCTCGGATCAATACTCAACACACTCCTGTGAAGAAAAGCAGGAGGGAGAGACGAATTTAAGCCTGAATCTGGATTATGGATTTGTATCAATTTATGTGTGGCCACTCAACCAAAAAATCTGTGGAAAACACAGCGAAACACGGCTAAGTGGGGAAAGCTGGGAGGCTGAGAGCTTCTGTCCATTTTAACTCCTTGTTCTTCAGTGACCCTTTTTAGCTTTGGCCAATTATTACACCACTGGCCTTGGTCTATCAAAGGAGCCTTTCTCATTAGCCTGTCCCGTTCAGTCCACAGCCTTAATAAACAGGGTCTCCATTACTCAAGTTTACCTCCAACTTTCACAACAAGGCTGAGTTAAGAACGCGCACTGACAAGTCACACATCAGTGATGTCCCTAACAAGACGGAGAGAGACGAGAGCTGTCCTTTCATGAGCGGGTTAAGTTCACTTGAGAGTAAAAGTTTCATTTAGGGATTTTAAAGGGGATTTGCTGGGATTTCCTGCTATGGCCTGGCTCCCCCTAGTGTTGTTTGCGATAACGTCCATGTCGCAGCATAGTCACACCTGTAGACGACACATCGGTTATTAATTATCAGCTTTTTTATCAAAAATTACTCCTGCCACATCACTGGCATACAGGTAAGTGTAGTAGGTTGGTGACAAAGCGGAGCCTCTGTGTTTGAATGGACACTAACTACTGCGCAGACAATTACATCAGCAGTGGTCTGATGTCATGTGAACCTCATTTCCTCACAGTCATGCCAAGACTGTATACTAAAAACAGGCTCAAGTTCTCATCAGATGAAGTACTTGGGACAAACATGGATCTGATAAGCAAGGTCTCCAGACCACTTTTCTGTTGTCTCTGACCTAATTGTCTCAAGTCTTAAGCCTCTTTTGAACTTGTGTGTGTGTCTGTATACAGTCATGCTGTAACATGTTTGTGAAACAGCAGTCGACAGGATCACGCCGTATAAAAGTCCCTCAGTAATCCCTCAGTAAGTTCTCATCAAGACAAGCACATTTTCCTCTGCCTGTTTCTGTTGATTTTGACATGGTCTGTCTGCCTTTTGGACCCAGCCTGGGCTTCACGTTGCATTAAATCCGTTATTGCACTATCTGGTTCTAAGTGCGTTCATCTGTGTGCCGCTGTGTGTGGTGTAAAGCCATACATACGTGTGGTTCATATCTTTCACCAGTTACAGAAATGTTCCTCCCTCGCTGGCGGCGTGCAGCAGTGTGGCCTCGAACCGTGGTCCCGCTCTCCGCCAAAGCCAAAGCCAGAATTAGAGATGGCGGTGAAGCCTACCACGGGCCCTTGTTGTATTTAGATTGGCAGACGAACAGCAGCTTCACTCAAGCCCTGTTTACAAAGGGCTCCCATCCACATTTGTGGGAATCGTGCCTGTAACGCTCACGTAAACAAAAGCCCTGAAAGGCCCATCGCTCTCTCTTTCTCTGCCTCTCTTTAAGACAGGCATCAGTCCAATAATGTGATGTTTTGGTTTAAAATTAGAGGAGGAACTCTCTTGGAAATTACATCTATGCTGGTCCCACAATTTGATTGTTTGTAGTCACAATGTAGGGAGTTGGTTTTTATTTTTACGGGGGTTGGTTTTAAAACCATTTCGACAATTGAGATGAATCACTGTACAGGAACTGTACCGTAATTGCCTCAGACTGCATATGTACTGTATGATATGAATGTGTTAATTATGGTGCAGCGACTGACAGCTTCCTCAAATGCATCATGTTGTGCTCGGGATGACACACATTCCTTTCAGGCCAGATCACAAACAAACACAAATATGATTCCCTCCTACAAGTCCCGTCACCGCTTTGAGCAGGTCTTGGGTGACCCAACTGCTGTTGTTGCGCTCACTTTGCCTCATATTTTCAACATTTTAGCTCTCCGTTCCAGACAAAATACCAAAAGCAAGATCATAGCACAGTGATTAAAGGAAAAACCCAAAATGAAAAATAATAACAGAGAGAGGGTTTAAAATAGGGTATGTTAAAATACATGGCAGGGAAATCCTATCCCCGAGAGAGGGTCAGACATGTAATTTGAAAAAAAGGCAGAGTTAAATGACATGTAGGGAGTAATTATAGAGTCCGAATAGACAGAATGAACTGAAATAATAAAATACCACCTAGGCCTGTCAAGACTGCTCTGTGGACCGAGGGAAAGTAGCCTTGGGTTTAAAGAAGGGCAAGCCAGCAGGCCACCACCCATCCCTTCTCCACTCCGGCCTTACGGGAAACTATAAAGAGCATTTAACTCCGTGTGCTTTGATCACATGGAACACACATGAAACTATAGGGCTTTACAAACAAGTTGAATTAAGGCTATTGTTCCCATGAAAGCATTCGAGTTTCTCCAAGACATTTCACCTGAAAAACAAATCATCTAGCTTACTTTAATGCAATTTGTAGTTTTAGAGCTTCTCTCAAAAAAAAAAGACTAAAAAGTAACAAAATAAAAGAGATAAACAGCTTTAAAAGGACAGTGATTGAAGAGAGGAATTAAAAGTGATCTGCATCACATCCAAGTAAAGTAACCTCATCTTCTGCACAAGGCCAAGTCTAATCTTGTTTAAAGTTGAGGACACTGCACAGGAAGATTTGATAGAGCCCTGCCTTCATCATGATTAGCCTGTTGGAGGTGTTACTTCAAAGCACAGAGCACTTCATTTGACTCGATTCCCCCAGCCTGTCTGCAAACGTTCGGGGTGTCACATTACCTTCAGATTGATGGAAAGCATCCTCCTCCATCCAGAGCTGCTGTCCCATTATGGCACTGTGGTTGCGCTGTGATTGATTGCTTGTGGACTCAGAGTGGAAGTGATGGATGAGAGTGTGTAGTTTACCAGCGGTGGCGTTGTTCATGTGATCATATTTCTAACCTTTCACATTAGCGCTGCCACGTGCGTGTCACCGAGGAGATATCACACAATCTAAGTGACGAGCTGCCTCTGTTGTGTTAAAGGAACATTTCACCAGTAATTTATGTTGACATCTGGTCTGTACTGGTGGTCTCACACTTTGAAATCAGCATCTCCATCCCACAGTGCTTCCATTTGGCTACCAGTATGCATACGAGGCCCTAAATATTGAACCAGGTGTGTTTACCTGGTTGTATGTTTCTTATCGCATCCGCCTACACTTCCGCCTGCCTAAAAAAAAGTGCAAACACAGTCGCCTTTGTCAGAACAGTAACAATAAACGACAAAAAGCACTTTTGTGACGTCCAGAAGACAAAACTATAGGTTCAAAGCACCAGGTGTCACATATAAAACTGTGTGCTTTGTTTGATGTAGAAAACGATATGATTGGTAGTTTTTGGGAGTGGTGCTGCAGTCTGTGACTTGTGAACATGGTTTTTGCCTTTACTTAAGTGAAGAAAAATCTTATTGTTATAGAATATATATATATATAATTTCAGAGAATAGTGTGCTTCCAACGTTATGCAACTTTAGAGAAGGCCCTTTCAAATCTCTGCACGAGAAAACTAGGTCTATAAATGAATGGTCTTCCCAATTTGGTGTGGAGGAACCTGACTGTCCCACATAGAGCCCTGACATCTGGTCTTATCCAGCACTGGGATGAACTGGAACACAAACTGTGAGCTGCACCTTACCTCACGAACGCTCTTGTGGCTGTTGATGGGAGAAAAAAAGTTTTTGGCGCACTTGTTGAACTAATAATAATTACCAAAATTACCAAAGCAGTTAGGTACAGATTATTTTAGAATGAAATAACAGTCTGATATTACATTTTTCCTTTTCATACAGGATTATCTTTACATACACTGCAATATGAGAACAAGATGCTGTTTTTTTGTCCAAATCCCCTGGCCAAATGGACGGGTTGCTGACTTTTTGCCTGAGAAATGGAACTTTAGCCTCAGTCTTTTAGCAGAATATCCTGTATGTAGACTACAAAATCTTTTATAAGGTTCATTTTAAAGTTCATATTTTTGCAAAGAAAGAATATTCAGTCTCTCATGCTAAATATTTGGCATGTATATTATCCCAAAGAATATACATAGTCCCATAAGTCACTGTAATGTACAGTAGATGAGTGCGCTCACATGGTTGTGAAGGGAGGGCTGCAGAAAATACATTCGAGTTGTGCTCCACAATAAATCCTGTCAAGATGTTTGGATATCACGACAGCTTCACGTATAGATCACGGACACGCATGGAAAATTAAGAACAGCTGGGAAAGAATATTTACCATCCTCCAGGAACGGCCCAGGTCTGTTTTTGTATTTCAAATGGCCTCCAGCTCAGTGGCTCATTTCCCAGCGCAGAAACTAGAGTTTACATGTACAAGTGTGGCCCGGCCCGTAATGGTGCACACCCGGTGCTTATCTAGGATCAGCCCAGATTATGTTCAATCCTAACACTAACAGCCGCCCTGGTGCCCACATCTCTCCCCTCATCTGTCAGTTAAAGGCACTCTGCATGCAACATGTGATACGCTGGCTCTAGCATGTCACTCCTCCAAATGGCAAGTAACTCAATTTTCCACAGATGGTTTGTGAGAAGGAGGGAGAGAGAAAAACAGGCTGAGGGGATGTGTAGTTTTTGGCAAGAGAAGCAGTGATTCACATTTTGAGGAAATGATGAAGGGTAATTTCTCCCAATAGCTATGACCGACTGTATTTTTGTCCTCATTAGCTTCTCTTAGTCAGGGATGTAGACGGGAGCAAACCTGAACTCAGTTTACCTTAATTTTTCTTTGTGGTTTACCCACTTTTGTTGTTGTTACAAATATCTTATAGTAAGTTACTGTTACTGTTGATGGAGATTATAGTATTTTAGGAGTATTTTTTTCTAAATATAAAATAAACTTTTGTATATTCTGCTGGTGCTGAACCTTAACACTTGAAACTGTTGATTGGAACCCAGCTGTGAGACTTTGCTATCACCTAGTGGCCATATAGAGGCAT
The DNA here is from genome assembly GCA_023238725.1 of Scortum barcoo. Classification (NCBI taxonomy): domain Eukaryota; kingdom Metazoa; phylum Chordata; class Actinopteri; order Centrarchiformes; family Terapontidae; genus Scortum; species Scortum barcoo. The sequence continues at coordinate 5,309,082 of CM041551.1, forward strand.
AGTTTTAGTTGGAATAACCATATTTAGTAAAGAATATGACCATGATTCACATGTTTCACTGTATTCTCTGGAGCAAATGATTTACTGTAAGGGTAAATGTACTGCAGTTCATATGCAAATAATATAATATATATTCATACATGTATACATGTCCTATTTTAGTTACTGAGTTTCAACATGCAAACGGTGTTCTAGTGCATGTCTGGGATTGCTAATATTCAATAACCAAGCCAAGCCTTTATTGACATTTGCAGGTAACAGGTAACATAATACTTATGACTGCTGTGTGGTCACGCCTGTGTTTTTATTTGAACATGTTTGCATGTGAGCGTGCATACATACAACACACACACACACGCATAAAGTGGGTAAATATGTCCATTACATGCAGAAGTCCAGTGTGTTAACACCATCTACGTGCCTCTGTATTCGCCTACAAGTCTGCAGAAAAGGTGGGGGGGAATATGAGAAGACTTGTTGCACTCCAGCCTAAGCTCCAGCAGCAGTTCTGCTCAGATTGATGGTCTTCAGGGATCAGCTGTGCTCCAGGTCTGGCAGCAGGGAAGGCTCTTCAGGGATACCATCTTAATAGAGATAGCAGACTGTCTGGCTCTGTCTGAACGCTCAGCAGTAAGGGGGTGAGATGGATTGGTGTGTGTGTTTCTGTGTGTGTGTGTATGCGCACACGCACTGATACACAAAGAAACAGACATACTTGGCGTACTTTTTCCTGCCTCTCCACTGACCATGATGTGTGTCAGTCGTATGTTGTAGATGTTTTGAAGCGCGCTGAGGATATGGGGCACTGGGGGTCCTCTGGGGTTGATTTTCTTTTTTTTTTCCACTGATGTTGAAACAACAACAACAAAAAAGACAGTACAATCTGAGGTTATGTTCAAACCGTGTGTTTTTCATGACCTTAATGATAACTGACATGTGTGCATCACAATTAAAGACAGTTTTTAAATTACATAGCTCTCTGGCTCAGTCATCATCATATTCAAAGTCAAACATAAAACTACTGTGAAGAATTTTAAATAGACGGTAAAAGTTAATCTAACTTTGAAATGAGAAGCGTTAACCTTGTTTTCTCTTTTATTCAGAGTAATGTATGTACTATGTAAAACAAGTGACCAAGATGAAAACAGTGGAAAAACATCTAAACAAAGGTACAATATTGAAGGGATTACTAAAAATGATGATTAAAAAAAAGTCCAGTCAGGTTGTTATTATCCCATAGGTCATTATGACAGAGGGACAAGAGATAAGTTAAGAAAGAGCTGGTGTACTTCTATGGAAATATTTACAAAAAAAAAAAAAAAAACATGTCAAAAAAATATCTGACATACATATATGAAGCTGCTCACAGAGAATTTGACCAACAAATTCGTTTGAAGATTGAAGAAAATGAAGAAAAACATTGTGTGGAGTGACAATGACAAACAACAATGGAAGTGTAATTATTCAGTTGTTAATGGCGATGTAATGGTTTTACAGAGTCAGATGGAGAATTTCATCAACAGGATGGGGCAAAACTTACCAATGAGCTTTCAGCTCCATCTATTGGCAAAGTTGATCCCATCAAGCATTTCATTAGTAGTTCCACTTCCCCACCACCCTTGGCATTACGTAACAGCAAAAATCACACAGAGGCCACTTAGAGACTAGAGAGAAAAAGGGCAGTGGACAAGCGGGGGTTTTTATGAACACCCCTGCCTGGTACACTTTCACCTCAAGCTATCCACATGTTACTGCATTATTTATTAATATAAAGTTCAGTAACTTGAAGATGGTAACACACATTGTTGCTTTGAGCAAAAATTACATCCACACTCACTCTGTGATGATGCGTGTTATTTATCCAGTCACTCGATGCTCGTCTCCTCAGATTAAAACTAGCCTATGAAGGGTTATGTTGGTAAGGACTGTCAAACACGTTGGTCTGCAGAACAAAGACCAAGACTTTAGCAGCCTAAATAAATCTCTATCCAAAACCATCCAGGCAAATAGTCATACTACATCAGCATTTGTTACAATGTATTATATCTTATATAATTCAGATTAGTCATTTTGAGTTAATTCAGACAAAGATAGAGCAGAGATTGCATAATGCATTTTTGTTTGGTGGTTTGCTCACAGAATATGATTACTTAATAGCTTTAATTTTTGTAAATTAGCTCAGAAAAAGCATGTAGCTTATTGACTTGTGTTTGACCCTATTATTAGTAGAATATTATTAGTAGAATATTCATGCATAAAAAATTGTGCATGCATATTAATATAACACTGTGGCCACCTTCTTCCTCACCATGTTCTTCTATCTCTGTTACAACAAACTAACACTGATTTCTGCTTTGATCTCAGGCCGATACAGAACATCAGCACAAACGTACTTTGTATGAAATCCTGCACTTTTTCATTATGTACCTCTGGCACATCTCAGCACATGGAAACAATTCATTTTAGTTTGAGATTGTCCTTTAAACTTAAAATGCATTGTTAGGATTTTGTTTTGATTTTTTTCCCTTTGATTTTTTTCCCTGCTCCCACAAAAATGCTGTAAACATTTCCTCATTTCTCACTCGTTATTTCAGGGAATGTTTCCATGGTTAGTGACATGGGTAATACAAATGAACCAGCTTAATGTTGCCCTTTAATCTGCATAGTTCAATAACACCACATTCATATTTAGTTGGGCAACATGGCTTCCTGAATGCCACTTGTTTTCACTTATTTGATGTTTCTATCACTTCTCACTGAAGTACCCTGGTATTATAAAGAGTGTAGTTTAAGTTGGTTTCTTGAACACAAATTGGTCTTGTTACTTACTTTTAAAACTCTTAAACAATTTGCAATTAGAACTGCTGGCATTCAACTGAAGAATGCGGATTATTATATCCTTCTCAGTGCTTATGATCACCAAATATTTACCTGTTGCATCAACAAATTTATCAGTTCTTACCCTTACATCTTCTTGTTGGAGAGCTCTATAAGCCACTTTGCAGAGAAACACAACAAAGCTAACTCTTTCTTAAAGTAAAGTCTCCTCCTTTACTTTACACCTGTATGAACCTGACTCTTGCACAGTGTTTGCTCTCTTTATTGAAGTAGATTTTCTTTCTTCATGTGGTTACCAAGACTCTCTTTATTTTCTTGGTTACCCCTCCTTTACCTTCTTTAATGCCTCAGTATATAAAACCTGGTTAATAATTCTGTCTCTTTGTATTTCTCTCATTTGCTTTTGTGCAACACAGCCTTGAAAAGTGGCACTATGATCTCCTTCACACTTGCAGCACTTTACTTTATCATTTGAGCTATATTTTCTGCGTGCACAATTCCCTCCATACCATGCACACCTTTCCTTTCCTTTGCACTGCCCTGCTACATGACGTATACACTGACACCTGGAACATTTACACTGTGGCAGAACATGTTCTCTCACTGAATAACCAAACGTGCCCAGTAAGACTTACTACTTCCTTTAGTAAGAAGTTCTCAAAATAAAGTAAGATTGATATTCTCTCCATTCTCCCACCCCCCTTTTTCCTGATCAACCTTTAACCTTCAGCCACCTTAATTCCTTTCTCTCTAAGTTCTGACACAATTTCTTTAATAGATAATTGGTAGTGGAGCACCACATGTTACACTATCCACAACATATTAGATGTTTACATATTAGTGTTATAGATGGAAGTAAGTGGCAGACACACTTGATGATTAACACTGTTCCTCTAGTTTAACATGAAAAAAAAGAAAAAAAAATGGCATGTCTTAAACCACCGAGGAGTAATGATGCTCTAAAGACAACAAGATATTTGGGATCCTGTGCAGCCCTGAGGCTCTCTGCTAGAGGCTGGTCTGGAGTTAGCCATTTTACACGGCTCATCCATCACGACTCATTGCCAGAAGCCTGTTGTTAGCAAAGCCAGACCTCTAGTCCTGCGTAGCCCCGAGTCCTGTCCTCAGGGAGAGTCAGCACCATGATAAAGCTGTACTCCTGCCTAAGTGCTGCCTGGCAGATGTGAAGATTATATTTATAGGTAATGATTAGGGAGCCTGAGTAAGAGGTAAGCCAGAGGTCACTCACCTAAGACTATGGTCATCACCTCAGCTTTAAATATATGTCCACATTATTCTACTTAAAGATACTCTATGGAGTTTTTAACTAGTTATGAAACAGTTTCAGTTTAATACTGATGCCCCTATGTGATGCAAACAAGACCAACAGTGAGAAAATAGGCTACCTCTATTAGTTATTCTTAATACCCGCATGCATGGTGCTAACTGAAGGTCCGTCTCCCGAGCTGCTGCCCACGCTCCTCCTGGTGGAATAGTCTCCTTGCAGCAGGGAGTGAAGTGCAGAGGGAACATGTAACCTAATGTTAGGTGAAACACTACCACCTTTGTCCACAGGAACCGCCAAAGTCAACACAAAACAAGGTCCATAGAGCTGCTTTAACTTAAACTGTTATGTAGGCAAAGGCACAGATGGTCCATCGACAATAAGATCATTTTGTTGTCAAGGTAGAAATTGTTCTAAACCAGCAACACATATTGAGCTACATGTGCAGTGTAAACAAGTGATGGTGGACTTGGCACAATGGTGTGTGGAGCTAAATGCTAACATATTTTATGTTAACTATGACATTCCCACCAGCCTCAGCTGAGACTTGTGTTAAGCACAAATTAGCAAATGTTTGCAAATGCTAACACACAAAACTAAGATAATGAACACAGTAAACATTAGACTCTTGTAAATATGACCACTGGGGGGCATAGAAGTAAAACATTTTTAGTTCTACCACAGTGGCTTTAACATTGGTTAATAATTACTTTTGAATTTTAAAACAGTAGACAACAGTTTACTTGTCTTTGGACTACATTAAATGTTAGATCTCATCAAATCTTCCAGGGCACAAGCGGGAATTTCTTTAGGGCACAATTCAGGAACCAGTGTTGCTTCACTAGTAAAAATTGCTGTATTTAATTAAACACCAGTGTGTAGTTTGTGCAAACTGTGCAAACTCTGACATCTCAGACACAACTTCTCTTTTACATTTATATATAAAAACTTTGCTCAGAGCAGTTTTTACAAAATGTTACATGAGGCACCTATAAAACTGTATAGTCTTAGGTTCCCTACTGTCTTTGACATCTTTGGCTCTCTATGTCCATCTCTTTCCATCCCCGCCTCCATCCTACAGCCACATCCTACTAATTACCCCTCAGCAGTGAGACAGTGTTGCGTTTACTGACATGCTGAGGCAGGCCCGGTCTGTCTGACTGGTGGCTCTGACAGCCTGTCACACACATAATACACACATATGCACTCCATCAGAGCCACTGTGATAGCAGATAGTGGCGTGAGTCCTGGCCTCCGACCTGCAACCTCACTGGACCTCACCACTACTGGAACCAGCCCTCCACAACTACTAACCTATACCCCATTACCCCCACCGCCACACCACACGTGCATTTAAATGAGCTCCATGGCAATTTGCTGCTGTGCTGCCATCTCTGTGTCTGCCTCTGTTTGTCTCTGTCTCACCCCTGCTCACTCTTTCTCTCTCTCTCTGTCTCTCTCTCTCTCTCTTTCTCTCCTTGCAACTAATGAGGTTCTTGCTGGCTGTCAGTGCAGCCTGGAGATGCTGGAGGGTCTAATGGAAAGTCAAGAAGATACAACCTGGGGAGCGGGGAGAAGCTCTCCAGATCTAGGAGTCACCAGGGTTTAGGTTAATTGTACAAATAAATATGGCACGCATAACAGAGGGTGATTTGTCATCATCTGTTAAAGAGGCAGCTTGCCTTACTTTTGTGTGGGCTCGTGTGTGTGTGTGTGTGTGTGTGTGTGTGACTGAGACATGGAAAGAATGCCATGCAGTGGTGTGTGTGTGTGTGTGTGTGTGTGTGTGTAGCTGCTGGGTACTCCCTGATTGCTGCCTCACTAGCTGACATGTTTCCCTCTACCTGCTGAGACAGGCCCCGCTGACAGAGATACTGAGAGATCATTAGTGTTAGCCCCCGTGACATAGCCGTCTGAACAAGTCTCCTCCCCTCCCCTCCCCACACATCCTCACCTCTCCCCGCTGCTCCCCTGCCTCCAGTTTTGTTCTATCAGTTTGTCCCCTTCCCCCCGATCTCATCATGTTCTTCCTGTTACTGTTGTCGGCCCCCTGACAACAGTCTGGTCTCATCTTGCCTCCCCCTGCCCATCTAGCTTCAGCAATTGGTGCAGAGCTCACATGTTGCTGAATTCCCACCTTTAATTGAAAGGGGCTGCTGGAATGGTTTTCTACAATCCTTTACATTAAATCACTGGAGGCTACATGAGAAACTGCTGTGATTAGTGGTAGTTATTAGGGATAGGTGGAAAGGTAACTCAAAAACAAAAAAAAAAACACTGAGCGAGAGATAAAAATACAGTAGTTATAAAGACCACTTAGAGTCACTTTTATTATTTTTAACTGTAGAGTTTAACACTGGGGGCCAATTTGTTCCACATTAGTGACCTCAACACTCAGTAGATCCCACAGACTCAGAGATTTGTGAGGCCACTGAAATACCCTTGAAGACAAAACGAGCTGCTGAATAACAGTTTAAAAAAATGACATTTTTGACAGTTAAACATTATGTGATTGTACAGACTGCTTAAGTCGCAGATGGGATGAGGAGATGAATGTGAATTTGTTAGAAGTTCTCACATCACTGTCTCTCATGTGACACTTAATCAGGACACAAACCTCACGGGGAACTGGTTTCTACCACTGAAATTTAAGAACAATTAATGCTGTCAAAAAAGCAGTCTGTGGATTATTTCAACAACCTGAAATGACACGCATTAATAAACTCTGCTCAACTAATTGGGTGCAATTTTTATTATTGTTTTTAATATTGTTTCAAGATTATGAGGTGATGAAATGCACATAATACACATTTTCTAATTTAAAAAAGAAAAGTTTGAAAACACCTGTTATTGATCGATATTTGTCTTCTTTCCTTTAATAATTAAAAACTGTGTAGTTCAGAGCTCAAATATATTATTAACATTTGAAATAGTTTTGGCATCTATTTGCAAAGAGGGTTTTCCATAGTCTTACCCCATGAAAAACGGTGGTGTATATTTGCGTAGAAGAATAATATTGCATCTAGTTACACTAAAATGATCATTTCATGTGAAAGGACCAGAGCAGTAAGAAAATTACCCAAAAGGTCCTAAATAAGAAAGTCATCCCTACTTTTACTGCTCACCCCTTTGCTATCATGGTCCCCTTACCAACAAAATGCCTGTTTTATATCTGTGGATTTGACTGGTTCTTTGTCTATTTCATCGAAACGCTATAAAAATATGAGTTGTAGTGGTAGCAATCCAGTCCACACTCCTACAGCAATTTCCTCAAATTATTATCACAATATTATTGTAATGCAATTGGTGATGGCTAATCCAAGTTCCAATAAATTATGAAGGGCACAATGTTATGTTGTCACTGATAGATCTATATTTCTGAAAATCCACCGCATCTACCCACACGCACCCTGATGAGATTTTAAATGAAAAAAAAAAAAAAAAAAAAGATTTACTACAACTAATCTCCTCATGGTGGGTATGATGTTTATAATCTTTGCTGATTAAAGATAACGCTGTCTGACATCATAAATGTTGGGTTCATAAAAGTGGAAATAAAGTCATTTGAGGATGTGAATAAAAATTAATTAGCAAGAGAGAGAGATCAGTGGACTTACTATCAAGAGACAGATAAAGATTTTAAGTGAGCGTGCTCATGTTTGTATCGTTAATAAAGTGAGGTTTAAGCATGTGGATCAAGGCACACTCTCTGCGCTCCATGAAACACGGCCCGGGCTCTTTTAAACAGCATGACCTCATAAACCACAAAAAAACAGTTTAACTGTCCAACAAAAGCAATGAAATTTTCATAAACATTATCAGCGCCTGTTACAGCAGGCTAATAAGAGGCACTTGGAAGAAAAGAATCATGTAAATAGTTCCCACACAGGGACGCCACCACAGTGAAAGTCAACACCAATGACAAACTCTATTCGCTTGCCACATTAAATTACATATCTTCATAAAGCCCCAAAAGATCATGACTTGATGAGCCCAACAAATCATGGCACATGGACCGGCGAAGGCTTTAAGGGTTTCTTAGATTTTATGCGGGTGAAATTAGATCAGGCTCAGAAATGAGGAGGTTATGCCTCTTTGAACGCTGCCCAACATGAAACCTGAAATATTAGGCAACAGCCTCCCAAGCTGGGAAGAATATTAAAAAAGCATCACATCCCAGATTACGACATTACACATCAATGCTTATCCAATTGCCATTTCACACATGACATGACTTTATCAGTTCCTGCCTCCACTTCAAGTTGAGCTTGGAGGATAAACAAGATTTCCTATAAACATGAATCATAATCACTTTACATTAAAGATCAGTGACTGAGCATATTATAAAGCTGTTTCTACAGTAAAGAGCATTTGATGTCAAATATTATTACCATAATAAACATAATGAGGATTATCTGGTGGTTTTAAAGGAGCAGTCCATCAGTTCAGTATTGCATTTAAAGTTGGTGGAAATAAAGTGTGGTCAAAACTAGTGCAGCAAAACTGATTCTGATATTTCTTCTTCTTTCTTCTTCTTCGACTGTTTTTAGGCAAATATAATAAAATAATGAATAATAATAAAAAGAAACAATAGTTGTCAGACAACAAAAATCTTCAACAACTGTGTGGAGCCAAAATCAATATTTGACTAAAACAACTGATCTGTTCTTGATGTGAATATTTTCAAGACAAAAAAAAACAATGTTAAAAAAAGGAATTTATTATTCTCCATTATAATTAAATATTATGGGTACCAGACCATAATTTAGGGAAATAAAATTTAGGGTATTACAACAAATGTTTAAATAGCAAAATAGATAAAATGTGAAATTTGTGTTTTTTTCACATACGAAATTTGCTTTCACTTACAGTTTGGCTGGCGGACAGTAGATACTATAGATACTGTATGTACACTATATGACTTCCTTTTACATTATTTCGATATTTCTCATCACCCCACTAGGTGGCACTGTCTGTCAAATAAAGCTCAGTGCCAAAGAAAGCAGCTGCACAGTCAAGGGTCAGTACACCAATGTCATATTTTTTCCTCTCTGCACATGTCACTTCTTAATCTTGCATCACATTAACATGTCAATCATTATAAAGAGCGTTTTGCTGCAGAAACACGTCTGTAATGGATGGTGATCATGTCGCACAGATGCTCTCTCTACATACATGTCAGTTTAGCTCTGGGACTGATCATCTCCCTGTTGATGTTTTGAACAGCAAAGGGTCTTTGGCTCTGTTAGTCTCTGTATTCCATCACTTGGACGGGTTAGCAGTGCACAGTGTCAGTTTGTCAGCTCGGAAAATTAATTAGCCCTCAAGGGCCGTTTCAGTGCCAGTACCGTGCCCGTTCACAGTGTGCATTACAGCTCCAGAAGGTTCCATGTGGATTTGGCTATTTGATGTTCACTGAAGCTTAGAGGTCTGGCCACTGTTCAAGACACAGAAAATGTATCAGCACCACAACTTTGTGCGTTGCTGGACAATCCCTACTACATTCCTCTGCAGGAACAGGAGAGCAGATCTTTTTGTCTCCTCTCGGACAGTTCTTCCTGCTCGGCCTCAGATCTCAGCCCAGCTAAACTGATGTGCCCCAGCAGCCCTACAAGCAGACAGGTTGTGCTTGAGTGGAGTGGGCCACATGCTGCTAGGAGCCTCAGCTTTGAACTTTTACAGTGGCTCCTCCGGAAAGGAAAGAGCTGTTACAAAAGGAAGGTAAGTACCGTGCAGGATTTTTATTAAGAGTTTGCTGCAACAACATGCAGGAGGAATGTAATACTACATAGACCCGCTGTAATATCTAGCACAAACAGCCCATTCTGATCATAAGTGTATGTGGATTTTTTGTCACTAACTGTGGCAGACACTGACAAACAGCTGCTCTTTTTGTAAAAATATTCCTCCCAGACACCAGGACTCATTTAACCATTACAGATTGCTTTCAGTGAGACAAGATAAAAAGTAGAAAACAAAAAAATGTCTGACCAGTTGTTGTTTAACTCATGAATGACATTTGTTTAAATCTGATTTGCTGGAAGACATTTACATAGGGAAGGAAATTGCTGGGAAATGTCAAAGAATTAACGGTTTTGATAGGGCACTGAGAAATGCTGCTTTTTTGTACTCCGTGGCATTTTGGCATTTTGAGGCTTAAAAGTCAAATGGATTTCATTGATTTGTCTTCATGCTGGATGTCCCCTCAGCCGCTCTGCTTGCACTAGTGACTCTTATTGTTGCTTCTGCCAAATGGGCTTTTTGTGACGGTGGAGAGGAGGGGAAGGCTGCCTGCCTTCGGAGTTCCACAAATGGAGCAACTTTCATTTTGAGAGTAGCCCTGCTAGTCGAGCCTGCCCATTAAAGTATTACTGAATGTCTCCAAACAACTAATGAGTTTATACCAATACACTGACTCGCTTCTCTCTAGTGGTGAAATTCAGGGCATCTTATGAGCCACCTCAGAGGCACCATATCTTTAAATCCATTAGGGGGCACTAGATTATAATGAAACACTTTGGAGCTCAAGGTGGAAGAAAAGATGATGGTGATGTCTAACCTTGTTGTTAAGAAATAATAATAATAAAAAAAACTGTGACAAAGATGCAGAAACCAAATATCAAAGAAAATATTTCCCAGTGTTTCAGTATTGACCTTCATTTATTCCCTTTTTGAACTCAATCAGCTGGAGTCTGTTGTTCATAAACTTTTTATGTCTGGCACCACACTGAATGAAAATGTATAGCAGAAATAAAAAATAGACCCCTGCTGGTTAGGTGTAGAGATATTTGAAAAGGCTATAAATTTCCCTGAACATTGAGTCCATTCAGTTGCCTAACAAAATGATATTCACGGGGGATTCGTAAAACACCAGATTTTCTCCTTCACACTTCATTATGCCTCCTACTGAAAGCACAGTGCTGCTTGTAAAATATATATCTTGGCTAATGCATGCTATGTGCTAATTTGTCCAAATTGATACTTGGCAGATTTTGAGAAAAATGAGTTGAAAAAAAGAAAAAAAACCCCCACAGCTCTGCCTGGATTTGATTCCTTTGCCTGGAAGGGAGCTCTCTGATTAACCAGGTTGTTCCACTAAAAAACCAAAAACATGAACGTCTCTAACAAGAGGAAGGAGGAAGTCTATGTGATCCGGAGCACAATCCTCAGGTAGGATTTGACCCAATTGTCTGTGATGCATCTCCATTCAAATGCTATCTGACGGCTTTCTGTTTTACACTGCGACCATTAAAGTGGGATGAGGTCTGTGAGTAAATGTCTTCGCCGGACGTCTCATCATTATTCCTACATTTATTAAATTAGGATGATTTATGGCTGGTTTGTATGGAGCACAGTATATTACCTAAATGACTATTTAACTGAACACAGGAATTTCATTAACTTCTGACCTCCCAAGTACAGATTGTATTGCATCGGTGCAGCTAGATAAAGGACTTCGGTACAACTTACTCTTATGAATACTTAGAATTTACTATTTTTGGGGGATGTGGTGGAATATTGTGGACTTTGCTGTTAATGCTGTATGTGTTATACAGAAATGTCCACAGTACATGTGATGAGGAATGTTAAATAAATGTCAAAAATAAACAATAGATTTGGCGATTTTTAAGACCAACATTATGAATATAGTTTCATGTTTTAAGTTTTGTAAATGTTGTAAATGTAAATGCAAATGTTACCCAAACAAAAATAAATGGTGGACACATTATGGACTATTTTCAGGATACTACTGAGTATTCAAGTAGTAGTAGTAGTAGTAGCAGTAGATAGATGGATAGATAGTCACTTCCTCCATCTCAAATAAAACTTTCTGTAGCCAAAGAGGCTGCAGATTTTTAATCAATTTAATATCTGAGGGTCAAAAAAAAAATACTGTCATTTCACAGCATAAGTCTCATATACATACTACTGATATCCTAAGTATTTTCTTCAGCTGTGATCAGAGTAGACATCCTTGGATCCATTACAGTACCATGTAGATACTAACACATAGACCTGCAGCCCGTAGCAGTCAAATCAGACCATATCCTGCCAGATTAGACTGACTGTAATTTGGACCTGGTCCAAGTCAGGTCTTTTTATGGGATTTGTTGACAATAAGAAAAAAGTACAATCTCATTAGACTTATTCTTTAAAAAAAAAAAAGATCCGTACACCCTTTAATCAATTAAGACATAAAATTCCAAGTATTTATTACATCTTCGAATTGCCAGACTGCTTTCAAGATAAGCAGACGCCATATTTACAGCCTCACTTAAAATGGCCACAATGAGTCTTAACCATCAGTACATGTACATGTTTATTACATCTTTATGTAACTTTTTGTGGTACCAGCAGTCTGAAAGCTCCACTAACAGTTTTACTTTGAAAACGTACCAATTCAGTATTAGGACACAAGTATGATGATTTACAAAAAAATATGTTAGTCTATACCTACACTGTACATTACACTGCAGCAACATAGACCACATGCTTTATGGCACAAAGGGTTGTTGATTTAAGGCAAAAGACAGAAAGAGGGTGCTGTTCTACCTTAAAATAAGCAGGTGTCAAAACAGAATCTTCTTCACTGGGGTTTACAAGAAATATGACCTCATGTTTAGAAAAATGCGAGACAAAAATAGGGGTTACAGATCAATTTGACCACTGTTTCATTCATTCAAAGATTACATTGATTTATTGATGTTTACAGATGCCACATGTAGCATCTGGACCCCCGCAATTATGCATGCATGGCTGTGTACGGAGCACATGACAAAGAAAATGAAATACCATACAGCGCAGCTACATACAGTACACGGGGCAGTACGTTATTGATATGTATTGGTGTTCTGTACCTCTGTGACTTTCCTCAGAAGTCTGTCTTGAAGGGAGCTGCACATTCATAAGATGAATATAAAGAACTTCGCATGCTGAGATGCATACATGAATGAGAATGTCCCTCCACACCGACCGTACATAATCAGCCAGCCATGTACCTTGATTGTTCTCAGCGGAGACTCTGCTGAATTCAAAGCGTCCTTTTAAAATCCATGGAATTCACCCTGGAAGAGAGTGGGAGGAAAGAAAATATTTCCAGCCCACATTACCTGGAGAGTCATTTTTCAGCCGAGCTGCGTGAGATTTGGTTAAGCCTGCCCGTGTCTCCCGCCGTGCCCTGAGGTCATGTCAGATGGACAGGTTGGCTAGATATGTAAAACTATTCCACAGATCCTGAGCCTGGGGTTAAAGATGAGGAGTCAGGCATGAACTCACCTCTTCTCTCAGGGTGACACAAGTCTGTAAATGGCATTAGCTCCGAATATGTATCACACCACTGCTGCCCTTTCCTTTTGCCCGTGTGGGGGTTATGCTGCTGCTCAATTCTGGACCAATGTGAGGTGCATTAATTATGAGCTCTGAAACCTGACCAAGTATGAACTATATATGTGAAATAAATATGTATCTGCGTGCTGTATGTACACATGACTTTGCCTCCATCCTTCAGCGTTCAGCTCCCTCGGCCCTGCTGTGCGTAAAGAGCTGACAGCGCTGTTCATTCCACTCGGGATGATGATGTGGATGTCATGAATTGTATTGGCAGCTGCCAATGTCGATACGGCATTATGGAATGAACCAGTGTTTCACACAGTGTCTTAATCTAATTTACAAGGCTCCCCGCTTCCTGGGCAGCCAGGATGCTGCTGGGTCGGCCAAAGTCGAGGAAACAAAGTAAATATAACGGACAGGATGCCCTTCTGCCATTCATGGGGAAAGGTATCCAACATGGGCAGCACAGGTTGGTGGTGGTGTGATTTAAGATAAAAATACTGGTGAAAATTATGCAAATACTGACTTGTACTCAGTTTTAGATAAGAATGCAGCCCTTCTTGTGAATCCAATATCCAGCAGTCACCTATGCATCGGAATGATCTGCGGCACATGCATAGAAGAAGTATTCTGCCATTGTACCACACGTACAAAAGGCTGAGACATGGCTTTAACAGCCGTATTGTATTGCTCCTGCTGGCTCTGCGGTGCATCAATCCCATGCAAATTGCCCCACTCTGTGTTTTTTTTTTTTTTTTGGAAAGCACACCCAAACACTCCCCATCTCATACATATACACACAAGCACACATTGCAGCACTTCCCCCAGCATCCCTTTACGTGATATCATTAGCTATAAGCAATTGCCTGACAAGCAAAAGGCAGAGCGCCAGTTTTTTTTTCCTTCCCTTTTTTCGCTGCACATAAATCTTAAGACCACATATGCTGCTGTCTTTTATGCAATTGTTCCCCCAAACATGTATCTTCCTTTCTGTCACTGCATGGCTTAAATCAATTAGTACAGGAGTGTTTAAGCTGCAGTACGTCGCCCTTCAGTCTGTTTTAACACAACTAGGGAGCTTTTAATTTTGGACCACTTTACAGTTGTGAAATGTAAAGGAGCTGACAGGCAGGGAATGGCTGTTATTTACAAGTATGGCGTGGTGGAGGTAGTTTAGTATGCAGGCCACCACATCTGTAACAATACAATTTCCTTTCAACAACAGGGTGATTTCCTCTTTCGGGAGCCAGTGTTGGCACAGAAAAAAAACCCACAGCGGTTTGCTCTGGGAGGCTTTTAAATCGAGCTCTGTGTCCAGTGTGACGCCGGGCCTTGCATCAGATGAGACAATACAGCAGGGTTGTTGGTTTATTGGAATGCTCACATGCAGGGACACACGTGTGAACACTCACACAGAATGAAGTGTTGGATGTCTCATCACAACTTCTCTGCTTTATCTTTATTTAGCCAGTCAGTGTTGGAGAGCGATGGGGAGTCTGGGAAACATCAGAGAGAGGACTGTGCAGGGATTTGATCCCCGGGCCACTGGAGTTACATATGATTACAAAAGCGAGGAACTTAATGAATACACCATCTCTGGGCCGTTCACGGCTTCTCTCGGCGGCGCAGGAAATTCTCAGAGCGCAGTGTACCTAATTATTGCCCCATGTCTCTGCTTCTCTGCAGCAGCTCGGGCTTTGGTTGCCTTGCTGAGGAGAAATTTAAGAGGTATTATTCGGGGAGGCGGGTGAGTTATTAATCCCTATTTCCCTGAATTTACCAGCTGATCTCTGGACTTAAACGAGCAACCTTACGATAACAAATTTGCATCAGCAATAGTGTTTGACGTGGTGGATAAAATTGATTGTCAGTTCCTCCTCTTACACTCTATTAAGTGTAAAATTGAAATAATATACCAGGAAACGGTCTTTTGTGATGGAAAATATTAACAATGTTTACAGTGGAGTTTATAGTGCTTTAGACATGTGTGCATGAAGCTTATCATTTAAAATAAGACTGTTCAAACTTTTGCTTACTAAGCCCCATTGCTGTATTTAATGCTGCTACTCCCATAAAGCTTCCTGTTCTCAAACACAAACAACAGCAGCAGTGGTAAAGTTATTACAATTTTTTTTAAGAGACCCTTGATTTCATAGAGCGGTGGACCAAAAGCAGAATTTCTAACTGGCAACCTTCAGTCCTACCTGAAATGGTTTGTCAGCTGTAGTTAATTAAGCTGACATTGGTTCTACAAGCAGGCTGAAAACACTATCTGGTTGACTTTTTAATGCTTTCCTGCCAAGCCATATTGAAACAGGTGTCCTATAAAATGGTCTTATACTATCTGTATCTGTTTACATACATGATATTATGCAAAAAAAGCCAACAAGTTATATTTATGCTTTGTTAACTGTTTTCAAAAGGTATGTTTCACTTTACAAAAGGCTTTTAGGATGAAGGATGGGTTGGTGACAGAAACACTATCTCAGATAATGTATTTGGCTGAGGCCGAAGGAATGTAAACTTCTTCAAATTTAATAAATGCAGGGCAGAGCCGCGAGTCAATTATGGGATAATGTTAAATGCCAAGAGATTATGTAACAGTAGCACAGGTAGAGAAGAGTCAGAAAGTCAGAAAACAGACTCAGGACCGTCAGTTAATGGTTAGTTAATGTCAGCCATGTCGAAGTCTGCTAACATCAGCCACCATGAGCTACAAAACGTACCAGAACCAGTGAGGCTGCAGTGAGACCCTTTAGTGTATTGAACTGAAAAATGCTTTGTTTGTGGCAAAATAATTCAACTTTTCATTTGTCATAAGAAGAATATTTTTATTTATTCTTTGTAAAGTTTGTTCATGTCTGGTTGTAATTTATGTCTTAGTGATTTTTTAATCTGAACGTCATAATTTACCTGCATATGCACAAAAAATGAACTAAAATGAACTTTAAATCCTTAGTTTGGTTGTTATCTTGTTTGGCTGTCTTGATTTTTCAGGTTTCATGTTTATTTTCCCTTAGCTAAAGCCAGTCAAGCTCTTTCTGTGTTGACACTCAGCTGAAATGGTTTTGACATGAGAGGTAGAGAACCCAGCAACGAGTATCCAGGTTATATTTGGGTCAGTTCAGGGCTCTGGCACGGAGGTGTGACATACCCATGTTGTGCCAGAGCTGGCACACTGCTGTGAGCGCCTCGGCTTGCTTTCTGCTACCAAGGTTTTCAGTCCAAGCCTGAAGTGCGACTCACCCGTATGGAAAATCACTTCCCACATAACCCCTGCTGCCTCCCTCCTCTCTGTCTTTTCCCCAGTTAAAGTGTTGACATGGCCCACAGAGTCACCTAAGGGGAAAAACACAGAATCTCCTGAGTCATTGCTCCACTTCTTTTTCCAGAAGCATGACAACAGGCCAAGACGTCAGGGTTTGGCATTTTCCCATCCTTAGGTCTGCCTGTCCAACATGCTGGAAGCTAAATGCCATCAGAAGGGTACGATCATCAAAGTGGTCTTTGCCTAAATGCTACTGTTTCCTTAATGTTGTGGGGAGGCTTATTTATGAATGTGCTGAAATCTGCCTCTGGCCCACTGCGTTCTCCATCGACATTGTACGCAGTGACATAAATCAGAAAGGCATTGCTTGTCTGCGCTGTATTTCTCCTGATTCTTGATACAGCATTATGCAGGAGCATGATTGTATCTAATTGAAAATGGAAATGAATCACATGGAAAAAGCGAAAATGAAATTAAAGTGAGGGAGGTAAGCGCTGACGCTTCCCTGAGGACGGTGAACCACAAGGCACCAGCCTTGGTTACATAACTGTTTTCCCTCTGCTCCCTTGGCAAAGAAATGAAAACACACATACACATTCACACACACAAACACCGACCGAAAGCAATTAGGACTGAGGAAATAACAGGGAGTAGGAGTCTGTCTAGTGTTTCCATCAGAGCTAGCTTCTCTGCAACTGGAGCTACGGCACCAGAATAACACTGAGTCAGTAGAGTGTCCCTCAGAGAGCAGTTAGTTTTCGACTAACCATTTATTTAAGCCATGATGGGGCCTAAAACCACACTGTGAAAGTGTGTTTGTTTTCTTTGTATGTTTTTGTGTTTCCATCCTTAAAGTGTGTCTTCACAAAAATAGGGAAATGAAATGAGGAAAACTGAGGTTGAAACTGAGGTTTTGCCATTCACTCACTCATACATTTGTCAGGGAGCAAAGACTTGGGTTTAGGGTTGTAAAATCTGGATATGGTTTCAGTCTAACCACCTTCACTATTGGACAATTTTTCCAGCAAGAACTGCATTTTTAAAGCTGCTATGATCAATACTTCTTCAATAATAAATTGATCTAATGTGTAATGTTACTCACAAAAACCCCACAGATGATGAACTCTGCAGTCTCACTCAGCTCTACTCGGCTTTATAGGACCTTTCAGCTACTTGTTGTGATTTTCTACACCACAACTTACTGTTTTGGTTCACTCTTCCTGTCCTCATGGCATCATTTTCAGCCCCGTCAGCTGTTTCCACTGAATGTTTGTATACATCAGCTCCATACTTCCCTTCATCAGAAACACGACCATATGCTCAAATGTCTGCAGGATGCTCTCAGTATGCTATGCTAACAGTTCGGCATGTCAACAAGGGAAGTTAAAGGAAACTTTCCGTTTAGTGTAATGGCTCCACCTTATAAGTATCTTTCGTTTGAATATATATTTCACTCAGAACTCATAGCTTAATATACAGTATTGAAGTTTCTAAGTACTGGAACAAACAGAATGTGTACTCTGTGTAACAATAGACATATTTGTATTATATTTTACTTTTACTTTAATGCCTCTTAATGCTATTTTTGGGACATCATTTGAATATCTCACTGCAACTATCTCACTCTGTGCAATCTCATCCCAACTAGCATCCTTTTAGGTTAGATGTGCATGGAAAGGATTAATGTTGGTTGTAGGGAATTAACTTAATCTAATGAAGGCTCTCACAACTATGCCCTTGGCCAGTGAACACTCCCTCTGACTCACATATCCAGCACGTCCTGCCCTCCCTGCCTCCACTCCTGCCCCGGAGTCCATCCCCCATCCACTTTCCACCCACTCACCCTCCAACCTCTTTTGTCATCGTCCTCTTCTTCATCCTCAGCCTCTGACTCACAGTGCCAGTATCCTGTGACACTTTCAGGATGATCACACAACCACTACCACCCCCCTCCTCCCTCCCCTTTCTCTCTCTCTCACTCACACATACACATATGCGCACACAATCTATGCTTGCAGACTTGCCCAGTGTTAAGTCCCTGGCTTAGTCAGCCTCTGAGCAGAGCCCAAGCCCTGCTGGGAAAGAGAGGCCAGGCAAGCCCCAACAGAATGCTAATGATGTCATTAACCTCTGGACTCAGGGTCGGGGGGGGGAAAGTGGCTCTGAAAGGCAAAGATCACGTCACTCTTCCACTTACTTGTTACATATTTACTATTAGGTATGCACGCAGGTGCCTGACCAAAATAGGCCTGTGTGGAAACACTAAAGTAAGCCTTTTATTGAATTAAACATAATGAGCTCACTGATAGCTGTACTTTTTTGGACACTAAATCTTTTGATTACAGTCTTAGACAGGGTGCAGACGTCTCTGTACATACACACATTTGGAAAATCCTTAAATGGAAATGAAAAACAGATGAATACATGTATTCCTAATAATAAAAACACATTACTAGAGTGAAAAGGCAGCTCAGGCACTATGCAGTGGGTAAATGAGGCTTCATATAAAGAGGAAGGGGTAAACTAGTGAGGGTTTTGAAAGCTCAAATTTATTGATAGCCAGAATTTTGTCATCACTCATTTTATGAAAAAAATGTCAGAAAAATGCCAAATATAAATATAAATATAATCTCTGGAATGAAAAAAACTTCCCCACAGAAGCAGTGAGTAATTATATAAGCAGTAATTTAAGAAAAAAGAGTTTGAAGCTTTCAGGCTGGCTGGTAAACATATAGAGAGGCTGTCTTTATGCTTTTCAGTCTAATTATTGTAGCTCTTCTATTGCAAAGAACCTATAAATACCTAAAAATAAAATCCAGATAGTGCAGAGATAATACAACAGATACAGTAGAATAAAGTGTGTTCATTCAGCTTTCTTTTCAGTTTCAGTTAGTTTGTTTAAAGCAGCTATAGTCTATATATCTATAATAATAATGTATGAAACATTGTGAAGATATCATGACTGGATTTAGCAGCTGCCTCATTTAGTCATGTGGGAATAACTAACTGAACCACCAAGATGTCAGTTCGGCAAAACGGATACATTTCATTAACAGACAACAGCTAGGGAAAAAACAACAAGAACGGTTAGTTTTAGCTGTGACTAAGACTAGCAGCTAGCTCACTATTGCAATCTTGCTGTAGTTGCAATAAGAACACTTCAGCTAGCTGTTTATTTCTGCGTGACAGTAAGCGTTCACATTTTTGGCTCAGATTTGTAGTTACTACAAAGAAAATGACATAATAATTCTGTGTATTGTAAAAGATTTCCACCGTGGGACAGAAAGAACAACGTACAGAGCCTTCATTTTTATATTTATTTTATCAAGGTGGAATCTAATATCAGACACAAACAACACTGCTTTAGCATATTTATTAAAAAGCTATTATGGGTTTAATGCATTAGTTGAACTTCAAAGACCCACTAAATATTTTCTTAAGTGTAACAGCTTGCCTCACAGCCATCAAGGACACATTTATTCTAAACATATGAGATCATTTCTGTAAGCTCTCTTGCCCTTCTCCCAGATGGCTTTAAAAAACTACCAGAGGGCCCTAGATGGAGCCGATGGCAAGGTGTGTGTGTGTGTGTGTGTGTGTTGGTGTGATCCGCGAGATAGCATGACAGAGCCCTGACATGCTAGACAGATAAAAACATCTCAGAGTCAAATTGCAATATTTGTATGCATGGGTGTCATAGTATGGCTTTCAATATTTGGGGAATTTTTTGGACTGTAAACAAAAAATAATGAGCTTTGCACTGACTGTGTGTGTGCGAGTGTGTGTATGTGTCTGAAACTCCACATTGCATTGTCAGATGAATATGACAGCTTCTGACATGCCGACTTGGATCTATATCAACGCCGACAGCCGACAGCCGACAGCGAACCTACACACAGATTAACCTTCAGGACAGATTTGGGGGTTTTTGTATTCTGTAGAGAAATCCCAGCTTGTAAGTTTCCACCCCCACAGTCCCACCGCGGGTCTCTGTCCTACGTCCACTCTCAGGACATTTCCCATGGAGGAATACAAGTGTAGTGGTCAGAGGAGGTCAGGGTGGGGTGGTGGTGGTGGTGGGAGGAGGGCACCCGCTGCACATTAGGCTTCAGCTAATAGGGTCATCGATGTCAGCTGGCCGGATGAACATCTGTCCAGTGACTCACACACGCACACACACACACACAGGGATATATGCAGCTATATATGCAGATACACACAGATAAATGCGCGGACACACATGGAAGCAGCACCTGCGAAGTTGCACATAAATATGTAAAATCAGACGTGTTATGCAAGCACAGGCACACACAAGTATGCGAACAGACATTTAAGACACACACACACAAAGGCACACACATACACAGGAACACAGCAGGAGGAAGAGGAAGTGGCTGCCAAGGAGGTGGGAGATGAGTGGGCACTAAGCAAACAACACTTAGAGCAGGAAGTCCCTATAGGAAGGTTTGCTTGGAGGAAGGAAGTGTGTTTGGAGTGTGTGTGTGTGTGTGTGTGTGAGTGAGTGAGTGAGTCCGTGAACATGTGCGGAGGAGGTGTGGATGTAACACCATGGGTCCAGCTGACTTTGAAACCACAACAGAGTGGTGTAGATTTTTTTCTTCTTTTTTTTTTGCGCTGTATCCATATCAGAAGCAGCACATGTCCTTTACAGGGTGAAAGCCGGTCAAGGGAAACATCTGGTTTCTTTCAGCTCCACTAACTTCGCCCAGGTTATAAAAATTTCAGCTGGCCACTTTGTTAATAAAAGCCTTAAATCGTGGTCATTTTCAAATGCAAATCCATACGTGGGGCTTTTAATGTGCCGCCACTTTGAAAAGCTCAATTATATCATAGGCAAGGGCACAGATAAGCCAAGGTAGGACTGAATACAGTGGCGTGAAAAAGTCTATTATGGAGGAGCCACCTCAATATACTTTTTATTTCACCTTTCTCCCTTTCTGCCTCAGAGCATGTCGGGCAAGAGAGTTACATCATTTTTCCATTCGCTTTTTATTTAAGGCTCTTTAGAAATATATCAATAGACGCTGCACCCATACCTTGGCTCAGACCAAAGAGAATCTGACGCGTTTTCAAAGTAGAAGTTGGCGAGTGATGACTCAGCCGGTGATTTGGGTTTTCTGAAGCTGATGATCCCAGTCTTTTGTAAGAATGGCTTTAAAGTTAATATCTGACAAACGATCTGATTCAGATGATTTATTGCACGTTGAGGTCTATGAATGCGATCCTTCCCCTTCCTTGATGCCGCAGGACAGTGGACGCCAGTTGACTTTAAAGTGGATATTAAAAGCAACACTGCATTTAAATGATTACTCCTGCAATATTTTTTCATAGCGGAATTGTCAGTTTGTAGCTCCGTTTGGTCAAGACTGCCTTTCTACTACTACCTTTTGAAGCGGCAGAAGCTGGCTCTCAACCATTTATCTATTAGAGAGCATTTTGAGCTGTTTATCCATTACACCTGCTAAATGTTTCAACTCTGTATGGGTTACTATTAGCTGCCTATTTCACCCTGCTCACTCACTAACTAGTTGTCATGCACTCTCAATGTGGTGTCAAGGTGTTACAGCTGACTCAGGTTTGTGGGAGGTGTAATCAGCCTATTAAAACAATACATTTAGCGAAGATCGGCATCACACCAATTAATCACCTGCTCTGGATGTTTATCTCCACCCCCAAACACAAATATGTGGACATATGTTTAAATAAAGTCTCAGTTTTCTATTTTTCCAAATGAGCTGAGCTGCTTTACATTCTTTCCACGACCCCCCTTGGCAACTGTGAGGTTGGAAATGGTTCATGTAGTGTGCTGTATGTGTTTTTGTATTTCTTATTGTCAGCCAATATCCCGCTCCATACTTCCCCTCCAATCCTACCCACCCCCCTCCTTCCTCTCCATCTTTCACTGAAGTGAGATATTGTATTTCAGGCAGGCCATTTCTCACTGTCAGTAATGCACATCAAATCCCACAAGTAGGAGGGCTAAGAGGTTTGATCGGCTATAATGCCTTTACCTACACTAAAGGCTTAAGAGAGGAAATCTCATTCAAAGTTGCCCCGGCTCTGCACCGCACATCTGGGTCTCCACTGGCTTTCGGCTGCGGATGGAAATCTTGTGGTTCATAAGGCCTCAAATAGAATCCAGAGCTCCTAATCCATCTTGATCTCATTTACACACAAGTGGCAAGTTTTGACTAATATTTTCCTTGATATTTTGCCACGGCAGGAGAAGAAATAGCTCAGTGAGGTCCAGTCTGGGTCTGGTCAGGGGTTATTTTGAGATTCTGACAGCGTGTATGTCCCCGGACCAATCTCAATATGATTGGGTGGTAAATTTGGTATAAATGCTTTCTTTTCCGTGGTGTAAAAGCTGAGGAATGCGCTGCGGTGACATGAGCGGTAGTTTCCAAGTCTTCTACGTCTTCCTGCATGAGCGTATCCTCAGATGACCTTGTCTGCCTGTTGCTTTCATTACTGATGCAGCTAAATTGAAGAATACATAGAGTGTATCTGCATACAACTTTTTTATATAAATTCCAGTGTCTTTCTAATTTTAGGTTCTTCTATTAAAGAAATAAGCAATGAGGCAAACTTTTTTACAAAAATAATACATATGCAGATTACAAACTCCAGACATTACTCACGGAGCATCTAACTAACTGGAGAAGACTGGTGACTTTAAACAGCCTGTCTGACCTCCTGACTGAGTGTGTTGGCAACACACATTTTCTTAGCTCATATCAACCAGCAGAAGCTCATGTCCACATGCAGCGCTTCCAGCTGCATGGCTCCTCCTGCACGCTTCCCGAGCTCCTCTCCCCATCTTCAAAGCCCCGGCCTGGCGTCCAACCCAGCTGGAGTGCACTAGATGGCACTGTTTACAACAGCACCGAGTCGAACCCAGCAGCAGAGCAAACACGCCATCTCACAATTACTGATTTACAATCCTTTCACTAATCTAATAAATTAGATTGCGCATTATACAGTTTGTAATTACACAACCACAATAAACACAGTTAACAATGCACATCAGCTCCGATTTCCACAGCTGTTACTGCATTAGATGGGGGGAGATATGAAACAAGATATCAGATATGGCGATCAATGTGAAACAAGGAGATGATAAGATCAGTCACTATTTTTTTTTCCTTTTTAATGGTTCATAATGTCATTAAATCTGACTGCCATTATTTGCAAATACATTTAGCTGGTCCACAGGGGCTGTTTAATGAAAAGTGCAGCCTTATCACGCGCCGATAGCATTTGTATAAGCTGGATATTTTACAGCTTTGATGCATCCACCTGCTTTATCACTGCACTCTGCCTCCTGTCTGTTTATCGCATCCTTACTTTTTTCACCTCTTTGTTGGTCTTTGTTTGTCAGCGTGTCTGCGACTTTCCGTCTGTCTGTCTGTTTGTCTGCCTCATCTTCCTGGATCCCTTTGTGTCTAGGCCTGTGGGCAGGTTTATGACAGGGGTTGCTCCGGTTGAGCCTTCCTCAGGCATCAAAAGGCAAAAAGAGAGACAGGTTCTGTCACATTATGCGGGCCCTCCTCTCCTAGCTTTGATTGAGAGTAGTGATCCAAAACTGATGTGGAGAGGAGCCGGAGCTCACCTCTTGTCAACGCCGGATGTTCTCCACAGGCAGACAGGCGAGCGGCAATGACAATGTTGGATACGCTTCGTGGGCTCTGACAACCTCCTTCACACTTTGACACACTTGGTGATATCTCACTCAATGTTTCCCATTGTCTTAAATAGATATAGATTGTGCAGCAGTTGCAGACAAGATTCAGATGCGTGTTGAGAGTCTCTGCAGCTGGCTTTGCTCGGCTCCTTCCCCTCATATTGAAAATACACAGTCTTACTTTTATATTGACAATCTTTTTTTTAAGTTCAATTTATCCAGTTATACTTAATTACATTCTGTTTGTAGCATTGCAACACACATAAGCAGCTTTTTCCTTGTGGGGTTCAAAGCACTCCGAATCCCCTGCTGTGGGTCTGCCTATACTTATATTCTTTTTTCTACAACTGACATCTGTGGTATTTTATCAGTAAAATGAGTCAGTATTCAATTTAGACCATCTGTATATTGCACAGAGAGACAGCAGAGTTTTGTTGTAATTCCACTTTAACGGGGAGTTAACCAAATGTCAAATAAAAGTCATTGCATGTGTAACTTTGGCTCTCCAATTAAACAGGCTCCGAAATCCAAGAGTTGCTCAATTCTTCTGGCTTATAAGGGACCACGCAATCTGTCAGCTGAAGTTGAAACACGAACATCACCAAAATTGTGGTAACAAGAGTTTTATTACATCAAAAGGCACACGCTTAAATGACAGCAGAAATTTGTTCAGTTTGCTATGAATACTTTTTAGTGACTTTCCAACGACTTCTGAGCCCCATTATACATCATGTTTGTTGGGTTTTGGCGCATTACCCTAAGATGACCTTATTTTTTTGTGTGTGTTTAGTCTGGTGGACATTTCATATCTGATTTGGCGGGACCGTCCTACGCGCCCCCCCCACCGCCCACCGCCCCATCTCCCCTTCCTCCCCAGCCAATAAAAGAGTGTATTTACCCCGCAATGTCTCATTTATAGCTGCTCCACCACCACGCATCATGAACCCGGGGCCACATATTCATAAACCGGCCATCTGCGTGAAGTGAAGTATGCATTACTTAAGACATGTTGCGTCAGGCGATGCGCGGCGGCTGGAAGGTGTCATTTACAAGTGTCAAACCCTCCCACTTAAATGTAACATGCTGCCATGGTGACCGGCTGATTGGCATGTCCGGCAGCACTGAAGAGCCAGTAAAACAAGCCGTTTCTTCTGTTAAATAAGTGGACTGTGTTGTAGGCTGAGCTTCGACGTGTCCTTGCATGGCTGCTGGGCTCTTTCAGATCTCAAGAAGAAGCAGACTATTCCTGCATTAAAGTTGACATTTTGTATTAAAAGAACATGTTTTTTCCCCCCTCGTTTTAACAAAAGTTCTCTCCACAGCTTCTGTCTCCCAGTCCTTGTGGTTTCTCCATCTGTGGCCCCTGCATGGCTGTACTGCAAGTGCTTTTGTCTGCACTTTTCTTTCTGATGATTCTCAACTATAGCACATGTTGAGATCATTAATTTCAAACCCTGCCAAAACCACTTCCCACACATGCATGGCATTCATTCCTCCCCTCTCCCCGACTCACTCTTTCCCTCCCCAGACGTACACACTCTGCTCTCCCTGCGTCGCTGTGAAGCAAGAGTAATCCTGTTCGCTTTTCAGTGACTCAAAATCACCATGTGGCTTTGTTACAGTAGAGCCGAGAGCTGGATTGCTATTGCCTTATAACATAAAACATAAAAAAAAGAAAGAAAAAGTGCAGCTTGAACAGGTTTGTGCTTAAAAAAAGAAGAAAGAAAAGAATAAGATGAAGAGGTGAGGGTTTATGCAGGCAGCACTGGCAGAATTCCCTCATACCTCCCTTGTTACACCTAACATCGCAAACCTGCACCGTTTCAAAGCAGTGGCAGATATGAAATATTCAACAGCCCGTATTACTATTACAACACACAGTGAAAAAAAAAAACATGCATGCTCTCCCTGCACACTTTTAATTTTGAAAACTTGATGATTATTGGTTCAAATAGGACTCCCGCTCAGCAGGAGCGCCTGCCTCTGCAACCGAGGCTGCATCTTTAACAAGTATCTCAAAAAAAAGAGGGAAAAAATCTCAAGGGTGGGGGCAGAATGAAAGAGAAAGAGAGAAAAATGAGGAAAGAAAAAGAGAGAGAGAGACACTGAAAGGGAAAGTGAGAGCAATCTGCTGGAGAATGTGTCAGAGTGTGTGTGCATGTTTGACTCTATGTGTGTGTGTGTGTTTGACTCTGTGTGTGTGTGTGTGTGTGTGTGTTGGACTGTGTGTGTGTGTGTGCATGCTGCAGACAGCTCTCTGGCATGGCAAACGCCTGCTGGTCCTGAGCAGAGCTGAGCTGGAAGCCTGCTCAAAGCCCTTCACCTTCACAGCCGGGCTGGCACGATGCATTGAGCGCGGCTGGCATAGCGCGATGTTTATCACACAAAGGCACGATCAAAGAGCGCTGGTATCTGGCTGCACCACTTTCATCTGGGTTCCCACAGCTGACAGTAGCATCCGTGGGGGGCTCTCCTCTCCTTTTTCTCCTCCTTTAATGGTCTCTCTCTCTCTCCCCTACCTCTCAATTCTCTCCCTCTCACACATTTATCACCGCAGATAAGGAGACTTTATTTGAGATTCCATAGCCAAAGAAATTTCTCTCCTAATCAATGATGGCTTTAGAGGCGGCCTGGGGATCAGGCGCTCCTTGGCTCTCTGCTCGTAAGGTGTGGGGGGAGGAGGAGGCTCACAAACTTTTCCTTCAGTGTTTATGCTACTTCTCCCCACAGGCCAATCAGCTTCCACCTCTCCCCATTGTTTTCAGTGTTCAGCGAACCAAACTACATCTGCGAAGACGTTCCCACAACAGACACAGTGCAACTTCACCTCATGAAAGCAGCTAAATGAATAGGGAGGGGGGTGCTTGAAATTTCAGCTTGCACGTGGGGCTTGACAGCTCCAGCATGAAGTTTGACAATTGGTATGCAGTCTCCACGCTGGTGAGACAGGAGCGGCGAGCGGAGCCAAGATTTGAGAGAGGCAGAGCTGGCAGGACACTGTGTTGAGGGCTCCAGATGAAATGGGGTATTTGTCATTCTCTAACTGTAACACTTCAGTTTGTGATTCAGACATGCTCCAGGAAGAGCCAGTCTCTCTAATAAGTCCTCCCCTCAACTGATACGGGCATTCGGCATTCCCAGCATATATCGCTAGCTCCTCTGACATCCCACTATGCCGCAGAAAAAAAATGGGACCCTAAACAAATGGCTTCTGTGGTCACATCAAACTGCCTCGTCCGCCGTGAAAAACGGTTGCTCTTCAGCATACAGCAGCAACCACTGTGCGACTGTCAGGAAATGCACCGTTTTTCCCCTTGAGTGTGTGTAGAATGTGTGGCTCCTGTTGTCGCGATCAATCCCAATTTAACAGACACCGGCTCAAAGTCAACCTTCAGGGAGCCATGAAAGCTGACAGGTGAGGACTCACTGCCTTCTCCCCGACTCACATCAAAGACACAGGCAACAGTGGCGGCTTCAGCTGAAGACGAGCACTTTTAGGAAGAACAAAGAGACTTGGAGAGAGGAGAGCGGGACTCGTCTTGAGACAAGGGATGGCCGAGAGGCTGAATACCAAAAGGGCATGAATACTAAAAAAGCTTCCATCTGCCCCATGCAGATTGTGGAGGATTCAGATTGAATGAACCACAAATTTAATATGATGTTGGCTGTATGAGAGTAATTTGTTTAACAAAGACTTTGGGTTCAGGTGCAATTTCGTTCCAATATGACAAGATGCTGCCCAAAACATGTTGGATGTGCTCTCCAACTGTTCAACTCCAACTGTTCCAACTAATTCAAACGAGGAATTCATTTATTTAGTTATGTTACAACAAATTGTTTTAATTGCCATTACAAATGACAAATAGTTAAACCTGTAATAAGTTAATTAAGCAATCTTGTTAGTGAACAGTTTACAGCGAACAGTTTATTACACACCGAGCAGTTATATAAATATAATTGTTCTTTTGGAGTTATGTCCCCTTGTTGAATGTAAATCCAATATTTGCTCTCTTTTAGCTCTGTTTTTGGTCACTACCAGCTCCAGAAAAAATTATCTGCCTCTCTAGCCGCTAAATGCTCCACCATGTTCTTCTACCTGCTGTGGCTGAAAAATACACTCTGAGCAGGGAGTGACGGTAGTGGCTGCTCCTTCTTCTTCTTCTAATACTCCCTGGAATAGTGGAACCTGATCAGCAATCAAAATGAGCAGAAAATGATACCGTTTTCTACACTTAGGTGTAGTTTTGATGAAAATGATTGTGGCCAGTGCTAATACACTGTATGGTGCGTGACTGTGTGATACACTCAAAACTAAATTGGAATTTGTTTATTTATTTATTATTATACGCGATCTGTAATAATACTAGAAGTTAATTAGGAAATCGGAGAGCGGAACCAATGAGTCTTGCGGATCCAGAGGAGAAGAGAGCGGTTTGCGTCTCCTTTCCTAACTTGTATTTACCTGTTTTCTAGGTGAGTACACCATGAAAAAAAGACACAAAAATTATTAAAAATAATAGATTACCAAAATGTAACTATGTTTAATATGTATATACTGAATATATGATGATTGAACTTTGTTGTGGCGAGTTGATAGCTTGTAAAAACTCCGCCTTTGTTCTTAGTTTCGCTGTTGGCGGGAAAATTGTAAGAAAAAAACTGGCAGTTCGCATGAATGCATCACTTTATTGTAAAAATATGTGTATTTTAATTAAATAGTTAAGCTTCCTTTGGCCCTGCACACCTGACATATTCATTCATCTTCTATACCTGCTTATCCTGACACACAGGGGTCGCAGGGGTGCTGGAGTCTATCTCAGCTATCCTGGGTGAGAGGTGGGGTACACCCTGGACTGGACGCCAGTCAGTCACCACCTGACATAAATGTTTTCTTATTTAAGTTTCAATTGAATGTATATAATATCTGAGTTTTAATCAGATAGAAATTATTTTAAGTTTATTGAGTATCTCCTAAGTGCTGAGTGGGACAGCCTTCTAAGGCTGAGAATGTCTAAATGAAAAAAATGTAAATGCATCTGTGTTTCTAACATTAAGCACTTCTTCAGGGAAGCTGAAATTCAGTTTATTGCACTAATATCTAGTCAGGAAAACCAGCATTAAAGCAACAATATGTGTTTAGAAGATTGAATACATTAGTTTTGTGTTAAGATGTGATGTAATTGGAAATGAGACAAGAGTAAGGAAAAACATACTATTGAGACATAATGTATATTTAACTTGTCATTATTTATTTATTTTCTTTTCTGTTGCTACTCTTTATTGATAAAGCAGGGACAGAGAACCAACATTCAACAACATTTAACCAGAGACACTTGCACTAGGGAGAGAAATGTTTATTATTGTCGTGATTGTGATTGTGCCACAATTGTGTAAATAAAGGAGACGGAGATCCGGAAGAGAAGAGAGCGGTTCACATCTCCTTTCCTAACTTGTATTTACCTGTTTACCTGACAGCATTACATTGACAGCGTTACTACAGCCTCAGCCATTTGGGACCCGTAACAACTGCTTCACAATAAAAGCCAAACTGTGATTCACCAGTTGAACGCTTAAACTTAATACAGCTCTGACACAGTGTAGAGAGAGCTAACAGCAAATCAATGAGATACAATTCTTAACATTAATGCTGGATTACACGCCTGCATTGTTTCTTTGAATGCTACGCTGGAATGGCAGACAAAGAAGAGTATGCAATGTAAATACTTTGAATGGTACATTCACAATAAGACTTATAACTTATAATAACACACTGAATACTGATTCATTGGGCGGTATGGAAATACCAGAGAGAATGCTAAAAATGAATGAGGTCACTCACTGTACAGCTCTCAACTGCAGTAGTAACTGAACAGTTATTTTTCCTCTTCAATAAAACCTCTGGAAAGCTTTGCAATCGCAGCCCCAGTGCACTCACTTTTTTTATTGTCTACCAGCTGTTGAAAAACTTTACACTCTGAAGGAGAAGAAAGAAATGGAGAAGTCCTCCGAGGACCCATTTGTACAGCTCCAGCAGTTTAAGCCACCATCTCTGGTGTTGTAGCAGGTGTGCATCTTTTGTGGGTTTCACCTTAAATCAACTTCCAGAAAGAAACACTACGGGGAAGAATAATAATTATGAAAAAAAAAAAAGCACAGATGAGCTCTTTTTGCATGGCTTTGTACGGCTGATATTTCATTTTCTTGCAGACGAGCTCCCACCCACAGGTCTACTCGCAGCGTCTTGGTGAACAGCCCATCAATACTGTGCATGTTCAGAGTAGATCGATACACTTTCAGGCACCGACTATGTGAGTGAGAACAGAGATGTGAAGTTATCCGCTCCAACATGAGGATTGTCACGCCAGCAAAACCCTTAAGGAGAAAATGGGGCGCAAGCACTTCAATTACAAGGACTACCTTTCCACTAAAGTCGTTACACCTGCGCTAATTAGAAGCACAATCAAAGTAGGAACAAGCAGCGTGGTCATCTAGTTACACCTGTTTATCTTTGATTCGTCTGTGTGACTGGGGCTGATGTGAAATCTGAAACATTAAGCCGGGAGAGAACACTGGGGTCAATAGGTAGGTGTCGCACACTATCGGTCCGATCTGATTGGCCAGTTTTACAGCTTCGTTTCCATCTCTGGGTCTCGCCCAATCATTAAAGTCCAGTATCTTCGGAGCAGGAAGTAAAGATTGGAACCATTTAGATCTCTCACAGATCTGCATAATGCTGCCCATCGATCGCTTTTTCCCTTTTAAAAACAAATGGACAACTCTGATGGTCCAAGTGGCCCTTTTCCCAATTACAGGCTTGGGTGGCTTTCAATCCTCCTGCAGAAACACTCTGGCCTTAA
Source organism: Scortum barcoo (assembly GCA_023238725.1). Classification (NCBI taxonomy): domain Eukaryota; kingdom Metazoa; phylum Chordata; class Actinopteri; order Centrarchiformes; family Terapontidae; genus Scortum; species Scortum barcoo. Next base: position 5,340,365 of record CM041551.1, read on the forward strand.
CTTCAGATAACTACTTAGTGGCCTGTGTGTGATCCTTCCCTGTCTGGTATGAACCTAAACACGAAGACACACACACACACAGAAACTCACACACTTGTGCTGCTGGTGAAATGAATCATACAGTTTCAGTGTATTCCATTAAAAATCGTGGTTTGCGCCCATATAACTTTGTTGTTGTTATATCAGTAATCGGATCAGAATGAGGATTAATCTTCTGCGTGCATTCTCCTTTTAATAGAGAATAATTCACGCTGAGATGAAATATTGAATCGGAGAATGCTGCACGCAGTAAACAATATAACCCCACCAGTTTGCAGTCCCCCCACCCACCCCATCCCCGTGGGCCAGCACCTTATGGAGGCCTTATCGAAGGCTACAAACCCGACCCCCCTTTCCAGATAGGCAGCCAAGCAGGCCCCTAAACACCGGGCCGACACCGTGTTCTACTTAATCTTGGATGAGGAGCAGCAGCAACAGAATCCAAAGAAGGGATGAACTGGGAGCAGGAAGGAGGGAGAGAGAGAGAGAGAGAGAGAGAGACGAGAGCTGCTGTCAACAAGCTCTTATGGTGAACAGATGTGGGGGAACTCCCTCACTACTCCTTAGCCTGAAGCCATGCACACACACACACACACACCCACACACACAGATATATATACTGGACGCATACTCAAGAGAAGGAGAAGAAAAACAATCATTTGGAGTAAATTCCTGAGATGGCTGAGATGCTTGTGGTGGATTTTACACAGAAAGGCCAAAACTGGAGAAACCAAATAAGATATTCAAATGGAGAGTGGTAAACACCGGCTGAACAGAAGAGGTTTTTGTTTTTTGTTTTTTTAATTCTGTGGTTTTGCAGGAATTCTACTCTCAGTGAGGCCAGAATGAGTTAGAACAGTGGTCTGCAGGCTTGATTTATCCCCTTCCTGTGCAGGACAGAGTGCCCTATTTGACGGCAGAGCAGACTGACATAAAGCAGCTGCCTCTTTGAGCAGCTCTTAGAAAGAGATGCTATCGGTCAATGGGCCGTACTTTAGTCACGCCGCCAAACTCTTTCTCCACCCTGAGCAAGCAGCATATATATTGTGCATTTATCTTCAGAGGGAGTTAGTCTTACATAACAGTATCGAACAGCTGAATTCCATCTGCGCTGTGATTTACAGGCTCGTAGGAGAATCCAAGTGAAAGGTAAATTTCATTACACAGTGTGTGGCCTCTGAGCATTTTTTTGTTCAAGCATCAACATCCTTTTGCTTGAGTGGACACATTATTGCACGTAGCACTTTTAAAGTTTTAGAGCTGGAATATTTCTCATCTTGCTCCTCTGTGCTCTCCAAAACTAATTTTCTGACAAAACTACCTTTATACTTTTAAAATGACGTCCTATTTATGTTTGGTCAGTAGCCTCACTTCACCTCAAAACACCCCAATAGATCACTTTTGTGTTGCAGAGGTCTGGAGATACTGGCTGTTGTTACATAATGTGGTAGTATAATGTGTTTTTTTTTACATAAAACACAAACATAACAATAACAATAAATAATAACAAACAAACAAACAAAGAACATATCCAAGAAAAATCCGTACTCTGTTGGCAGTCATCATCAGTCATATATATATATATATATATATATATATATATATATATATATATATATATATATATATATATATATATATATATATATATATATATATATATATATATATATGTATGTATATATATGGAAAGAGACATTTTAAAGGTTTTCAAATTTAATTTGTGCATCTTTTTATCCATTCATTTATTTATCATGATCATTTTTTCACTAAAGGTCTTCACAGGTCTAAACAAACCTGTGGAAAACGTACCCACACCACCTCTGCACTGAGAGGCAACACGTTTTGTTTTCCTGTCTGAAAGGAACCTGAGGACATCCTCATTTAAATCTTACTCTATAGCTTTGCATTAGAACTGTGACTGCATTTATATTAACCAAAGTTTTAGCTGCTGGTTTCAAGTTACACAGCAGAGCAGTATTTTAGCAAAGCAAAGTGAATGAATCCAGCTTTTGCCCTGCAGTGCAGAGTAAAGCAGCCACAGCAATGCTGAATGAGCAGCTGACAGAAAATGTCGTCAGCCTCTGTCGCCTTAAACCTGACTTTGGAATAATCAAATGACTAAAACCAATATATTTTCAGCAAAAGAAGAAATAAAAAAATCCATTATTATCTGTTAGTGAAGCTCCAAACCTCAGTGAGTCACACCAACAGACAGAGCTCCAGGTTAGAGGAGAAGCCTTTTCATTGTGTTTTTGAGAAAACTGTCCCTTCAAGTAAGGAAACACTAAACCTTGTTTCACATAATGTGGAATGAGGTGTAACACAGCATCCGACTGGATATTTGACACTAATTATTCACTTGCTTACCTGCTGTTTGGATTTTGATTACCCAGGATAACCTGCAATATTGCACCTTTTTCATACGACCTTGGCAGAAATCCATACAGAAATTGCATTAGGTGCTGTCATTGGTTTCCACAGTAGTAGCACTCTGCAGCCTGTGACATACAGCATGTAAACATTTGGTCAAAAGACCTTTCAACCCCCAACGCTGTTAAACCATTAACCTCTTTACAGTAGCTTGCAGCTCGCCTGCGCTCTTCTTTATTGTCCTTTGGTTTCATCATTATTCACTTGACAAACAGCCGTTATTAGTCAAAAAGCCCTCTGCAGGTCTGGATTAGCTCTAGAGGCTTTCATTATCCTTCGATTCAACCACCTTGATTACTTTCAATTGGTGTGAACACCTCATTTTCTGGCATAATCTAATTCAATATCATCTCATTTAGGGGCTGATAGAATGAGACCCGAGATAATTTGTTCAGTTCGGTATTGCACTGGGATTAAATGTTTGTCTTGCAAAGTAATGATGATGTGTGGAAAATTTGAGCTTCTATTAATTTTATGTCTGTGCTCAGACGGGGAACTGGGCAGGTTTGCACAGGTTGCATACCGAGGTGCTCTAGACACAGACATACCAAACATGACCTGGTAGGAGTCAATGACTCATTTCACCTCGGGCGGCTTTGCACTTTGTGACAAGGGCTCAAAGAATGTAAACAATTTTTCAGTCTCTGCAAATCTGGCCTATTATCTAAGGGCTGCTATGGGAAAGATCTGCCTTGTTGACAAGTGTTTGTTTCTTGACAGAAAAGAGCACAGGGAAAAAACACTTTATGGAGGAGGAAAATCTGATTTGGGTCAGATTAAGTAGCATCTCTTTTTTTAAAAAAAAATTCAACCTTGGAATAACTTTTAAATTCTATTTCCACCTTGGTTTAGTTTGACTTGTTTGCTGCCTCTGCCTGACATTGAAAGAATAAACAATGTAACAGTGCAGAAAACAATTCTTTATCACATTTATTCCAGCTCCCAGTGCTACCTTTCAGGCATTAAGAGAAAGTGATCGTTGTCTTGTTCGCAGGAGACAAGAGAGGTGACTATCTGTCAGCACCGTCTAATGTCTTTCATTCTCCTGGTGTCCAGCGGCCGTAGTCAGAGTCGTGTCCCCAGAGGTCAATCAGTCACCCGGACAGCTGCTCCAAACACAGCTCAGACCTTGGGCCAAAAGACTGCCGTGTCTACAAGCCAGCCAAATCACTTAACTGATTACACTGCTTTAGCAGTTTTAGAAACAGGCTGAGCAGATTCTAAGAGGTGATATAAGATTGTCTTTACCACTACCATAATGTCATCAGTACAAAATGAATTAATCAAAGCCGTTATTAAGGACACATACTGAGCTATGTTGGGGATGTCTGGTCATGTGTCCATCATTTCCTTCATTTTTGCCATAGTGACCAACATAGTACTGATGGCATGTCAGTATATCTGTAGGATGGATTGCGTCAAGATTATTTGTTTAATATTTGTGGGTTGATTCTGTTTAAAAACCACTGTTCACTTTCCACACAGACAATATTACATGACTCACAGTAGGAGCACACCTATGGCTTGGAGTGACATACGGCTGTGCCCAAAAAAAAACAACTGCATTAGAAAATATCTTGGTCTTTGATAAGATGTAGGAGAAAAAAAAGTTTAAAACTTAGAGGTTCATTACACCTCCCAAGGTGCATTGAGGCAAGAACGATTCAATCGCTCATGCCTAAAAGCTAAAGATAATGGTGGTGAGAAAACTAATAACACAATCTGCAGTTTAAATAGATTTACTTTCATATTCTGGATGAATTCAGTGACTATAGTGCATTTAGTTCTTAAATTTGACTACAAAGCCATTTGAAATGTTGTGATTTGCTCCACTGGCTGGCTTTTTCTTCATAGAACATATTTCTATGTTATATAATAATATAAATTATATTTATAATATTGTTTAATGAAAAAAATTAAATGGAAATGCAGAATTGGAGAAAACACTGCTGGAACCAGTGGATCATACCCAATCCCATCAGCCCCAGCTCTGCTTTAGGTTTCATGTTAATTACCAGATGCTAATATGCTAGACTAAGAAGATGAACATGGCAAACATTATACCTGCTAAACATCAACATGTTAGAACTGTTTTTGTGAACATGTTGCTTAAAGCACCACTCTGTACAGACTATGAGGTGCTAGCATGGCTGTGAACCCTCCATCTATGAAGTTATTTCATAAGATAAATAAATTCACACCATGGAGCTCACTTAAACATTTTCACGAGAAGTACCTTGCTCCAGAGCGGCTCCTCAGCCATGACTGAGGGATAGAGGATGGAGTTACTAATTCACTCTCCCCACCTAGATTTTCTCAGCTTGTCTGTGGATTCAAATCTCCAAATCCTCTCCTACACTCACTGTCTTTTCTCCCCCCGACTTCCACATTTACTTTCTGGTCTGCATAGACTCCCAGAGTGAGCACAATGAAGGATTACCCTCCCCAGATGTAATCCAATCAAAAAAAGCAGGAACTGATTTCTTATCTTTCTAAGATGCTGCATTTCCCCTCATCTCTGAGAACACACAGCCAGCATTATCAGTCATTTGATTACTCTGCGCAAAAATGGATACAGAACAGCAGCAGTTTCAGCCTCGAGAGGCCTGACTTGCACATTGAAATCCAATTGAAGGCTGTACCTTATGTATTTGTTTAAGATTTGGAAATAATTAACTGGGGTAAAAGCTGTTATGGCTACACAATGGGATTAAGTGAGGCATCGAGGGTTTTTTTGAGTTCAAGACAATCTAGGCTTGAGATCACCTTTTTTCCTGCCACTTAACTTTTATACACAATTATAAAAAAAGCATCTGTATGGGAAAATGTTTTAGATTCAATGGACATATGGCTTTTAGAAGTTTTTATATTGTATGTGCACTGCATTTGTGTGTCTGCACACTAACTCAGTCCCACACACACACACTGTACCTAGGCCCGGGGCATCGGCAGGCTAACAGATGTTGGTCACAGAGGACAGCTGATCCTGTGAACTGACTGCACTCACAAACATGTGTTTTTCTGGCTTCCATATGGATCAAACACATGTAGCCCATATAGCGATCACCCTGACCGACGATAACATTCAAAGCCACTTCAGGACAGAGAAATGGATAATGAACCCAAATTTGGAGCTTAACAAGTGCTACAAATTTAGCATCTGGACAATTTTCAGAACATGCGTCCTTTGAGCTTCCCTTGTTTCACTGACTGAAGCGCCTTCACGGCCTCGGTACTTTTGTTTTCTGCTGGTGATAAATTGATTCTGAGTGGGTGTAACATGAGAGGATGAGCGTTTAAGCAAATCCACCGTCCTGCGTTTGACCTATAAACCGCTGTAGTTTTTCATCGCGTCCGTCTTGCTGCATTCCCTGGCAGACATCTCTTTGTTATGCGCTTTCTGCTGAAGTGTCCCGAACAACGCTTGCTGTAATTGCTAAAAGGTAATTGCGCTGGCAGGTTACGGAGAGGCTTTAGCTCCCATGAGCCGCACCCTGATCCCTGCATAAGGATGTGATTAACCGCCATCTCCTGTCATTAACTGTGAGGGCTTTTGGCAAGCGGGACGCTCCAAGTGAGTAATTGTCATATTAGACCCATTGCTTGGTCAGCTCGAGTATTGGAATCAAGTTCCTGGTCTGAAGTGGCTGCTGGCAGGCCTTAAGTACATGGCAGAATTGACCAAATTGTTAGCTCTTGTTCCTGCAGTGATATGTGACAGCTGAGCTGCCATCTAATGTTCAATTTGCCGGTCTGCTAATATAACCATACACACCATCCATGAAGGAAAAGAATATTTTTCCTGTGAATGGTCTATAGCTCAAGGGCCAAACATCTTTCGAGTGACATCCAGCAGCCGTGCTACTTTATTGAGTATAACATTAAAACCACAGGAATGAATCATTTGCTCTTCTGTATGAGACAGTAACTGCCAAAAGCTGTGGCCAGGCAGAGGTTCAAAACAAATATAGTGAAACACACATTTACAGACCTGCAGAGAGCCTGTTTGTGTTGTATATCACACTGTAAATGTAGTGCAGATTGCTGTAAAGAGCTTTATCCCGTTGCTTGAACTGGCAGAAGCAGGGCATTGATCTTCCTCGCCTTCGCTGTGCTGCAAAGCCTCTGCAGACAGATGGGACGGGAGGGAGGGGGGCCGAATAGCCTTTCATTGGAGCATGCTCAGAAATGCATATGCTCAGTGGCCTCTTGATGGTACTTCAGAGACGAGTCCAGTTTTGCTTAGATTGCTTGAGGATGGACTCATTGGGGCAGTTAGCATCACTTTGCAACTGAGAAATCTGAGCGATGAAGGCCAAAGGCAGCTTTCTTACAAGGAGGTCAGGGAGAGGGGAAAGAACGGAGCAGAAAATTGAGTGAGCTGGAGCATTTAAAAAAAAAGTATTCTGTTTACCATGACAGATTTAACACATCATGCAAATAACTTCCCTGAGTGGTTTTAATGGGGCTCCAGTCAGATCTGCAGATGAATAGACAGTTTTGTTTCATGTCCCTGATGCCATTCTGAGGTTCTCCATTTAGAGGGATTTTCTGTGAAGCAGGGATAATGGAGCGTCAGTGGGGAACCCAGGAGGAAGGATTTAGATGTGTTTGAATTGACTCAGACATTTTGTTAAGTGTCATTGTGCATGGCCCGTTTATCCCCCTCCACTCCTCCCCCCTTTTCATTCATAACCACTCTCCTGTCTCTTTCACGAGGGGTTACGGCAGGGATTTGTGTGTCTGTGTGTGTGTATGTACGTGCACGTGTTCTCTCAGGTAGTGGAGAAGGTGTGTGTGTGTGTGTGTGTGTCTTTGTCTGTGTGTGTGGTTTGCGTAGTGGACCAGGCCCAGATCAAAACAAAGGCCCTCCCATTGTAAGCCCCAGTCAGGTCTGTATTGTGTGTGCAGAGTGAATCATGACGGCATTTACACACAAGCTACACACACACACACACACACACACACACACACTCAAACAAACATGTCCAGCTGGGTTATGAAAACAGAAGTGACATTGGCCTTTGCACTGGACCTGAGTGGGCTGGGTCAGCTGGAGGTAGACGATGCTATTGTGTTGGATGGAAAGATGAAGCAACGCAGGGACAAGAGGGAGGAGGGTGGAGACGTAAATCTCTTACAGCTGCTGCGTTTCACTATACTTAACCCCAGCAGGGCGGTTCAAGGGGAGTGTATGGTTTGCAGATCCTTAACATCTGTATGTGCCGTGTGCGTGAGGAGAAAATGGCTGCTAATGCCATCAAGGTCTCATTTACATCCCATGGCGCGTCCATGCTGGGCGCAAAACTGGATGCTTCATCACAGCCTCTCTTTTCTATAGTGTTTAAAATGCTCAGAGCACAATGTTACAAATGACTGCACTCTGTTACTCGCTGCCTCTCCCTCTCCATTTCTCTCTCTCCCTGTCTTTGTTTCTCTGTTCAGTCTCTCATTTCACAAAGAAAATCAAATCACTGACTTTGAATTTTCACCTCGTAATCTGTAAAGAGTTCACAGCATTATACGTGACGCTGCTCACATACAGGAGGTCGTATTAAACAAAAAAAAAACTACAAACAGAAACATGGTTTTAAAGTGCTTACATTTTTTAAAAAGAATCTGAATCTGAATCAAAGGTAACCAAAAATGATTAAAGGAGAAGAATTATCATTAAAAGCCCTCGGAGAATGAACATGTCTGGAGATGAGATTTAAAACATTCAACAGTTGTTGAACTAATCTCCAGAGAGGGACTGTTACATAATCCAGGAGCAAAGGTTCAGAGCCTTCAACTCACTGAGTCAAACTGTGCAACGCCCTTTGATAAATTGCCCAAGGTGATGACATTTGTCAGGTGATGGTGAAGACTATTTAAACAAGAATATGATGCATAATTATAACCATGGCAATAGAGGAGGAGAAAAAAACACAATGGAGGATTTGTTCAAAATGTTAGAAAGATTACAAGTCAGAGAACCCTGGTGCAGGAATTGCAGATTGCCTATTTGTTAGTAATTAAGCCTGAAAACAATGAAGGGGACTGCTTTGTGGCATGAGGTCTAAAAGCACACCTGCATTTAGAAAGAAAAAATCTTTGAGATTCTAACCTCAATGCAAAGTAAGTAAAGTAAACGAGAGAGGCAGAGCCACAATGATGGATAAGTTGCCCTTCAGGGAGCATGAAAAGGGTGAGCCATGAGGAACACTTGGACATAAAGAGGAAGAAAAACATTCAAGAGCTGTGCCAGATATCCCAACCCACTTCCTCGTGCAATCTAATAAAGTATTATGACCTACAGTATCAAGAGCAACACATGGAACACAAGAACTAAGATGCAGCTTTCATCCTGACTGGACTGCAACAAGATGTCATTTGTGACTCTGTAGGGAGCTGTGCCTGTCTTGTACAAAAGTCCAAAAAACAGAAAAAAAATAAATAAATGGAGACACACTCTATACAGAACTATGTAGAGGAAGTGATTTAAACCAGCTTTGTTTTGCACATGTAGTAACTACAAACTGGTTAACTAATAGTGCTGATATCTAACATCCGCACCATGTCCACGTTAACATGTCAACAATGGCAACAATTGTTATTGTAGGCCATGGAGGCTATCGAGGACACGGCGAACATCCTTCAAGTGTTTATAGTTGTTGGAGTGAGAAGATATAAATGAGTGGACCTGGGTCTCACTCCAGGAAGATGAGCATTTATGAATAGCAGAATGTTACTCCTGCGTGGCTCAATGGAGTTCGCCGGCTGCCGTGAGCTCCAGGAAACAGATGCGGCCTGATAAGAGAAGAGGATGTCATATTGTGCGTGTCGATTTCGTGTGAGTGTGTGTTTTCCTATTGTAAATACGCCGTGTGTCCTCACACTTCCAGCTGCTTCCCTGTTCCATTCGACCTCTAAGACAATTGGCTCGGGGCGCCGTGAGCAGCAGGCCGCTCTCAGGGAGACCAGAGGCCACTGTGACCGACGTGCCTGCCCCCTCCGCGGTACAACAGAGAGGTAAATCACAGTTGTTTATTCCATCGTCTCGGGCAATCTCCCAGGAGCCTCACTCGCTGTTAACCTGAACTGTGCCATGCTGTACCAAGCAAGGCACCCCTTAACAGCTTCTGAAGTATCGAGTATGAGCAGGAGGGATGTGAGTGAGCCTGCTGCAATCTGGCACTCTGGTGTGAGCAGAAATGGAAAAGAGAAGTAAATCACAGCTGTTTATCTGCATCTCTCAGACACTGTTTGTATGGGTCGTTGGAAAGAGATATGCTTTTGTGAGTGTGTGTGTGCGTGCGTGCCGGCGTGCACACTTGCTCGCCTGTGATTGTTTGCAAGTGCAGACTTGAGAAGGAATGAGTCACCACAGTGCTATTACACATTGCCAGGACTATTATAAGAAACAGAGCAGCAAACAGACAGCAAAGCACACGTGGGCCCACACCCACACCCAGCACATGTCTCAACACTCATATTAAGACATACTGTCGACACGCCGTGGCATATAGTTATAACAAAGTCTCACTTATTGTGGAGGAGCCTGATGAGTCCCATGAGGATCACTTTTGGCTGTTCTTTTATTCAACACACACAGAGGAATAACACTCCTTAGACACAGAGTGCAAGAAGTGCAGTACATCATTTTTATTCCACACTGGATACATGATCTCAACCTTTATCGGGCTTATAAAAAGGTGACCTTTATATGAAATAAGCACGGACCCTCCCTTACATGAAGTTAATTCCAGGCAACATGACACAGGTGTTAGCATGGAATATCAATGCTGTTATATTATTCTCTCTTTTTTTTTTTTTTTACAGGCTACAACTTTCCCTCCGAGCAAGGAAACTTTCCCCTTGGTGATATGGACTTGGTGAAAGATATACCTGTGTAAAATTCATGAATTCATAACTTTTGAGGGTATATTTCACTACTGATCTATTGGGCCGTGATAAGAATTCAAAGGTGAATGGAGCTGGAGGACATCTTCAAAGCGGTCGAGGACATCACAGGAAAACCAATGAAGCGCATTGCCCTCTTCCAACATCCTCAGAATACATTCCATGCGCCTCTCCAAAATGTGATGTGCTGTCAGAGAAAATCGGATGCCATTGCAGTCCGCCGCTATTAACTTGATTTACTCGGGGGTTTCAGTCAAACTGTGACAAAAAAAAAAAAAGAAAGTTGTTGCGTCGGCAAGTTTCATCAGAAACTGTTAAACCACGCAAAGGCACTGATAGTCGCACTCACACTGAAGGATACTATTAATCAAAGAAAGGACGCATCTAGTTGAGTTCCCACCGATAAACACCGAGGCTGCAGTGTGCACATGTTCTGGTGAACGTGAGCTCCGCAGCTTCCTTCTCCCCAGCTTGATTATCAAAGCTAACAGCCTTTAGCATGTGTCAGTCGAGGCGGATAACCCCTGGTAGACACAAGAGGACAGGGAGACAATCAAAGGCAGTTGGCTCTACTGGAGTTGACAGTGGTCAGCTTCTGGAGGTGATAAAGGCCTTTGAACCTGAAAGCTGCTCAAGGCTCCCCTTTGTGCCCCCCCCCCAGCCCCCCTCAAGCCTGGCCATAGAGGGGTCTACTTTGATTTAGGCCCCCAGAGAGTGGAGATGGCTCTCTTCATCTCTGCTGGAGAGAGAGAGGGGCAAAGAGAGACAGAGTGCAAGAGGAGGAGTTAAAAAGCCCAGATCTAACAGATATTGGTCCATCAGTGGTGGCCACTCAACTGCAGGCCGGGTCACCACGTTTGACCCCAAACACTTGACTTGGAATGCAGGAAAGGACAGATAAGCAGATCCGAGAAAGCATGCCGTGTCTAATGGCGACAGCAGCATGGGTGGCAAATCCCTGTCCTTCTCCTAAAGCATAGAGAATATGCATGTTGCTCTGTTAGCTCAAGTACTGGATAAACCGCAGGTCAAATCACTTTGTAAGCTGGATCCCCTTCATAATAACTCCTGTTTTCAAACTGGCCAAATTCATAGTTCATAGTGTCATCCAGGCTGGCCATCTACAACTCAGTGAATTTTATGGCCCAGACCTTCAGATACACTCAACACCGCAACAGGGAAAATACGTTTCTCTGCGAGAAGAGACTCCCCAAGAGACGTGCAGAGTAAGGTTATGGAACAAAAGCCTTTCCTGCTTGAATGTTATTGCCGTTCATGTCATGTCTGCCTGGCAAGCACACTGTCTACCTTGGCAGTCATGGAAGATGAACCCTGTTCGTTATTCTGGACAAAAATGTGTTGGAAACACATTCAGTGTGGATCTATAAAGAGTAGGATGTTAGCCTGAAAGTGAGACGTTTGGATTGCGCCTGTTGCCTCACCTTCAAACGAGTTAACATATTTCAAAATGTGACATTTCTGTCTTTCGTTTGAAGTCCCCACTCAAAATAAAATGCAACAGGGAGCCAGGATTTTACGGTGAGGTGGGAGAGGTGAGAGGTCGCAGGGGTGGCCAGGTGAGCCCTGCCTGCAGGGCAGCTATCAGTCATGAGGGATGAGCGCCACAGCTCAGCTTGCTCAGTCCACCATGCACACAAATCCAGTCTGTCCACCCGGTGCATGTGTGCATGCATGTGTGGAAACACAAATACATCCTCTACATATAACAGAGCATCTATAATTGCATCTCTACTTGAGAGCAGTGAAAAAAAATAACTTGAGGCCTGAGCTCGCCGATATTGCAGAGGAGTCAGAGAATATTTAAGCAAATTGAGTTACGTCTGGTTGAGCACGTTTGTCTTTCAATCGAGCTCTGTTTTCAGAAGCACCAAGCTCAGTGCTCATTTTAAACTCCTCTGAGAGGCATAACCCCCGGAGCTTTATGTATTGAAAAAATGTGCTGAATGTCTCTCTCTTTCTTGTAGCTCAGGGATGCTAAAATGTCCTACCTGCTAAACTAAATAAAAAGCAAGCAAGAAGCTGTAAAATTGATTAATCCAGTCAATGAGATTCAATATGTTGTTTCTTGTACTTGTGACCACTTGGGAGTAATGACTTGCCCTTTATTGGTAATCACCTGCGGTCCTTTTCCTTGAACATTACACCCATGTAAAATGATATCTTTATATTTATTATCTGTCTCCTCGTTTGACAATCAACCACGGGGGGGATGGGCTGATGAGGCAAAGCAGAGAGCACATTAATTATTCAATACTCAAATCACAAAAATAAAGATGGCAAAACCAAATTGTTTTGAAAATTTCCCGAGGAAAAGAAAAATGTTGGCAAGCCTCCAAAAATGCTGTTTGAAAATGCTCTTTGAAGGTAATGAGGCATGCTCGTGGCACACAGAAGCAGGGAGCAGTGCCATGGCAAAGCAGCATGTTCTCAATTGGGTTTCTTTTTTGCTTACATATCACTTTAGTAAGGCACGTGTAGTACATTTCTAATGAAGTGCAGGATCGCGCCCTACCCCCACTGAGGGCATACACGACTTTTAAAGAAACAGATCTGGGGAAAAAGGTGAAGGAAATGGAGGAAACTTTGTGCCTTGGGTCCTAAACTTCAACAAAACGACGTCTGCGACATCAAATTTTACGTGACGGTAATATCAACACCCTAACTGATCAAAATTCACATTTTTCTACCAGAACAAGATGTGATATCACTCTCAGGTCTATTAAAAAGTACAAGACTCTATGCACTGCAATGAGCAAGGGTGTTATATTAAACTCACTATTATCCTGGCCATCTTTATGGGTAATGAGATATGAGAAAACCTCCTCTCTCTCTCGTAGTTAATAATACATTTGAGGTAAAGGGGAAAATAATATTTTTATTGTATCTCCAAAACCCTTCAGAATGTGATGAAGAAGAATGTGAAAATGCAGTGGTTATTAGCCAGGTCTTCGGTGGTAAAAATGATATAGAGATCATGAACAATTTATGTGAAGAACCACAAGAAAGAGTTTTAAACTTCAGCAATCATTTATTCATTGAATGTAAATGGATAGGCCTGGTCAATATAAATTACTATCCGTGTTGGCTAGGGGCGAAGCAGTAAATCATGAAACTGAAGGATGATGTGGGACATAGTGAGGTTTCAAACATCGAAGTATTATGTTTATACACCCTTTAACGTTCCCTCATAAAAAGGTTTAACAGGAAACCTCAGGCTCTGTCTTCCTAATCAAGAAATCTTCAGCTGCAAAAGAGATTCAATATTAAATTTGTACATAAAATAGGCAGTTTTATGATTATGTTGTTCTACGCGTATGAGTAGGAGAGCCACAGCACTCTCGCTATCTGTAAACCAATTACAGCTACCCAGCAATCTTTTTCATTTAGACACCCCCCTTGCGCTGAAAGCACCTCTGTTTCTTTAGCATGATAATTTCAACATGACGAACAGGCATAAATCAAATTATGCCCTACTGCGTCTGATGTCACAACTTCAAAATGTGACACTTCCGCCTTTCAACCATCAATTCAAATGTAAAGCACCCTGTAATTTTTAGTATTATGTCAACTTGTTGGGGTAGGTAATTTGTATATAAACGGGCCCATGAGTATTAATTCTCTCATTTTAAAAGAGATACTCTACGTCAAGGTAAGAGATGGCTAAAGTGAACAATAGCTAACATTCCTAACGTGTCAGTAAGTTAGCAAAGCTGCATGCTAGGTAGGTTAAACCCCATTTGCTACCATTGCATGTGCAATGGTTACTCAAAGTTACATAAATGTGCTGTATTCTACAAACATTAAACACACAAACACTAAATTACTGAGTCATAGCATGTGAATGTGTAATGTACAGACTTTATTGGCTTAGACAAAGATTGATAAAAATTGATACTTTTCAGTTGATGAATGTGGCTTGATTCAAGCTCAGATTACTTTTCTTTTTTCAGTGTTGTTGTTTTTTTGATAACCAGAGAAACATTATCCCTGTAGAATAACAATTTTTGTTGCTTGGAGGACAAAATCCACAGAGGCCCATCAACCTGAAGGCATTTTTACTTGAAAGAAATACATCATAAGAACTATTTATTAATTCTTAAATATCATTATAAAGAGCCCAAAATGGGTCAATATTGAATTTTTTTGGGGGTGTCATGTCCGATAAATAACCTAAAAAGTTTTAATACAGACGCATTTGTTTTAAGAGTGGGCAAAGTGATAATCTCTTTTATGCAGAGTCCACATAGAAACAATGCCCTTCAAGTCTGTTCTCTCCAAAACAGATGAAGAGGAGGAAACCAAATCCAGCTAATCTGTAATGCATTAGCAAGCACACTAACAGTATGTTACAGCCCATTAGTGGTTAACAATGATAGCTGATTTTCAGATGGCACAGATAGCCATTACAGTAATTCGCTCCAGTCTGCGTCAACTCCCCAATGACAACCACTGCTTCCGGCCCTGACATTAGATCAATAATGCAAAACCTCCTTAAAGTTCTGCCTTGTGGTTTCATTTAAAAGAGCTTCCTCTCAGACTAATGATGCAGGTTAATTGGCTTGTCATCGTTTGGGAGTTTACTGGGAAAGGAACAGGGGCCATTTTAAAAAGCAATGTTCCAGGGATGTGCCATGTCCCCTTCGTGTGTTGCCTGTGTAGTTTTATTGATGGGTTTTCCGTTTCTTGGCTGGCCACCAAATGGCCGGACTTGTGTATATTTTGCTTTTCACGGGGTCAGTGCAGTTAAGAGGAGACAGTCTGCCAAGGAAACAGCAAGAAAATCAGCTAAGATCAAGGACTTGCTAAAACAAGGGTCATCACGAGCACAGTTTGTACATGTTTTTCACATAAGCTCCATCCATTAATGCAGATACACAGAAACCATTACTGGAAGCTACTGATACCTCAAATACACACACACACACACACACACACACACACACACACACACTGTCACGTATATTCAGCTGGTCAAGCATATGGTCCATTATGTACACTCTGTCCATACTGTTGTCCCGTCTGGTTTCCTCCCTGTGGATCACCCCAGGGGTCGGGCCACCTCCATCGATTGCCACCCCTTATTAATCAGACTCTGGGTCAGGCCTGCCATTTGTTAGCAGCTCTCCAACAGTCTGCCACTAGAGCGTCACTGTCGCACATTATCCTGAATAAGTAATGAGGAGGCCGGTAAAGCTGCAACTTCCTCCCACATTAGGATAAACGGCTTTCAGGCAGCGGGGAACGAGGCACATTTCGTTAATATGCATGCGGAGAGAACGAGTGAGGGCGAGCGAGATAGGCAGAGATAGACAGCGGAAGAAAGAGAGGCAGAGAGATGAGCATTAAGGACCGGGGACAAACTAAAGTCTCCATAGAGAGAAGGACATTCAAGATCAATTGCTGAGCGAAGATGCAGACTAAGTGCTTTCGTAACGGTGGGAGAGGCAGAATTAGGACTGATTGTTCCAATACAGCCAGACCTTGAATTTTGGTAGAAACACAGCAATTTTACTCATACTGCTGTTGAGGACCAGGTTGATTTTTGGGGGGTTTTTTTTCAACAGAAAGACATTACAAAAATATATAGTACATTTTCTGGTCTGACCCCTCGACCTCCAGTGTATGAACACATTCAACCATTCAGCCGCTGGCACTTCTAGAAGGGGATGAATTTGACCTCAGACACACTAAACTTCTCGAACAGTTCCTTTACTGACCTTTGTGCTCCTAACTCCAGATCCCCGTATGGACAAGTGTAGTTTTAACATTTCTATACTGTACCAAATGAGATTTATTGTGTTACTGTTACTGAGCTTAAGTGGTGCTGGTGGGTGGATTTTGTTATTTTGTCTATGTGCTGAGCTAAGCTGACTGCCCAACGGTGGTAGCTTCATATTTAGCATTAGAAATGGATCTTTTGAACTAACTTTTGGCAAAAAGCAAATAAATTTGTTGCATTGTGTTAATCCAGCATGCACCACCAGGAAATTCCTCCATTATTATCTAATCTATCTAATCTTGGGGGCCCATATTATGAGCTAAAATCACATCTCAGGGCCCTTATTATTTCTGTTGATGTTGTGGATATGTGGTTTTTTTTCACTGAATACACAAGATCAATCAAAACAAATTCATGACTAACACATGCACAGTGTGAGAAATTGGGGTTCAATGGGGGCCAACAGCACATTTTGCCCTGCCCCCCCAAGTTGAATCCGGCCCTGATCAACCTGATTTAAATGATAAAGGACATCATTCTGGTCTGGTTCGCCCAATCTATAGACTTATTGTTATTGTTTTTCTCTCCTTCTGAAGCATGTCTTATCATATTCTCATAAGTTTTTCCCTATCCTTCAATGTCAGCGGCACCAATAAGCTATACAGTTTCTGAAGTGCTATTTAATGTCTCGTCCTTTGTTTTGTTACATATTTCGCTGCATCATTTACCTCTGTGATGGACTGCTGATTAGTTAGGCACATTCTCTGTGCAAAGTGCTTGGAGACAGAGTCTTGATGAAGGTCTATATAAATAAACCAGACTCAATTTGACATGCTGTAAACACCGAAGAAACACGGCGTGCCAGCAACAACTATTTTTCATACATATTAATATCAACTCACCCTTGGAATATTATTTTGTATCAAAAATGTATTTTGAAACTGGAAAGGAAGTTGTCAGTGTATCTGAACATCAATGTCATGACGACAAATTTCAGAGTTTATTGGATGTACTTTGCAATTAAAACGACTCTGATTAATGGACATAATTTTCTAGTCCCCACCCGACACACACTAGAGGGGTGATCAATTAAAACTGGTACTAAGGAATATTTTTGTGTGAAAAGCTGGAGTGCAACAGTAAAGACTGTCCAATTCTCCACTAATGGAGACCCCTTTGATTGGTCCAATTCACTCAAATGATGTCCGGGTGCTGACATGACCACTTCATGGATCAGTCTTGTCTTGTGAAATGAACTAATGAATCAAAACTCAATAAAAACCTAAAAATAACACCACGGCAACGCTCTGCCTGGAGACAGCTGGACTCTTCGACGTCAGATCCGCTTTCTCTTTCTCATCTTGGGGTAGCATGAATTGTTTGCATGCCATTTAAAGCAGCCAGGATGAGTAATTCCTTTAAATGTATAACGATATAAAAGAACTCAGGTCCGCCAGGAAAATAGCAAAGTGTAGCTACATAATTTGCAGTTGCTTCCCCACTCTGCAGGAATGCAAACTGGCAGTGGCTTAAGTGCTCATGCTTGTTAGCAGATATTTAGTGACGATAGCATGTGCTGCTCGGAAGGCAGGCCGGTCCCCTGCAGGGCCAGGCTCAGCCTCCGCTCATCAATAGACTGGGTCAAACCATAGCTCCATTGGAGATAGCAGAAGGGGAGATTTGCAATGTGAAAATATCACTGTGGCATTTACAGGGAAGGTTTGTCTGCAGGGTGAGGGAAGGTGTAGTTAACTAACTCATTGTGGAAGCAATCGAGCAGACAGGACTTTTAAGAGAATCTTTTTTTAAAGCCCCCTGGCTTCCGCAGACATTAAAAGGAAGCTTCTTGTGAAATCTTCCCCGATGTTTCCCATCCTGCTTCTTTTTCATTAAGGAGGCCGTAATGCAGAGAGGATGCCCTTTGAACGGAGAAGGGGAGACATGGCATGTTCAGCTGGAGGAGTTGTTTACAAGAACATGGCTCGCTTTTAAGGAAATTGGGGGCATGTGTCTGGGTCTCGATGTTCAGTGCTATGACCAGATCATTAGTGCGAATGGGTTTTGACTCTCAGTTGAACTCCGGCTAATTTAAGAGAACTCAGCTAAGAACTTTTCAGAAAATGGCGAGGCTAATGAATTTCTGCTGAGTCAAAATGTGTCAGAAGGTAAAGGAATGAATCATCACAAACCTGATTTTTTGGAAGGGTTGAAAAAAAAAGCAAATGCTGCAGAATTACTGTTCTAGTCATTGTTTTTTTTTAATCCAATTCAGAAGCAGCAATTATTCTCAGGGGTGGAAACATGGCTGACACAGAGCAAAAGAACATTTAAGCCCTTAACAGAGGCCCGTTCCTTTAATCAATCCAGAGATTGGAGGGCACATCTCGCTCCGTTCGTCCCACTAACACAACAAGTGAAAGATGCTTATTAGAGTTACTCAGCTAGACATAATGCACAAAAAAGGACATTGGAGATGTTTATAATGGTGCTTCAGTGCCAGGGTCAGAGTCTGCCTCAAATCAATCAGAGGAGTTTGAATCGAGGGAGTGCTTTACAAAAGGCGCACACCATCATTTATCTTATCATTTGACGGTGTGTAAGGTTGCTTTGTAAACAAATTGGAATGCAAATTGCATTTGTTTGCTTTTCTTCCCTCAAAGCTTTTCAAGCTGATTTAAAGCACTTGTGTATCCTTCAATCACACACACACACACACATGCATGCCTACACGCACACGCACACACACACACACACACACACACACACACACACACACACACACACACACACACACACACACACACAGAGGATAATGCTTTCTGGCATGAGAGAGCTGGACAAACCTCAGATGAATGTTCTCCCTCTCCCGCCAGGTCTGATTTTCTCCTGGTTGTCGCGCGGCATGTGTGCGCAAATCAATCAGGCCCCTTGTTCTAATCAGTCCAACTAATATCAGCCTGCAAATAAATGACACCATTCAGGAAGGGAGATCAATAGGAGATAAGGTGAAAGTCTCCCTGCTTCCTGCCCACAGGGCACAGGGTTGGGATGGGGGCAGACTAAACTAAACAGGTTTATTCTTTTGTCTTTTACCCAAAGTGATTTCACTCCAAATGTCACTCAATAACCACAGCAGAGGAAGGACCCAGATTGGGAAAAGATGGAAAAATGGATTTTAAGCGTGTGAGTGAGTACATGTGTGAGTGCATGTATGTGTATGAGGTTTGCACTTGAAGACATAGTTGGTGATTGCTGGCTTGCATGTGCTGTTCAACGGAGGGAGGAAATAAATTAACAAATAATTGCTATTTCAATATACAGAAATAGATTCTCTTGCAATACCGAGGCATGAATGTACCATCTCCCTGCCTCAGTCACCTGTTCTCTATCCCACCCATCCATCCAGCTTTGTGGCATTCGCAGCCAATCTCGAGGCACACATCTGGCAAACATCTGTGATTGACTGGAGTAAACATTGTATTTGTCAAGGACTATTTTCAGTCGTGGATTAATACACATTTGGCGCTCAAGAGATATTTGACTGCAACGCAAGTAGTAGAAGTGCATGCAATTAACTCAAGATAAACTACAGTGCCCATGTTCATCATGATGCAGGCACATGTCACCCAGTGCAACGGTGCAACTCACTGATGTGCTTTTAATGGTCTTTTTTTGGACAACAAGGGAGCTCTGTGTCACAGAGGAATATCAGCTGTGTGAGGCTCTGGATGCGCACACAATTCCTCCCAGTAGGATCAGTTCACTGGAGGTTTTTGTCTTTTAATGGGGTTTGCACGCAGACAGAAATTCATAAAGTTGCAAATAAAGTAGTGTCATTAAGTTTGTGGTGACTGATCTCTCTTCACCCAGCGACAACTTTTATGTAATGTGTCTTTGTTTTCATTTATTTTTCTTTTACTGTTTCTTCCCTGAGACTTCCCTGTGACCCAGCGCTCATCCTGCGCTCAGATTAAAGTAGCTGCTGACAAACATAATGCATCTGCTTCCCATTTTTTGAGCACAGACCAAAACCCATCCATCTCAGTAAGTTGTTTTATATTGAGTCTGACTGTAATTTTTAATTATTGCAGACTTTTTCCAGTGAAAATCACTATGTTTCCTGAATGTTTATTTTCTTTTTAAAAGAACAGTGTTAAAAAGGCAGCCCACCAATTTTGAGCATCCAATTCAGTTTACTTGTCATGAAGAGTACTGCTCATCAGGGTTGTCTTGGCTTCAGCTTGGAGACTAAAAATGTGTAATATATATGAACGATGCTGTCCAATTGCATCCTGGAAAATGCAAGATCCATTTTTTTGGTTAGGACCAAATGTCAGAATATTTCTTGGCCTCTGCTGCTTTGATTTTGACCATTCTTTGACCAGTCTGTCTTTTCTGAGTCCTTGAAGTTTGTGGAAGTGACGTACTAAATCACTGGAATATCCAATATAGTGTCCATGTTGTGTTGCACCTGATGGAAACATTCAATGTTAAAATAGTACATTTTCAATAACTGACTGACCTGAAAGTATGATGTATGATGTAAAATCAAAGAATGAAACTGTCAATAGTTTAAATCACGGTAGGCTCAGAAGTGCATTTTCTAGAGCTTTGTATCCTGTTTTTTATTTCAAAACTGACAAACAAACTTCAAACAATATTTTCAATGTATGCACTATTGTCTGTTTTCAGTCTGTGGGTGTTGTTTGTTTCAGCTAAGCTTTTACTTATGTTTGAGCATATGGCATAAAGAAAAAAATATATTATAGTTATACCATAAACCTTTACATATTAGTAAGCAGGGCACAAACTGTGATCCAAGGGATCTGAGACGAAATCTGTTTGTGTAAACTCCCCTAGCACACTTAAATATGCAAGATGTTCTGTCCTCTTTGCAGGATGTTTCACATTACAGTAAAAAGATTTTATGAGTAAATATGAGCCAAGGTGACTTGTTACAATGGCTGTCCTGTGTGTCCCTGTTAATGTCCCTGTCTGGCCAACCTTTAGGTTTTCAGATGACCAGGCTGCATGCTGAGAGGCCCAACCGCCTGCTGGCTGTAACTCGCCCATAGCAAGTCAGCCGCCGTCCACCCTGCACCCTCCCTGCCTACTGTGTGAGCCGTGAATAAGACATGCTGTGAGTCAGAAAGAGCCCGGTCCAAGAGTCAGGCCTGGGTTTGGTGGTAAGTGCTGGTGGTAAGCCATAAAAGGGCAGAGCTAAAACTCCGAGCAAAGAGGACACCCACCCTCCTATTCATGATTCATGAATGACTAATCTTTAATGTAAGCCTCCTCAAACACAATTTATTTTATTATTCACTCACTTAGTATGCAGCAGCTGGACTTTTGAGGACCACACCCTCGATAAACTCTGCAAGGGAGGAAGAGAGCGGTGCAGCCCTTGTGTGGTTTGTTATGGTTTGAAATGTTTGCTCTGGACTAATTTTTCACCCACCACTTTCTCTATGGGTGGACAACAAAGCGGCGACATGCCAGAAAGCAGATACTGGATATGCAAGAGTCTCCTTATTTTTTACATTAGAACTGATATTAGGGATGAAAACCACTTTTAATGTAGAAAATATATTTATGATACTCGCCACAGGAACTCCCCTTTTTCTTTCAAATGAAAACACAATAGTTTGTCTGTAAAGATCCACTGTAAAACACTGACTACACAGTTAAAATGTCCATTTACACTTAAAGTAACAATCTGCATAAATCTGTCTCCATTAGAGTGGAATTATTAATTACACAAGGCAATGGCAAATGAATATTTTGCATATAAGATAAACATGAAAAATCTTTGATGACCAACTCAAATTGAAAATTAAAAAATTGTCAAATAAAAAAGAAGAAAATGTCATATAATTCGTGTTGTGGTCTCAGCTGCTCATCTGTTTTAGTACAACAGCAGAGTTTCTTTTTTCTTATGACTTGTTAAAATACCATCAAGTATGAGTTTTCCCTATTCACGGTAATCTGGACATGCCCATTTGTCAGAATTTTTCACTTTGGTGATCAGAGAGAAGTGGTCAATGTCCACAACTTAGATTAGATTTGGATTTGTTGAGTCATTATAATTGTGTATATCAACCCCTGGGCCTATTTAATCAGTAATTAGTCATTATCTTTATTTAAAAACAACCAAAATAAGGTTGTTGAAGGCATGATGTAATAATTTCAACATCAGCTTTATCCTATTTATAAAAATGTATAACAAAACATAAAAAACATAGAAATATTCAGATTTTGAAATTGCTGGGAATACTACGGTACTTTTTCATGGACATCTCTAAAGATTGTTCTTTAAAGGTTATGCTTTGAAAATAAACAACATAAAAAAAAATCTGATTAGCTGAAATCCACCACAAACACATCACAAGCCAAGAGCGATGTCTGACTAAGCTACTTGAAAAGATATGATTGTAAAAACTGTACTGCACCCTGGGAATTTTTCAGTCCTCGCTTACTTGTTGCTGGAGATTGATCGGTCAAGTTAAACAGTAGAAAAGACCATTAAAGAGTATCATAAATACCAATTGGTGGATGTATTTTAAAACTTTTGGGCTATCTCACTACTTCTCTCTTATTGAATGTCATTGTGGGAAATGTAGGAAATCACTAATTAAAACTGAAGTACATATGTCAAAGGAAGGCACATTGGGAACACCAAATATGCACTTTAAAAAAGTTCATTAGAGAATAAATGTTATAATGGAAACATGTGAAAGCACAAAAGCTGATGTTCTAATGAACAAGACGGATCCCTCCACTTCCACCAAATCACACAGCTGTGATCCTAAAAGCCCCGTTGGTGTAATACATTGGCCAGTTTATTTCCTTTGCATCATTATGAAGATGCCTTTAAATAATTGATTTGGTCTCCAGTAAACAGCATTGTTGGAAAAAACTGGAGGTTTTTCGGTGATAAATTAGAACCAATTACATAGTAAATATATAGTATGCAGCGTGGGGTAATTCTTGTTTCTCTAATTCATAATGCAGAAGGATATGTTTTAAACAACTCAAGTGAGCAGCATACAGTACACTCTGCTCCTCCGGTGTGTTTCCTCAAACACATAACTGAGTGTGGGTAAATATATGAGCTCCTTACATGAGAACAAGCACAGTAAATGGTCAAACTTCCCGTCCATGAAGAGTAATGATGGTTACATAACACAACTCTGAGTGTTTTCTCTGCGCTGACAGCCACTCATGCTGGAAATGATTAACTCCTATATATGGGGAGTGACACTCAACACATGGGCTTTAAATTAACAAGGGATCTTTCTGCACAGCTTGAGTAATATGTGGAACATCGCCTGTTAATATCTGATTACAAATGTATAAAAAAAGTGGAGAGAAAAGGAGGGGAAAGCCAATTTGTGGAATACATAGCCGCCTAATGCCAAATGCAAAGTAATACACGTTAACAGAGAAAATAGAAAATAAATTAATTCCACTGAGTAATTTTTTATTCAGTTTTAACTCAGGGAGTTTCTTTGATCTGGATAATTTTGATCATGTAGCTGTTTAATCATAAAATAAGCCCTCGTTTTCTTACACGGCCTTTGGTGCTTTACTTAATCTATCAAAAGAGGATTTGGAGCTATTGTTTAGAGCTGCAGCCACATAAACACTGATGCAGTGTATTTACTCCTCTCCTATTTAAAGGCATATTTGCCAGATAAAACAGCAGTTCATGAACTCTTAGTGTAATGGATATGAGTGTTGAAATTCCTCCGCATGCTCTTACCCAGGAGGATACTTTGTCACTTTGGTTTAAAGTTCTTCCCATGAAGTGGGGCTGCAAAGGTCGAGCCCCGTGTTCCTGACATCATTATTTCCTCGCATGTCCAAAGGAGAAGGGGTCTGCATGTGGCAGCGCCGGCTTCGGAGGGCTGGAGGGAGGGGAGGTCCTCCAGCTCGGGGTGGGACCACAGAGGATGCCCCGGCTTCTTTTCCCATGTTCTCCCCAGCCAATGAAAACACTGGAAATGGCATGGCACGTTCCCATCAGCTAAGCCCGGTAACACTGCGACCCCAGGAAAAGCGTGAGTAAATACCAAAGGCAGCCCGTGGGCTGGGAGGGGAGAGGTGATGGTGCTGCTGGATGTGGGGCTGTGGGGGGAGGGGGGGTAAAAGTGCTCTGAAACCTTCCCTTTTTCGATGCGGAGGCAGCACCTATTACCAGCCACCTGTGCTTCATTTAGGTTAAATCCTTCATTAGGCTTTAAAAGCTCATTTATTTTCATTTTCTAATCCCCTCTGTATTGCTTTTCTGGGGCTATTCACCTGTCAGATGCAATTTAAGCCTTAAGAAGGTGGCCCAGGTTCAAGACCTGCAGGTGATACATGCTTTTTTTTTGTTTCTTTTGTTTAATTCCTTCTTTCCTCTTTACTTTCAATATCCCTTCTCTTGACGTTTTGTCTACGGATTGATCTCCACTTTTGTTCATGCATTTAAAAAGGTGTACGAACATGCTCAGGTCAAAGTAAGGTAACATACCTGTATTGTTTCTGTATAACCTAGAATATGATAGTGTCATTTGACAAGATCTGGCAAGCACGTTGTGTGATACGTTTAGTTTTTTCCCACATCGGTTATGCATGTCATCTCCCCTAACTGTGTGAGTGAAGGATGTTTATTTCAGGAATTTGTTTTTTTGTTGTTGTTGTTGTTTTTTTTCCCAAGCCAGTCCGCACTGTAGCGAATGGCCAAATAAGATGTGATAGTGTTCATGATTGCGGGACTGAAACGACCGAAATGACATCCAGATGTTCCCAATTACGCAGCCCCGGCCCTCAGTTTGTTTGTGTTACTGCAGTAATGTTGTAATCCTCCAAGTCCAAAAGCACACTGAAACTGATAACTGTTTGCAGGCTGTAAATTTAAATGGGACAGAAGTATTCATAGAAGTATTCATATGCTAAAGTAAGTGTTTCCGTTGGTGCAGACAACTCTCTGTAATGTCAGATAATGCCAATTTATAGTTTTGCTCAGAGGCCGTGGCTCCATATTTAACAAGGTTGAAAAGTTTATTATGCTAACTCAATCATTTTAGCAGAGTGTACATTCAATAGCAGTGTGGGAGGCGTTGGAAGGGATGCAGGTTTGGAATCTGACTTCATGCAATTACTAAACTTTGAACACAGAAAGGGATTTCTATGTGTGTTTGGTTTCTTTGCTTTCAAAGAGAATGCCCCGTCAATTTAGGCTGCACTCTGAGGATGCTTTCCCTTCCTGGAGGCCATTCTCCATTATTCATAAAAACTGCAAATAATCTTTTCTATTAAAGCCGAGCATTTTGGCCTTGTATATTTGTAAACAGTCGAGGGACCTCCAAGATGAACAAAACATTATCCGGCGTCCTCATAAGAACTTTCCACCGAGCGCTTTGCATGCTTCCCAGGTCACTGAATGAGATTAGCAGGTTATTTGAGATACAGAAAAACATCCTACGCCTAATGGTACCAACACTTCAGCTGAAATTTGAATTCTCCTAACTTGTGCGTATTTTTCCATTTTTCAAAAGAGGATAAAACCACGTTCGCGCATACTTGTGGAAACAATGTCTAAGCTCCAGGCCTCTGGGTGGGTGTCTCCCATGGCGGCATCTGGCTGACATTTGAGAGCCGGCATCACTGTCAACTTCTGTGGTGTGCCACTGACTGAAGCGTGTCAGAGCCCTGTAGCCTCCAAACATTGATGCAAGCACCCCCCCCGCCCACTCTGCACTTCGACAAACATACATAGCATTAGTGATTTAAGATATTTGTAGCTTTACAAAATGTAACTCTTGTAACTGCTGTATGTACATTAAATGAAGTGATATAAGGAATAAGTGCCTCCACTCAAATGAAGATAACAAGATTTACTTATTTCCTAGCAAAGGAATGTATTTTAATTGCAGTTCAACTTGTTTCTGAAACATCTCTGCCCTGCTCTCCCGTAGGTTGCGATGACCTGAAGCTCCAGGAGAGGGTTCACAGTGAATAAGCGCAGTGAACTCATGGAAGGCGTATCCTTTCCCAAGAACAGGGGCTTCCTCTGGAGCTGCAAACAGGACGGAGTGTTCTCCTTGGAAAAAAATGTGCTTGGCAGTGAGTCAGACCTCTTTGAAAACCATAGGGGGATATCCCTACTCACACTCCTACACAGAATCACACCCAGAATGAATGGAGGAGTATTTGTGTGTGTGTGAGCGTGAGCACACACCCAGACATATGTGTCTATCTGCATGTCTCGTGTATCTGCTGCACAGATTGTTCCAGACTTTTCCAAGTTCGGCACGGTTCGGCTCAAACTTGTCATATTTCAGATATTCCCTGTCATCCTTGAGCTTGTTTGCCTGAATACATTTAAAAGCTTCCTACTAATGCAGGGAACAATTAAGTTATCAAATGGACACAACCATTATGTAAAATGTGGGTTATATTGCCAACAATTTGAACACTGTCTGCTTCCTGGAAGTGCAGACGAAATGTCAGGGGCACAATATTTCAAGGCTATTAACTTGAGTGCTTTTTTATTCAGTCTCATTACTTTTTAAACAGCATAGGAAGTCATGGAAATGTAATATTAATTTTTACATGGCTTTCATTTTCATTCCTATGGAGCTGTTTAAAATTCAGGGATTTCTCATGCGGGGGAGCGGGAGGGCGTATTATTCTATACGTAGCAGGTTCAAGTCACATCTGCGCTCGCTTTCTGGAGGAAAATCAGAGGTGTTGGGTGTTTGTTGAGTGTGAAGTCACTGTGTATTCTGCGGTAAATGATGCGACAATGGACACGATGTAGGAGTGGATCTGACAACGCAGAGGGAGAGGCGGGGAGGAAGAGGAGGGAGAGCGCGCATCAAACCAGGCAGCTATCTCGGGGAAAACACACGCACATACACAAACATGCCAGT
The DNA here is from genome assembly GCA_023238725.1 of Scortum barcoo. Taxonomy (NCBI): domain Eukaryota; kingdom Metazoa; phylum Chordata; class Actinopteri; order Centrarchiformes; family Terapontidae; genus Scortum; species Scortum barcoo. The sequence goes on from CM041551.1 coordinate 5,367,398, forward strand.
GTCTGCCTCGGGAGGATAATCCTGCACACGTACATCAAAACACACTTTTCTAGGTGCACACATTGCACACATTACAGGTTGTTGTTCTGTGCATAAACACACTGCACAATGCAACACGTATGCATACAGAGAGAATGAGAGAGTAAGATGGACTGGCCAAAAAGAGAGAAGCAGAGATATTTCATTAAATCTTTATTTTGGAATTTTAAAAAACTAGATAAGACCAATTTTGATCTACGAGAGCTCCCTAATTTAGGCCCTAATGAGAATTTTTCAAATGTGGGGAGCCTTATCATGAAAAATGGCTGGAGACCATTAATAGTTTATAGGTTGAGTTAATGATAGAGATGACTCCTAATTGAGCTCTACAGAGTTTTACTATCTGGTGGTCCTCTTCACTGGCTGCAGGAATCGCTCTCATTATTTCGGATTTTGTTTAAAAAAAGAAAAAAAAGCCATGCATAATATCGCTCCTTTTTTTAAGGGGAAATAATTTATGTTGCCAAAAAAAGATCATGCTCGGTTCCCACAAATCATAATGTTTCAGAATCAGCGGATGGAGAGAAGAAAGAGATATACATTGTTTATATCAACTTATAATTCAAGTGGAACACAAGCAGACAGGGAGAGTGAAAAGGAGGAGGAGAAAAAAAAAGTCTGCCCACCCTCAACAGTCATCTCTGTTATGATACAGTTGCCATGGAGATGAAGTTTCCACATTACTTAAGTGTGTCTTCCCTTCTCGATTTGGACTTTTGTTATTTAGCAACTGGCCGGTCACTCATGTAATTGGGGGCCCGTTGGTGAGGCCACGCTTTCCACTGCATTCACACGCATGCACAACAGAGGGTTACAGTTTGAAGCTTATAAATAGGCGTTACCATACAGACACGTCATCCGCCCGTTACTGCGTGACTGCCAACCAGTCAGCACAGCAAACACCAGGTCACCATGGTAGTAGTCTGCAAGGCTGACAAAACAGGGGAAACAGGAAGGGATTCCCTTTCAGCCCAGTGACGACCGCAGTGTCACGTGGATTCCCATCAACCTTTCCCTGGCACAGCCTCGGGCTTCCCCCATCTTGCTCACTTGCGCCAACTGGTCGGCGGTAAGCCCCCCCCCACCAAGTACCACCACCACCAACCTCCTCCCCACCCGGAACATGTGGCAGCTCTAATTACCGCACCACACAGCCCTTGACTCAGGAAAACCACAAAATGGGGTTTTATGGCGGCACGCTTTCAAGGCGCTACCAGGCCGACATGGTCCACTGTATCACTGCTCCGGATTGAAAAATATGCTCAATTATTAATGATTTGTGATTTACAGGCAAGCGAGATTACAAATCCCCCGTCTAAAGAGGTGAAATATGGACAGAGAGATATATACAGCTCCCAAGTCAGCCTCCTGCTCTCAGACTGAGGGCTGACTTCCAACATGGCAGATGGTGACTGTGAGACAGCCAGTGGAGAGGAAGAGCTGAGCCGAAACTAAAAAGGAAGCCAGTGTGTGTGTGTGTGTGTGTGTGTGTGTGTGCGTGCTCTGCTTGGATCACAGTCCTACACAGCATTTCATCGACAGAAGAGTGAAGAAATGGAATTAAAACACCCCTCTAACAAGCTCTCACATTCAGTGCTGCTTGTCTTGCGGCTACTGATTCACCCAAGGCGATTTAGAGTGATGAGGGAGAAACAAATCGCTGTTATCACATTGTCGGATGTCAAAACAGAGCTGCCCCATTGCCCGTCATTTGTTTTGGGAATTAGAAACATTCTCCCTCTGTTACTAGCTTTTCTATTTTTGGGAGGAAAATAAAACCTCAGTTGGCCCATTCAAGATGGGGGAAGGAGATAGAGGCAGAAATAGCATTCCTGTTTGAACTTCAAATAAACACAGCGCACGATGTCACCCGACGCTTCCTGATGGGGTGGATAGATCCGGCTCTACCAAAGTGACATTTTGACTTGGCAGGGCTGTAAATTTTATGCTAAGCAGCTACCTTTGACTCGAGTACAAAGAACGCAAAGGATTTGACATTTACGCTCCAAACTGCCCTGAAAAGTCTACTGTCGCCTGAAAATGTAATATAATGCCTCCCTTCTGCGCGGGTCTTCATTTCCATTCTAATCATTTCCAGCCTGCAAATTTTCGCAAAACACTTAAAATTCCAGGAATTAACATTGTTTTGTGTAACTTCTCTGCTCAGCACATCCGCGAGGATGCATATCTGAGCAGGGATCCCCAGCGGGAAACACATTCACCCAAACCTCGCTCAGATCAGTTGGTGAAACCCGCCGCAGCTCCTGCAACCGAGGGAATTCCTCTCAGAAATATTTGCTTTTTTGTTCTAGTGAGGAAAATGAGGGTGAGAGAGGTGGAGGGAAGTAAGGGGGGGGGGGGGGTTTGCTGAAATTGAATCACCATGGTAACTTCAATAACATTTCTCTTCCCCCGTGCAAATACACACACACACGAGAGGAAATGAGTTTCAAAACAGAGACAGAGAAGGCGCTTCAACCGTCATTTGTTTTTGACGCCTGCCAAGCAACAGAGACATCATTGACTTGATAAGGACTTACTGACAGTTTTACTACTCTGCATCATATTACAGCATAGGAAGGCTTGGCACTGCTAAAATGCTAATGGCTCACAGGTCCTTGCTGCAAGCAATAAAAGAACATTATGAAAGTATCTTTATGCGCACTCTAACCCAATTCTGTGCTGTTGTAGTGGAACGCACGCTCCACTTTCTCTCTCTCTGTGCAGTTTTGCCTAAAGAAGCATCCTGGGAATCTGGAGATGCTGTCAGAAGCTGGAGGGCCAAATTTGACAGGAATGTGGCTGCAGCAGGAAGACCTGCTGTATGTTACTCTGCAGATTTCACTCTTCAGATTCTCAAGAAAATCCTATTCTGAGTTCTTATAGGTGCAAGTAATAATTTAATGTTATACTGCATCAATAAATAAAGTGGTAACACAAATTTTCAACCAATAGCAGATCCATGGCAGCTTCAGCATTTCCAAACATTCAGTGGGGAACAGGCCAACAAAAAAATGATGAGCAGGGAAGAGGAAAGAAGCTTATAATGGAAAACCCACTGCATGTTCAGTTAGCCATATTCAACGACCTATTAGGAAAATAAATGGCCAGGGAAAAAAAGTAACTAAACTAACTATGCTATTTACTACGTGTGTAAAATGGCAGTTGTTCCTGTTCACCATCTTTACATTAACAAGTCAGGATGTCATGTTCTTCTGCCCCCAAATAACCAAAAAAAAAAAAAAATTAATGCAATTTTAAGGGCAAGACATGATTCTTTTGGACATGGCCTTAACATGGTGCATTAAAAGCAAGCGAACACAAGAAAAAGACGACATGGCATCACACATCTCAGCTTGCAGCACATCTCTGGTGTTTCAATAAAACATGGAGGAGACAACAGGCAGCTGTAAATGACATGCCTGTCTGAGGGCCTCCACTGTGCAACACCTTCAGGATTTCTCATAATGGTCAGCTCCCCCATGTCCCCAGCCTTCATTTCTTCCATGTGCCCCCGGACAGTTAAGCCTAAAGATACCTGACACCATATGTTTCCCTGTGCAGTAATGACTCTTCCTAGCACTGCTTTTATGGCAGGCGGCCTCTGGAGGCTCCGTGATCAGGGACATGTCCAGGTCTCAATCAGAGCTGCTGGAGGGAGGCTTCCTTGCTTACCAGAGGCAGCTCTTACACGATTAACACCTCTCTGGTGCAGTATGTATTAACCCAGTGCTGCAATATTAAAAGAAAAAAAAAATGCATGCAGGCGTGCAATTTGAAATTTACAACAAAATCCACGAGGGGCACTGAGAAGAAAGAGCAAGGGGTAAAATATGTGAGCAGGAGGAGATGAGCAGTGGAGTGAGGACAGAGAGCAAAGACGAGAGAAAACTGAGAGAGAGAGAAACAGAGAGAAACAGAATGATGATGAAGACAGAGAGAGAGAGAGAGAGAGAGAGAGACCAAAGGCATGTGTTCACCATCACTTTGCTTGGCTGCACTGTGATTAAAGCGAAGAGTCCCTGGAGAGAGAGGCGGCTCTAGGCCTGCCCAGTCAGTTCTCTCGCTCCCTTGATCTCCTGCGTGTCGCCCACAGAAACGTACCGCCAAACCTTCAGGAAGGGCTCCTTTTATTGCGCTGGGTCCCCCATCGGCTCCAAAAGAATCTGCAAAGCAAGCACAGATTGTCATGGCACGAGCTCCTCTCAATTTAGAGGATGGAGGTCTGCCTTGGATGAGCTGCTGCCTGGATCCTGAAGAAGTTTTTTGATGTTTTAATGAAGATATCTCGCGCATTTCCAAAAGCTTCTTGTTACACATGAACTTGTCATACCCTGAGATTAGGTAAAAAGAGAATCTTTGTCAAGTGATTTTCCAGAAAGTTTCTGCTAAAAAAAAGGAGGAAAGTGAATATAAGCCCACTAAATCGTCATTAATCCCTCCCAGGGGGCCTCTATCCTCATTTGATTGAAGTGCCTATTCTTTCAGAAAAATTGATAATCAGAACCCTGCAGACTGGTAGCCAGGAAAGAAGCGATGGGAAAAGAAAATGTCACCCTCAATCTTAATTAAATAAGCCATTCAGTGGCGGTGGGCTGATCAACCCGTCATGGACCCGGTCCCTCCCTTGACCTTTTTTCTTCTGGTCAAGTGACCTTCACTCCCTGTCTGTGGAGCGTCTGACAAGGAAGGAAAGCGCCTGAGGGGGGTGAGGGAAGAAAGGCCGTGACATTACACACATTCATAAGGCACCGCAGCCTGGATAATTACACCGATACTCACTTAACATGCATTGCAGGCAAGCCTATCGTTTATCAGCCGCATGACCTCTAGCAAAGGATCTCTTCCTCTGATCTGTCTAATTATTCAGTTTTTTTTTTCTTTCCCCCGTCTCTTCCTTTCCGCCATTAGTAGCGAACGGAAAAAACCTTTTGTGTGTGCGCGCGTGTAATCTAAAACAAGTCAAAATCGTAAACATCACAGCTGGCTGGGAGGGTGAATTTCAGAAGAGATTCACTGATGTTTTGTGGGAGATTTAAATTAATTCCAGTTGGCCCACAGCTATTTTGTATTATTTCTTCTCCAATAAAAATACACTTATCCTTCTTTTCTGTTCTCCTGCCTGTGGCCGACTGTAGCTCTGTGGGGGGTTTATGGGTGTCACTCTAAATTTGTTGGAATTGGGGGAAAGTGAATCCTCCTAAATCTGTTTTAGATAACTTGTCCCACACATGGAGCAGCTGCTGTCCTAACAACTGCTTGTATTTAATAACTGTTTATGCAGAAATGTAAATGGAGTACAATTATGTCTTAGAATGGTTTGAATTAGCATTGCTATTATTTAGAATTTTGATTTTTTTTAAATCTCTTTAAAACTCACTGTAGCACTTATTGATTGATTTTTCTACAGCGTAATTACATTAGCGGTAGAGCACTGTAAGGCTGCACACAGTGATGTTTTGGGCTAAATGCTAACATGCCGTTCAGTATCGTGGTTTACCATGTCCACATACTAACATTTGTTAATTAACACTAAATACAATTTACAACTGAGGCTGAATGGAATGTCAGTCAGTAGCATTTTATCATAAACCAAAATATTGGAAAAAAACTAGTGCTAAGTAAAAGATGAGCTAAGCAAAGTTTTAATTCATTTACTGGGGACAGGAATCTACTCAATAGCTGCCAAGACATTTTACGCTTAACCAAAAATGATAACCTCATGGTGACACGGGAAAGGGAAAAGTCAGGAGATCACCAAAGCTTTTTCCATCAAGCACATGGTCTCTTATTTATATTTAGACCAAAGTGGCACCCCAAGCATCACACTTAATATGTGAAAACCTTAACCTGGTGGTGGCGTTACAGGAAAAGTCAAATGATCACCAAAATCATTACAAAATATATTCTTGGAAAAATCTTCTCTACAAAATCTTATAACAGTGCATCCAAAAGTTGCACAGATATGTTGGTGTAGGCCAAAGTGCTGGCCCAACCGCTTTTTCCAAACCAGAGCTAAAAACACTGTTTCACTCAACACGGCCAGCACATCCATCTCAACCACGTCTCCGCAAAACGACTAGAATGTGATGTTTAACTCGGAAAAATGTGTTTCTCTGCGCCTTTACTGACATTCTTGGCAGGAAGATAGAGTACATGCAGTGGAACCAGCCAAACAGTGTGAGACGGAGAACTGTACGTAATACAGTGTGTGCCATAAACCTGCAGCTGATATTTCTGGGTCACTTATCTGCAGGGAGCTACTTGCACTGTCCTAACCTGTCAGCGTATTATGTAACACGTTGGCCTACTTTACCCTATACACTGTCTGTAATTTTCCACTCGGCCTACGTATTCCATGGGTTACCTGTGAATGCAGGTGAAACTGACAGGATTTGAAGCAGGATTTTCTCAGTTAAAGAGCTCTGGGTGCAGATGAAACGGCATAAAGAAAAGGCGAGCTAACAGCGTTAGAGCCTAACTCTGTCCATTTTCAGCCTGTACATATTCCATTTTCACTTTATCCGTGGCCTGGCAGCTTTCACTGCATTTTTTGAACTACTTTATAGAGCAGCTTATGCAGACAGGCGGCTGGTTGACAAGGAGGACACAAAGAGGAGCTAAAGCAAAAGCCAAGAAAGCATCAAATGTTCCAGAAAAGCATGACTGGAGATACTCTACATCTTTGTACCAGCAGGTCTCGCTGCAGATCATCTGCCTGCTTTGAGAGTTAAAGGACTATAACAGTGGTTTTGCATGATTTAATGCAAATCACAAACACTTTACATCACTAGTAACCATTACATGGATTTTTTTTCTACTGCTCAATGCATCTTTTTTTAAGAGAAAAATTAGGTTATGATTTTAAATACATTATCAGACTTTTGAGACTTGCTTGAGTCATGCAATCATCACAATAAACATCAAACATCTAAAAAAAAAAAAGGCCACACACATCTTTTTTTGTCATGGTTACATTACTTATTCAGTCTGATGTAACCCTGAAAGCCTCTATAGTTTCATCTGTTCCTGAGCTGCATTACTACGCAACACTGCTCATCAAACAATCAACAAACAATCAACAGGAAATGTTGCCAGGGAGACCGCTACACCTAAATCAGTCTGTTTTCTCGCACTATATGGTGATTTACGTTTCACTCATGCTGCACATGCAGGACTTCCTGTTTGTGGTGTGACCACAAATGTGCAGAGCGATTACTTCTGATAGTGAGGAACAAGGCCAAATTTGTTGCATATGGGGATGTCACGTCATGATTAAGCACAAGCAAGTCCAGTAAAAAGAACTAAAAATATATAAAATCAAGTCGAATATATATATAGAAGAAATGAGATGGTGAACCTTTTATCTGTAGAGAATTTACACTGGTCTGTGTGTTGTCTGGCACATTTTCTCCTGCAGATCCAAGGTTCTCAGCATAGAGCAGCAACTAACCTCTGCTAGAGAAGATAAGAAGAAGAATGAATTTATAAAAACGCTGAGAAAGCTCTGACGGCTGCTGTTTCTGAGGGACAGACGGATGAGGCAGAAATGATGAGCATCTAACATTTGAGACACGAAACATCAATAATAGGATGCTGTATAAACAAATGGAGATGAGTTGCTTTTAATCTGTATGTTTTAAGCCTGTAAGTTTAATATTTCCCTTGTTGTTAGATCTTCTTTCTTTGAACCAAGACAGCAGTCAGACTTTGCAGGTTTACATGTCTGTGATGACATTTATCACATTTTTCTGAAACAAAGAAAATAGAGGGTGCTTGTTTTATGTAATAGGTGTCAGTTGGGTGTTACGGATTACAGTCCACCATCTTATTAAGACAGCTGAAATAAGAGGGAAGTTGACATCCTGGTAACTAGAAGTTGATGACTGGTTCGCTATCAGAGAATTAATTAGAAGAAAGCACCGTGATGGAAACAGACTTCAGGGTTTGGGTCAAAAACTTGGAAGAGCCCCTCTTAGCCAATTCCTAAGAGAGGCAGAGCGTCTTTCATATCCCTAATGGAAAGGTTATCTCATCATGGGAGTTTCCCGTCACACTTAAAATACAGCACTAAGACACAAAGTACATTTTAGCCTATAGCCCACGGGAAGCCATTAAACACACACGTCTGGTACATGGATATTAAAAAAGTGAAAAATTACCCCCGCGCAACGACGTCACAGAGAGGGAGAGCCTCACGATTATCGCAACCATCTGCAACACAGCCTCGTACTGTACAACCGGGCGGATTCACTTTTCCAACCAGAAGCTAATTGATAAGAAAAGATGAAAACTCGAGGGCCGGAAAATGAAGGTTCAATCAAAATCTGGGATTAAGGAAGATAGGATGGGAGTGGGGGGGTGGGGGGTAAATATTTGCAGCTCTCTATAAATCACGAGACCTGAGCCGTGCACACGAGGCCATCGATCACAGCAGGAAAAGGCCTCGTCTGGGTTGAAAGGTCAAAGGGTTGAGTTATGTTAGAAGGTCCCTCCACTCCCGGGGGACAAATTTGACCTGTCCCCGAGTGAGACGAAGCGAGGGTAAGCCATCGCTTTTGTCCGCCAGAACTCGACCAGTGCGTTTCCAGTCTGTTGCTATGTTTGACCATATACCCAAAAAAAAAAAAAAAAAAGGGTTGAGCATGCAAATGCCTCGCCCCGGCGTAACCCCTGGGCTGTTCTCAATCCTTCATCCTGAGTGATAGCTCTCTCTGCCGCGTCAAGTCTTTTAATCCGGACTCACTGTACCGCCGCACTTATATGTCAAAGTGAAAAAGTTGCTCTGTGGCACTTCCCTGGTTCTTCACAGCTTCTTGGTCAATATTTCTCATCAGGTGGGGGGGAGACAAATGACCTCCAGATCATTGACCTTGTCGTGGTTATTGGCAAGAGGAGACAATGGCAGAATCTAAAGTCCCCGAAGTTCAATTTCTGCCCTCCATTTCACAATCAGACATTAAATATATCACTGTTACTGCCACTTAATTAGACCCTTACTACAGTCCTAGAAGCATTCCTGAAATTGATGTCCATGTGTAATGATTGAAATTATGTAGCAGGCACTTAGGAAATTTAGAAAATTTGTAAATGATACAAACCGTGTTAACATAAGCTAGCATGTAAAGGGTGATTTAAAAATTAATGAGCCTTTAAATTTTAATTCCAAATGTGATCCTAATCTCACCATGAAGCGCTATCTCAGAGTGTAACATGGCGTGAACGGAGCGCAGATAGCATTCGCGCAGTGGCGAGGAAGCAGAGCCGATGTGACAGGATTCCCATGCAGCTACCCGAGAAAATATTAACCAGAAAGCAGGTTTTAATGAAGCGCTGACGCCTTAATGAACGCCATTCACAGCCACCACCAACCCTGCATGAGCATCTCCGGAGAAGTGGCCTTGAATTCTGATGCTTGATGATACTGTAACCGCATCACAGAGAGCTCCCTTGAAGGATTCCTCCCCATGTCAGAGAGCCTCCTCCTCTGCATGCAGAGCCAACAGGATGGGGGGCCATGGGGCAGGTTGTGCTTAATCAGCATTTCAAAGCCGCCCCAGCACTGTCAATTATCCGAGGCTGCGTTCCCTCCAGTCTGCGCACAGGTCAATGCGCGGAACGTCTGCAGATGACATCACCCTCCCTGGGAGTCTGTGGTAGACACGGAGATAGAAAGCAGCACAAAGAGAGCTTGAGTTCTACATTTTCTATTTCTCTGATTACTTTGCTGGAAAAAAAAAACACAAGAAAAAAACTACATTGTCTGTTTACCATAAAGGAGCGTCTTCACTCCGACGGTCACCCTGGGAGGCATTCATGTGTAGGATACAATTTAAAATTCCATCACTCAGTGCGAAGCTATGTTTTATATCTTTTCCATTAGCTCCAGATGTCATATGAATACTGTATGTAAAATTGTTTTGCATTTGTTATGTACACAGAGGGGACAATCTGTGTGCTTTGCTGCCAGACTGTAGCATAATTCACTACTCACCCCATTGACTACTGAATATGAAACATGCGTTCTGTATCAAGCCACTTCTGTCACTTGGCCAGTGGAGTGTAGCTGGCACGCCGGAGTTTTCTCGGGACTTGTAAAGAGGCAGACTTTATGGTTTCAAACGGAGATATTAAAGCAGTAGATCTCATACATTACCGTCAAGGGGGTGGTGGGGCTGCTTGGTAATTTCCATGCAAGCCTCTGTTTTCCCACAGTTTTCAGCAGCTTCTGGATAGATAATCTTATCCTATAGGTCTGACTTGTAGCAGCTTCAGCTCTGGGCGGACTCCAAAAATATTTTGCTCATTAAAAGACAGTTGTGAGGAAAGCCAGACAGGGTGCAGCAGTTCTGAGAAATATCCTCCCAGTTTTATTCTGTGAAGGTGGTTATGTCATAAGACCTGTTGAAAGTCTGGCAGGCATTAAGGACTATACAGGCAGAGCTGCTCTGGAGGTAAAAAAAATAATGTCGTTGGTGAAGTTCAACCTCAGTGGGATCTGTACATTTGGTTCAGTAACTTAGACAAAGTTATTGTTAAATTCTGTAAAATCAAAGTAAATAATATTGACGGGTTTTTCTCTCATGAACATAGTTATTACTTTAATAGTTATTAATAGTTAATAGGCTACAGTTCAGCATATATTTAGAGCCTTCACACTAGAGTGGGCATGGAACAAGGTTAAAATCAGCCATTTAAAATACAGGTCTGACCTGTCCTCAGGTGAACCATCTTCACTGCACATCTGATCAGGACTGGACATCTGATCGGTATTGGTAACTGTGTTGGAACAGCAGAACTGTCACCATAATGGCATCATTGATGGTAAAAATCTGACACTTTCTTGCACTTTATTTAAGAGATCAGTATTATTTCTTTGTTATTTCTTATAAGTGTTGGTGCTAATAACAGTAAAAACAAAAAGGGGCAAAGATGAAAATTTGAGTCAGTTCACGTTGTTGTGGTGTAAGCAGCATTGTAGTTGATTTCAGAGTAGTTTATTAATTATTAATTAACTTAATCATCATTCATTTTATCTTTATTTTCATAAATGCCCAAACTTTATGTTTCTGACTTTTGCATCTTCAGCTAAGCTGCTGTGGAATGACTCAAACATTCAAAGTTAGCTTAACATTCACAGTTTATCCCATGTACCAATTGATTACTCTCTATTTTACCAACAATTAGTTCTAACTTCCCAGTAAATGATTTGGAAATTGTCGGGAACAGAGCCGTGCTCATTGAAAACGTGCCTGTTCAGAACGGGCTGATTGCTCGGCCTCTGGTGTTGCTGCATGCGGCTTTCTCAAGAACCGCTCATCT